>BMAU01016495.1:1800000-2233108 GCA_019973935.1 Trichonephila clavipes | reverse complement strand
AAACACCTTAAACACTTTTTAAAACATAAAACACCTTTTCCTTACGTTAATTTTAAAAGATAAATCTGTACATTACATATACTTATAACTACATCAAAATAAAAAGAGATAGCAGGATAATATCAATATACATGAGCATTAGACTTAGACTTTAGCAAGTATTAGACTTTAATACTTATGTTAAAAATCCAGAGTATTCTATGCTTAATACATTTCAGCTGGGGCTGTACGGATTTCTTTAACACACAATGTTGATATTTCCGTAACATATGTAAAGTCTTTATATGAAATTTATCAAAATTATTGAATTTTTGCATTTTAACTGTGCAAATACCAATAAATGCATAGTTGTTATCCACAGTTAAAAAAAAGGGTAGATTTGTGTGAGAAAAATTTATGTCAGTCAAATTCTGAAAAATAGATGTGTTAAGAAATCCTCACATACCACATAATAAATATATACCACACAAATATTTAATAATTTTTATTTCTTTTTTTTTTTTTTTGGTAAAAGAATTATGGATTTAAAAATGACTTTTTATTTTGGGAAAAGGATGGAAAGGATAAGATGGAAAAGGTATAAATGCATAAACCAAATTTCATTTTCACTACATAATACTAAAATATTTTTATTGTATAAATTTATAGAAAAGTATCATTATTATGAGTCTCTTTTCCATTATGCTTATGCGTGTTTCAGTACATACTTTTGTTACCAAAGGCTTGTGGTAGCTAAAAATAAGAAATGTAGGTTTTGCACTCAATATCGTTGAAGAATCTCTAAAACACTGCATCAATCGTAGTATTTGATTTTGTCGTTGATATAATTCTGTTATTTTTGTAGACACAAGGCGAAATAGTCTTTTTGCGCCTTGATTTTTACCTTATTTGAGGTAAAAACGAGAAACTCGAACCTTATTGTCTTTACTAATCCTTCATCATTTGTTTCTACATTAATTAACTTCCAACTGCCCCATTTGTCAATCCCTCTGTCACATCAATATTTGTGGTAATCATTATTAAATCATTAAAACATAAAAAGTGCACTGCTTTTCCTGATACTTATGTATTAGAGTCACCGTAGCCAGAGTGGAACTTTTTACCACCAAAATTTAACTGTTTTTTTTCGTATAAAAACATATGAGAATCTGTTTTGATATTGTGGAGTAAATTTTGTTGTGGTGATGCCAATACGTAAGTACCTTTTTCCTTTATTGGCAAATTCCATGCTTTTCCACTGTAACAAAAAAGTAGAAAAATGTAACTAATAAAAATGAAACTCAATTCAAACTAATTGGAATTACAGATAGTCAATGTTGTGATTTAAGTTAGAATTTTTCTATTTACGTATAAGAATTTCTGACTTTTTCGTTTTGAGCTGCTTATGGTAGTTTCATCAAAATCAGACCTTAATTTATTTATTTAAAGTAGCTTTTTTGTTTGAATTAATATTTTAATTTCTACTATATGAAAGGTTACTTTTATATTGATTTTTTATTTCATTTTCAATTTTAAATACTGAAGATTTTCAGTTATGTGTTTTTTTTTTTGTTGTCGTACAAAAATTGTTTATGACAATTTTTCTGTTTTAGATACCTTTAATTTTTAATAAATTTTATAACTAGCTGTGTAGCACGGGCTTTCAACTCTTATAAATAAAAGCTTGAGCAAAATATACTTTTTCGAAATTTCTTTGCGTGCACGGACTATCGCAGTTTTAAGAAATAGTAGATAAATTTCAGAATCAAAAAATGTCAACACTCATATGTGCATTGATAAAATGAACGCAAAACATGGCTAATAAGATTGATTAAAGTGTCAATTTATTATTTTTTTTTAACATTTTAAGCTGAATTTTTTAAACTTAAGTTCATCAGTTTTATTATATTTTTCAAAAATAAGATATGATCAGTTATATTTTGTTCATTAACTTACTTATGTGTGTAAAATGTTTTTCCTATTCAAGAAATATTTTTATAAGAAGTGGTATGTAAATGAAAAATGTATTACAAAATTATTTTATGTTCAGTAAAACAAAGGAAAAATATTTTGAAATTAAAATTAATTTTATAACTTAAAAAGAATCTTGCTTATCATTTGTAGGTACAGTAATTATGCGATACAAGGACTTAAAAGTCAGATTTTCAGCCGAACAATAATTTATGAGGCTTTAAAACAAAATCTTAGATCACATGATTACCTGTTCATGACACAAGTATTAAAGGGTTTTTTACAATCAATGAAATTACACCTTCACTTCTGACTTGCTTTTATTCTCATGTCATATTCATTTATTCGCAAAAAAAATATGTTAGAAAAACTATGGATGCAATTAAATACACAACGAAGTAATTTTCCTTCTGACAATCTATTCTTCCTGCTGATTGTATATATACACATGCATTGTATACATTTTTACATATAAAAGTTACATGTTTTGCATATCTATGCCATTTTCTGTTGTTGTAAATAAGGATTATTGCTATTCTTCCTTCATCGGCATATTCAATATTTTCTTTATTGTAGAAAAACATTGCTTAAGATATAACAGAAAGAAAATAACACTAAATTCAAACTAATTGCTTTTAACAGGTTGGTAATATTGTGGAGATAATGCTTCCTACTAGATACCGGAATGTACCATGTTTTTTGCATGCCACAGTTTTTGACCTTATTGTCCCTATGACCGATAAGAACTCAACTTTCTTTTTCAATGAAAAAATCAGAATTTTTTTAACAAGAAGCTATTTGCTGAAACTATGATGATGTGCACCTTTGAAACAATATTCTCATATTTTTCTTTTGGATTCCTTTGAATTTAATGTTGACCAGATTTTTCGTTGTAACTTTGCTTCTGACAATCTTGCAAACCAGAAAACTGTATCATTCGTGATCGAAAAAATGTTTGCACAGAAAAAGATGCACACTGCAAATATTTTCTCATATTTCCCTCTATATTTCTTAAAAATTCAGCATTAAAGTGATTTTACGTCTCATGCCATCATGGTTTATTGTTGCTTCCGATAATCTGTTCCTCACATAGTTTCTTGAGATCATATGCATATTTTATGTTATCATACTGTTCATAGATGATATATATATATTTCAATTATCACTATTGTTATGAATGAGATTAAGAATAGATTTAGAATTAGAATCTAGGAATAGAATTAGAATCAATAATGTGTTTATACTTTCAAAACTGAATATTAAAGAATAACGACTTTAAAACAGAATCTGATTTAGAATGCAATCATGTGAATTGGATAACGAATGTATTTCGACTTACCGCGATCTTCCTTCCATGCTGGGAACCTAAGTACATTTCCTATAGACGCTTGAGGAAAATAAATATGGATTAAGATGACTCATTTAGCACCACAAATCAATTCACGATTCGATTTTCAAAGTATATATTTTCTTCAAACACACACGCACACCGTTACATGTAGAAAAACATTGCACAACTCATAATCCCAAAAACAACGATGCTTCCATCACACAAGAATACAAATCGAATATCATTTCCCGCCAAATCGCAAAATACTTCTAAAAAAGAAAAAAAGTTCAGTTCGGGGCGCCATCTCTGGACGGCGAAAGGAGTCAACTGTTCTTAACAACTATAGTTATTTATCATTGTATGTACTCATTCATTTGCTCTTTGCAGTCAAACTATAATTTTTAGTAGAAATATTGCAAAAAAGTATTGTTCAATTAATTAATCTCTTAGAAACATGATTTATTATTTATTTCATTCAGTCTTGTTGTGTTGGTTCTGGACTATTTCAAAGGGGACGTGTTTTATCTGTTTTAGGTAGATTTTGATGATAGCTCATACTAATTAAATTTTTAGTATTAAATTTCATCTAATATTATATATTAGATGTATTACAGAGATGTTAGATCGTATTGCACCCATATCTCATGTAATACTAATTGTTTTTTTAGTTACAGGCTTCTTAATATTTCTTAGTTATGATAGCATTAATGAATCAGTTTCAGTGGCGTAACGTACGCCCCCGCAACCCTCGCACTGCGGGGGCAAGGCTTCTAGGGGCCCAAAGCTAGATTGACACCATTAACGTAGAATTTCACAAAATTAGCTTTACATTTTTTTAATCCAATTTTTAAGCGATTTTCAAATTGGTGATCTAACATCATTCAAAATCAAAACTTAGATCGCTTATTAGTTTTATTTATAGATTATTAGTTTATCCAATAACCAAATAAAAAAACATTTTAATTTGCTGTAATCCCCGCGACGAAAAAGATACTTTTCTTTAGTGTGTTTTCTTTTCAAATCTAAATTACTAAAAGATAAAAAGAAAGTCAGACGGAAAATTGATAAATGTGCTAGAAAGATAAAAAAAATCATCACTGTTTTTTTTTTAGCATACTTCATGTTAGCGGTAGGGAGAAAAAAAGACATGTTTCTTTTACTGAAGTAGCAAAGTAACTTATTGGCGTCTTTAGTTCCCCCACATGTATCTCATTTTCATTTAGCGAACTCGTAAATAACGTACATCTGTTATGTGCTTTTTCTTGAAAACAGTATTGCCATACTTGAAAACGCATAGAGAGCATTTTTAAATGATTATATGGTCTAGATTTATGATTTAGAAACCCATATGCCCGCAGAAATTTCCGTAGATTTATATGAGTATTCAATCAAATAAAGCATAATGAGAAATGTTTCACAAAATTTGTTTTAGTACATATATCTCTTTTATATTCAATGCACTTCAATATAGGGAGTGTTGCTTCGCTGTTAAAACATTTTGATCTCACTTCTGTCTTGTAAAATTAGAACTGTTTTTTTATAAACGGAATTAATTAATCTGGTTCTTATATACTGTTATTTTGTTAATAAGACAAGAAGAAACGTGGTCCTAAATGAGTGGAGTTGAAAAGACTTTGAGTGGTTCTCAAAAACGAAAAATTCGAAAGGAAAAGGAGTATAATATTAATAGCAAATATGCAAAATTGATAACTTTTTAATATCCGCAAGTTCATCCTCTTGTGCAAGTGCTAGTAGTAGTAATACCAGGGAACTTGATGAACAAATCCTGGAAGTGAAAATTAAGAAGTCACAGGGGTGTTAATCTTGGATTTTTTCGAATTTTCGAAAAATATATGTTGTTCCTCATTTTCTTTTGAACATTTTGATACCAACCACGTGATAGTACTACAAAAACTTCGAAAGTTATTCGAAAAATTCCAAACAGCAATTTAGTAATAACAATGTTTAAATGGCCACATGCCACACCCACTTATTCTTGATTTCCGCATACGTTTTATTTTTCTGTTTTTAAAAAGCCTCGTGAAATATTTTAAACACTTGGTTAAATGAGAAGGAAGCTTGCAACTCAACACACACTTTTTTAATGTGTTTTGATTCTGTTTTGTAATGCTAGCACGTTGTTTGAAATAACTTATCGAAATTCAAAACAGCGTTGTTTAAAACCGTTTATCAAAATTGAAAACAAAATTATCTCGATTGAAATGAAAAATACTCATCGTAGACCTTCAGGTAAACGTCATAAGAAAAGAAGAGATTTAGAGTGAACCAATTCATGAAGGTATGTCCTCATACATATGTTGCAGAAAGGAGAGATACAAGTAAGTGTGCTTTCAGTAATAAAATCTCAGGAATTCAGACTTCATTAAAGTCAAATCTTGTTAAGGTAAGTGAAAAACTTCAAAGGATATCATATTTTTGATTTTATTTCAACTTTTAGCTCTATTTTATCAGTATCATGTTGTTTAAAATGTCACAAACCATTAACAATTAATGAAAAGTCCACTCGTGGTTTATGTTCGAATTTTGAAAGACGTTGTAAAAACTGTGGGAGTGTTTGTACTTTTTCAAGCTGTGAAAACACTGGGAATAAAAAAATAATGCTCCAGAAATTAACAGAAGATCTATTTTAGCAATGAGATGCATAGGCCAGGTTTAGAGTCATTAAAAACCTTTTGTGCTGTAATGAGTCTTCCTAATCCTGTTGAACAAAAATCATATGATGTTATTAATAATAAACTTTCACGTGTTATGAAGGAAGTCACTGAAGAAAGCATGAAAAGGGCAGCTGTCGAAGAAAATTCTTCGTCACCTGATAACCTTTAACGGTAAGTGGTGATGGTACCTGGAAGACGAGAGGACATTCATCTTTGATTGGAGTATGTACTGTGTAATAGGGGCCGAAACAGGTAAGGTTTTGATAGGGAAGTGTTGTCCTCATTTTGCAAAGGATGCGACATTTATGAAGGGGTAAAGTTTGGTATCAAGTTACAATAAATGGCAAAGAGCGCATAAGATTTCATGTAGAAAAAATTATTCTGGCTCTGCTGGTAAGATGGAGGTTGACGGGATGTTGAGGATTTTTAATCGATCAGAAATGCTTCACAACCTGAAATATTCGAACTACATAGAGATGGCGACACAAAAACATTCAATGCCCTTTCTGAAGACAAGCCATACGGCGATGACCATCTTATTCAGAAAATAGAATGTGTAGGCCATGTGCAAAAGAGAATGGGTACAAGACTTATGAAGCTTAAATTAGTATATAGTAAAAAAGGAATTATCTGATGGTAAAACTATTGGCGGTAAAGGTAGGTTAACAGATAGTTTAATTGATAAACTTGCGCATTACTATGGTAATGCTATTCGATGCAATTCTACTAGTGTAAAGGAAATGCGGAAAGCCATTTGGGCTATTTGGGGTCATTCTTGCAGCACTGATGATGAACTGATGCACTGGTTTTGTCCTACAAATCCAAATACATGGTGTAAGTATATAATGCCGCAATTAATAATAATTTACAAAATTATAAACACAAATCCTCAGTTGCTAAAGCTGTTCGAGATATAATTAAGCCTGTATTTGCAGACTTATCTCATCCGGCACTCTGAAGAAATGTTGAGGAGGTAAGACACAGAATCCTAATGAAAGTTTAAATTCATTAATTTGGAAGTTTTGTCCTAAGACGATTGGTTCTAGTCTTCAGATTGCAGAGATTGCTGCAAATCTAGCAACCAGTGTTTTTAATGATGGAAATCAAATACTTATTACTATTTGAGAGAAATTTGGTTTAAAAATTAACAGAAATGTTTGTGTGTCCCTGGCTGAACGTGACAATCGTCGAATCTTTACGTCAAGACAGAGGCGCTTAGAATCATCTTTTGAAGCTCGCAGAGCCAAGAAAATTAAAAGAGTAAAGAAATTGAGCTGTTTCAGGAACATGAAGGTATATCTTATGATTCTGGAGCATTTTAGCATGTAAGTTTTAAGATTTATTTTCTCAAATTCAATTTTAAAACTTTAAAGCCCTTTTTCTCAGTTTGTGTTTTTTTCAATTACGCGCATTGCGTTTTCAAAACTATCATACTTTGATGTATAAAACTTTACAGAATTATAAATTCTATCATAATCTTCAAATACTAGCTATTTATAGTATTATAAATTTTTAATTTTTTGAAATATTTCAACAAAAAATTGAATTTTTAAAAAAAAAATTTTTAAAAAATGTACTTTTTAATTTTTAAAAATATTATTTTTTATTCTATTTATATAAGATAGGCCAGCATGTAATAAGGATATATTTGACTTTATAAATCAATTTATTGCTAGTAATTAGAATTATTATTGCAGAAAATATCATGCGCGTCGTAAAACTTACTATTTGTTTCTTACAAAAAAATTTCTTATTTTTATGTGCTTATTATTTTTAAAATTATGATTATATTTTAGATATTTTATACTTTTTTGAAACTATTCTTTTATAAGAAATGTGTAAAAGAATCAAATTATTTCATTTTAATCTCAAAGAATTATTTCTAGTCGAAAATTGTTTGTATTTTGTGCTCTCGAAACATTTTTAACACCCCTGTGACCCCTTAATCCACAAGAAAAAAAACACAGTTGCGGACATTTCAACTAATAAAGATATACTCTATCTAAAGAAAAGGAGTTGGAAAATGAAAACGAAGAAACAAAATTGATTAGAAATGATTTTGCGCATTATGTAGGTACGCCCATAGATGCAGATTTAAGGAACAAATTTTAAAATTGGGCCCATACCAATTAGAAGGTAATTTCCAAAAAGATGCCAAGGGAAGGAGATTTTCATCATCTTATTATAGTTTCATATCCAAGGCAGGACAAAAGATCGAAAGGAAATGGCTGTGTTATTCAACACGACTTCATGTTGCTTACTGTCAGGTATGTTGGCTTTTCGCTGATAGAACAAATATGTATTTTAAAGAAGCCTGGTATAAAGGTGTGACTGGCAATGAATAAAAAAAAAAAAATTAAAGAGCATGAAAATTCTATAATTCATATCCAAGCACGTCGCACATATGACATCTGGAAACAAAATAAAACGGTGGATTCATTATTGAAATGCAATTTTAAAGAAGTTAATAAGGTTAGCCAAATCTTACGAAGAATTATAGACGTTACAATGACTCTAGCGATGTGCAATCTTCCTTTTCGGGGACATCGAGAAACTCGAGATTCGACTCAAAGGGGAAATTTTTTGAATATAATAGACCTCTTGGCTAAATATGACCATCTTCTCAATGTTCATTTGTCAGAAAAATGACTCAAAAATATATTAGCCCCAAAATTCAAAATGAACTTATTGCTATTATAGGCTCAAGAATAAAAGAAAATATTGTTAAAAATATAAGGAAATGTTCTTTTTTCTCTATTATTCTGACACGACACAGGATATTTCAAAAAAAAAGACCAATTAAGTATTATAATAAGGTATGTAACAACTGATGTTAATGAAAATAATGAGCCAGATAACATCAGAATTAACGAAACATTCTTAGGCTTTATTGAGGCGGCAAATCAGATTGCAAAAAGTTTGGAAAGTGATGAGTTAAATTTTCTAAATACACTGGACATTAATTTGGCGAAGTGTCGAGGACAAGGATATGATGGGACAGCCAACATGAGTGGAGCGTATGGGGGATTACAGAAATTAATTAAGGACAAACAACCAAGAGCAAATTACGTTCACTGTTCAACACACAACCTCAATCTTGCTCTAAACGATGCATGTAATAACGTGCCTCATGTAAGAGAATTTTATGACTTTTGTCAAAACATTTACACATTTTTTGGGCTCAGCATTAAAAGGTGGAGTGATGTGAAAATTGTGCAGAATAACGAGAACATTCAGCAGACTATTAAATCATTATGCACGACAAGGTGGTCATCTCGATTTGACTCTGTAATATCAATTCGCTACAATTACATTTCGATTTTAAAAGTACTTTCAAATATTTTACTAACCAGTGCTAAGCAAGACGAGAAACAGGAAGCTTTAGCGATTAAAAACATATGGAAAAGTTTCAATTTTTTTTTTTTTTTTTTTGCTAATTTTCCAATGTCAAATTTTACAAAGCATAAATTTAACTTCAAAAGCATTACAATCACCAAAATAGATTTGGAAAACGCTAAGACCATGCTAATTCTAGCTTACCGTCTATCGAGAATCTTCGTAACAATTTTGCTAATATAAGAAAGTAGCTATTGGTTTGGCTAAAAATGAGGTATCACACCGGAGTTTGAAAAAAGAGACATTGAAAAGTTAGACAGTTTTTCGATGATCTCAATGCTGATGAAAAACTGCAAGACAGAGAAACGATTGTTTGAGGTGGATGTTTTTAAGACCATTGTTGATGTTACTATTACTCAATTAAAAAAAAATCGCTTTGAGAGTATGAATGGCATTTACAAATCATTCAGTTTTCTTTCTCCCAAAAATATTGTAAGCACTATAAATGATCTTTTATATAATGAAGCCAGTAATCTTCAAAAAGTATATAGCCTCGACCTATCTAGTGAATTTCCAAATCAAATTATGTCTCTAAAAGCAGTTTTTAGTGAAGATTTAATTAAGCTAAATTCGATAAAAGATTTAGGTAATTTTTTGATGATTCAAAATAAGTTTGCTGCGCCAAGTTTACCAGATGTATGTATTGCAGTTTTATTGTTTTTGACTATTCCAGTTACTTCCACAATGGCGGAAAGGTAATTTTCTATATAAATTAAGATTAATAAAAAATTATCTGCATTCTACGATATCAGAAGAGAGGCTCTCCTATTTGTCTTTGATAAATATTGAACAACAAGAAGCAAGAAAAATTGAATTGATGAATTAATAACCGACTTTGCTAAGAAATATGTGAGACGTCAATCGCTTTTTTGTGATTTACTTCTTGAATGTAGAGCTGTATATTAGCTAGAAGTGTGTGTCGCGAACTACGCAACGAACTAGTTACTTTTGTAGTTCAACCTGAGTGGTACAGCGAGCGCATTCTTTTTGTGTGTGTCCATGCTTTCTTATTAGTAACAGTAGTTGTGTCTTTGACTTTTTGGCAATTTATGCTAGAATTTTATCGAACTTCAGGTCAAGCTCACCCCGGGATTCATAAACGAAGAATTTGGTAAGTGATACCTTTTTTCTATCATAAAGATCTGAAATCGAAAATATTATTTTACAGTGTTTGTGTTTTTCTTAGTGTATCGTTTTTATTTAAGTTACCAGGTTATCAGTCGACTGTTGTTAGATTTTCCATTTTTTAAATACTATAAATACTCTCTAATGTTAAACGTTATTTAGACACAGGTTGATTTCATATTTAGTTATAAGTTTAATATTTAAATATTTTTACGTGATGTGTAAAGGTACATTATGTTATTGTTTTGCAATTCTTTGTATATATATATATATATATATATATATATATATATATATATCCGGCTTGGGGCCCAAGATCTCACCTTGGGGGCAATTATTTTCCGTCACGCCACTGATTAGTTTATGCTCATTAATTTTTTTTTCTTTCGGTTTATCTTTTGCAGGCTATTTCACCCATAGCAGAAACTTACTACTGCTATCACCTTTCTGTTATAATTTTTATTTATATTTGCATTCATTCATATCTGTTTACTCTTTAGCATGTTAAATTGCTCTCTTACATTGAAATAATTGTTTTTGTTAATTTGTTATTTACTTTAAGGCCTAATTGCAATATGTTTAAAATTATTTATAATGTGAAAATTCATTATAAAAAGTAATTTTTAATTTTGGTTATACAACTTCATACAGGGTTTTACCCTCCTTAAAAATATCATAATTGCTATAATAAGTGTTTTTTTTAATATTTTTAAAATTTAACCCATACGAAGAACGGGCATTTCAGCTAGTCACTAATATAATCCAAAATATATATTGTCATCTTTCTCACCAATTAACTTCATTAAAATTTCGAATTTAACTCTTTTGGTACGCTTTCGTGCTTAAATATGCCCTTAAAAATGGGGTAAACAGTCTACATTATTACGAACTGCAACGCTTTTAGTGTACAATATATGCTTAACTTTAATGTTCAAGTCACTTAGGTATCCGACCACGTACGGAACCGTGATTTTGCAAAAGCGTATAAATGGATAATATTTATGATATTTAGTGTCACTTAGATTAGAAAATGTATACAATATTGTTTTAAGAATAGCATTACAATAAAAAAATATATAAGTACAATATTTTGACAAAAGATGAACAAAGAATAAACAATTTTCAAAATATTCTCCTTTTCTGAAAAACGCATCTATTATAATAATATTTTGCCTGTATATGGCGTAGACCTCTGTACAGAGGCTCAACTAAAATTTTTGAAATATATCTATCCATGTTTTACGACAACAGAGGGGAGAAATGTTCAGAAAAATACGCCGATAATTATTTCAAATGGTTGCAACTCTGATATATACAGGCAAAATATTATTATTATTATAGAAGAATTTTTCACAATAGGAGCACATTTTGAAAAAAAAGGTTATTCTAAGTTAGTTTTTTGCCGAAATATTGTATTTAAATAATTTTTGTCAAAATGCCCTTAAAACAATTTTATTCATATATTCTAATCTAAGTGACACTAAATATCATGAAAATTATCCATTTATGCGCTTTTTTTAAAATCACGGTTCCGAACTTAGTCGGATACCTTAAGTACTTGTAGTTTACAATGTTTGAAAATTTTCCACGAAACATTTTTGAAAGTCTCAAAACTCACTTTGTTCTGTAGCAAATGGCATGGCAACAAGATGTAGTTCTCTCATCCCAATGCATTTTGAAAAACTTTCTTCAGTACTTCAAAGTTTTCCCACGCATTAGCAATTACAAATAGAGCCAAAAACTCTGTATTTCATAATTCGTTCCCGACTAATATACCCCATTCTCATCTATATTTGAATGAATATAACTTTATTATATTTCAGGCTAACAGTTAATATTAAGGTTTAGGGAAGTCATACAAATTCTTTAATAAGTAATCAACGAAAAAATCTGTTGATGTTCATTGGGAAAGACCTTATCTTAATAAATAGTCACACTAAGGCTTGACAAGTATTCTGATCTCTTCTGATTTAAGTTAAAAATTTCAAGCAAAAATAATTAAGCAAGTTTTTATTAATGTTTTTAGGACAAAATTAAAAAGGATTCATTACAGAACGCAAAAGTCTTTGTAAAATCTAAATATTAAAGTTAAAATTTTGATTTTTTCCATAATATTCTTCTATAAATTCAGATTATTTTAAAACTACCTAAAAGAACCGTTTTTGTGTGTGTGTGGAATTCATAAAGATAGCAGGCAGTATAAAGAATAATGGATATTCAAATTCGTGGCGTTCACATGATAAATGCAGTCACGTGCTCTCCGTTGAATTAAAAACTAACATTAGATTTGTACTTATTGTTCTCCTTGTAAAGTTAGATAAAGCTCCAGACTTGTTGATTGGCTAAAGAAATTCAAGTAATTATATTCTTCAAAAGTTTTCTAAATTAAAAAAAAACATATTTATTAAACTGGTATTTATAAATCAAGCTCATTTTGTATGGGGGTATTACTGTTGACAAATATGTACTTTTTGAAAGGAAGTTTCTACAAAAAAATTTGGCAACAAAGAAGCACATGAACTGATTGGCTGGAAACACGTGATTGCAGTTATCATGTGACTATGTCGTCACATGAATTTAGAGCATTGTTTCATAGATTTTTCATAGACATAGAAGTATAGATTTTCAAATGCTTTTATTCCTCTTTCTTTCTAACTGATTACATTTGCATTGCAAAAGAAGAAAATGTCCGCAGTCTTGTTCACAGTACATTGGCGACATCGCCAACAGCATCCTGAGCAGCGTCGGCGGCTTCTGTTGAAAATAAATAAGTAATATAATTTTTTTTTTTTAATGTTAATTCCTACTTAGGCCATCAGAGAACATTTTTATTTCAGTTACTTTTTTATTAAATAATTACAATTAATATAAATATGTATATACATATGACAGAATCATATTATTAAGTTGCAAAATAGAAAGTTATTTTCCTTTTTATATAGGACTATTTCTTTCGTTCGTTACTACTTATTCAATCATAAATCACTTTCTCAGAAATTTAGGCCATCCCAGGAAGGATTCGAACCTACACTCTTTGGATTAGAAGTCCATAACGCTATCCATTGCACAAAGAAGACACAACGAGCGGTTTTCCTTTTTATGTAGGGTGTTGGACTGTTATTTTTGTTTGTTACTATTTATTCATTAATTAATTTTATCTAACGAATTTATATTTAAAAAACTGTATTAACATCAAGTGCCATCCACTACAAAATTAGAAAATGTATTTGAACTTGAATGGATGAATAGAAAGTATATGTTATTAACGATTGAAAATTTGAACAAGATATATATATATATATATATATATATATATATATATATATATATATATATATATATATATATATATATATAAAAGATGTGTGTGAAAAATTGCAAAAATTTAGTTTTTACGAGTATGAATTTATGCCCAAACTATCAGGTTCAGTAAAACGTGTGTGTTTTTCCGCCTGAGGGAGATACCTCCGGAGACCAACCACTGCCATTCCCATGGTAGTTAACCTTTTCCACCGGTTTTTGCATTATAAATCTAAAAGTTGGAACTACACAACTGAGTAATTTTGTTGTCAAAATTTTATTATTTTGTGCACCAAAAAAGTGTTATGTGCTAAGAGAGAGAGATCCAAAACAAGCTCAGTGCAACTGAATGCCACAAAAAATTGGGAATTTTAAGCGAATTTTCCCTATCCGTACACGGAATTAAAAAGGCAAATACATTAATTATTTCATTTGGAACAGTGGCAACGATAAATATTATTCCGATTTTTTTTCCTAAATCGATTGTTGCATATTCAGTTAACATTTGATTTTTTTTTTTTTGTTTTTCTACTTGTTCTATATGTTTGGCTGTAATAAACGATAAAAAAGGAAAATTTGAAATCACTATTTCGAATCGAACAACAAGCACCCTTCGATAAGGAATTGCGTTGCATCCCATGGCTCTTAATATAAAATTAAAAAAAATTTTTTTTAGTACACTGAAAAATTAAAACACAATCAGCAAAAAAAAAAAAAAGTACCAGAACCAAAGAATTTTCAAATACTTGAGATCATATCTAAGTCATTAAACCTAAAATGAATCTTCAGTTCTTATCGAATGGAATAAAACATTTGAAGAAACATTACTAAAAAAATTGCCAATATGGCACACTGGACCAAATGTGCGCATGGATAGATCTGTTCTACAATTTTAGTTATTTATTTGTATCTATTCTGATTACAGTACAATAATGACGCAATTATGTAAAGAAACTTTTAAGCTACACAGTTATGAGTGTCAATTATGTAAAACTTATTCTATAACTACGCGTTAACTATAAACTTATTTTACACATAATTGTCCTTTCCATTGTGGAAAAATAAACTACTTACCTCCAAATGGGTTGTTACCATCATGATGATGTGCTGGAAAAAAACATGCGATATTAGCAGAGCAATAAAAAAATAGTATAACCAATATAAAGTATTATGAAAATATAGGCGCTAATTTAATGTTAGTGTACATTGCACCAAATTGTTGTAATTCGTCAAATTTGTCTATTACATTACAGTATGGTGAACTTAATTGTTAATGTTTGGTATCGAGGTGGTGTGTGCTATTCTTATCACTTTTATAATGAATTTTTATCGGTTTATTTTTAGCGGTAACCTTGTAAATTCAAACGATGTCAATTATATTTTTACAAATTAAACCATTTTCATATTTTACGTTGTTCAGTGGGCGCATTCGTCTTCCGTTGCTTTTCGAACATGGATGTTTCGAACAATATTGGTAAAGTACCAGGATCTTTCTTTAAAAGAAAATGCGAGCTCCTCTTTTAATTTTTTATGAGCGAAAAGGATTGTGGAATTCTTTTCCATTATTTTGTTTTCTAAGAGTTCTATTTCTATTCTCCCTTATTTTTATGTCCCTCATTTCGGCCGTCATAAAATACGAGAAGCAAAACAGTTAAATAGAAAGTACCTATAAGTAAGGAGGATAAGAAATTTTACAACCGTATGTTTTACTTGCGGATCTTACGATACAAATTTGAGAGTGGCCACAATAATAATTCTATAAGAAGTAATGTTTTTCTTTCGCTTACAGGAAATTCAAATTTTTCCACTTTATTTTACTTTTACTTTTGATAAAATAAATTTGTAAGCGTTCCTCGTTGGATGAAATATAAGGATGGAGGATCTATTGTAGATCCATGTCCCTGTGACGTTAAACGTTCGATGAAATTCATAAAGAAATCGGATTTTTTTAACTGGTATTGTTATTTTTTTCTTTCTTTTCATTACTCTTTCATTCCACTTTTTTACAATATTTTCGGATCTTTTTCCCTGATTAAATTTCTAAATTCCTATTTTTTTAAAAATCCTATTACTTCCATTTCTTCAATTTGTTTTCCACAAAAAAGTAAGCACATTTTTTATTAATTAATCATTTTTGCTTTTTAAAAAATCAATGTAATTAAATTCTTTTGTTGGGCATAGCCTATATTATAAAACTATTTTTGTTCTTAGTGCAGAGCCGCCATCTTGGACTGAAAACTACTGGGAGCCAAAATCGTATTCGGCACGATTTCAAAATTGCTCCAGAAGGACGTTGGTGCGAGCGTAGTGATAACAAATTATTTCGAAATTTTTAAACATTAAATTTTATTGATAGGATTTCATAGACATTTTTTACTTTCTCTCTTACTTTTTAACAGAACTTTTTTTCTATCCCATATTCCAAGCGATCAAGAAGGTAATCAACAAGCGGTTTTTGTTAGCTTTAGGTATGTTATATTTTTATTTAATAATCGACTAAAAATCTGTCTATTCTCAACGAGAAAAATATTTATTCGATTGATATTCAAATTATATTTTTAAATATTATTAAAAGTTTCGTAAAAAATTGTTTTCTTAAACTATCTTTGGCTTACTTTAAACTTTAATAAAGGTTTTATTATAGAAGGTAAAAACCATTTCCTACTTTTTGTAATCTTACGGGAGATTTATATATATTGATTGTTACGGCAGACACAATCCTTTATTACTTCATTGAAATTTAAACAAAATATTGAAATTTTAGAACTTAATTTTTGTTTAATGTTTTGTCTGAATCTAGGACAGTCATTTTTTATATGTCAACTACATACTTAAATAATTACCCTTAATATCGTGATTAAATCCAGTAAGTTTAATGCTTTATTAAAATTACTGGTGTAGTATAATTCATTTTAAGAAAAAAATAAACTTACGTACAAAAATAAAATTAAATTGTAGCGTAAAATGGCTTTAATTTTTTCCCGTAGTAAAAACGGATCTTAATCATTGATCCCATAGAATGTATGCTTTTATAAATATTACAACATTTTTAAAATTTGACTTACCGTAGGAAATACCTGAAAGAAGAGAAAAAAAAAATAGATAAAATTGCACATGTTAATGCTTTAAAAGTAAACAATTAAACATTTTGATTATTTTGGAACATTTTATTTCTTTACCGCGTTTCGACGAATGTTCAGTTTTTTTTTTTTTTTCGTCACCAAAAAATTTGGAAGACTTAACCTTTAACTTCGCAATTTTTAAATTTCTATGAAAAAAATTATATCAGCTATTTCTCAAGTAATAATAAAAGGGGAAAATAGGGAAGAAATTAAGCATTTTTAAATTGAATTTCAGTCATTTTTTTGTTTGTTGCAGAAGTGCGACATTGAGCAGTAGTGCTGCAAATTACAAAACTTTTTTTTATATGAGGAATTTATTATTCATCAGAAAATGTTTCAGTTTCTTACCTGGTAATTTATTTCGTCAATAAATAAGAGGAAGCATAAAATATAATGGATTCTTTTTATAGCAAAAGCTCAGTTCTTGGGGCATCAGAGATTTTATAATTGATGCGATTTCTGGAAAAAATGAACTTCCATCTAGTGATAAAATTAGCATTTATTTCGTTGCAGTAATCTTGTAGTGATTTGTAGGTAATTAAAAAATATATAGAGTCTGTTAAATTAAAAGAAATCATATGTTGCAGAAATGCAACAGGGCGAAGTTATGGGTTAAGATCTCACTTGGATAATCTATTGATCTCTAAAAAACAATTATTGGAACTTGAACTATTATTTGTTGTTTTTTTAATTTCAAACATTTCCTTCAATATTTAATCGATGTCATTAGATGATCCCACAGGGTATTTACGTATATAAATGAAACTGGTAAATAAATAACTCCAGGGTCACAAATATATATTTCTCACTGTAGTTGCTCAAGAACAACTTATTACAATATGCCTACATAGGAGACAAGCAATTTACTCATTTACTCCTCACGAAATCTCCAGAAATATTCGGCCTACAGGCCTAAGAGCCTACAAGCTTTGAATTTTGTTGGAATAATTTATTTGTGTGGTTGAGTAGAAATCCGATAAGACCGAATTTTGGAGGATACTGAAAACTAAAGAGGTTACGAGAGTTTTAGATGAAAAAAAAATCTCGCGTTATTGAACTATTCGAGCTACAGACTGGATGTTTAGCAGACATTATTCTTTTCGTCAGTAGAAATCTGTGAAGAACGAGAGTTTAGCGGAAATCGACAGCCAAGGTGAGCTGGTGCTACAGGTATGTTTTAGATAAAATTCCCGTTTCGAATTAACAGGTCAACATAATTGAAATTAGGTTGGCATGTGTTCGAATAGAGATAAGTTAAGAACGAGTTTCGCGAAAATCGATTCCCAAGGAGTGTTACAGGAGCGTTTTGGGTTAAAAAAAAGTCCCGTTTTCGAAATAATCGACCTACAGACTAGGAATTTTAGTAAGCAAGTTTCTTTTTTAAATAGAGATCCACTAAAAATCGTTTTTATGGGCATCGACTTCGATATGGAGACGAAAGATATAAAAATATTTCACTTGAAAATTCGCAGTCCTGTCCTTTTTAAAACAAAAGACGAGGGCTAGAAGTATGTTTTCTGTAAAATCGAAGGCTTAATGTCAGGACTTGGATATCAAGGACTTAAGAAAATGTTTTCATACAACGCCATGAAAAACCATCGAACCGGCGGGTAGCGTCTAATAAAATATATTAAGCATACTTACTCATCATGGCCACAAAAGCGAGGATCATGAAAATGAGTTGTAAGAGGGAAGACATCTTCGAAGTTTTCTGACTACGCTAGAAGTTGCAAATAAAATAACTGTTTTCGGCTCTGGGTATGGAAACAAGAGAGACGTTTCCTTTTATACTATCAGCAGCTTTTCATTAAACAGGGGAAACCGTTTTAGAACATCCTTAAGTCAACAAGAAATTCCATTATGAGATTTAATTCAACTCATAATTGTTTTCCCTGCGTTAATAACCCATATAAGTTAATGTACCATTTCCCAAGTAAATATCATAAAATATATTAATGTACTATAATCTAAATTGTTTTGTCGATTCATTAATTCTTATTCATTTAACTTGTTTTTGTTTTTTTGCTATCGATAAGTGTATTTTATCATGGAATATAAATATTTATTTATTTTTATTCAAAGTACGGTTAATTAGAACGATGAATAATAGGTGCATTAATTTTATTTCGATTAAGGTTAGGAGAATTGTGCCAAAATATTAAAGAAACATTGTTAAAATGTGTTGTTGTTACTGTTTCTTATCCCAGTAGATCGACAGAAACTTCTAGATGAAGTCTATGAAACCATGCGTTTTTAAACAATGAAGAACTGTGGCAGGACTTAAGAGCAGCTCACTCTTATGGCAACCAATACAAGCCAAGATGTTGGCTGGAGCCGCTTCGGTCTCGTTGCAATTCGGACAAGGAGGGTAAACTTTAAGACCCACCACATGCTGTTGAGCTCGAGTGTGTCCACTGCGAAACCCACAAAGATTATTTTCATCTCACCTACTGCTTGTTCCAAGTAAAGCAGCTCTAGAACGCACAGTGGGTAGTTGACCCGATCTGGTGCACTGGAAATTATTCTTTTATGGCCTTAATGTCTTCATAATTATATCTAATGATCAAACATCAAAGAAATTAATGTAATTGTAATTACTGTTTTTTACCTAGAAATAAGGAAAATAGGGTCTTAACCAATTTCTGTAAAGTTTGAATTTGATCAAGAATAAATTATTGCTAAGTGGAACTAGCTTTTGAACAAGGATTTAAGGATATTAACAGAAACAGTAATTTGACACGGGGGAGAATATATACAAGAAATAGAGTGGCAAGTTGAAAAAAATTAAATTTTAACATATTAAATAAATACAACCAAACATTACATTGCACATATACAATAAAGAATGAAAGGTAGTCTTTAAAAGAACTCGGCACCCTTTGAGCATTTTTTTTTATATAAATTATATTTTAGCATTTCCTATAATGTTTCTATTTAAGAAAATGATCAGAGGTAAAATTTTGCACATATTATATTCACACAATTTAATAAGTTAAAATTTTTTTTAAAACAGCATTAGTTTTGCGCTTGGGATTTTGCTCTTCCTTCCACACATTGAATAAAGCACTCCGAGTAATACTATGGCCAACGCTAAAAAAAAACTTTGGGAATTGCTGGAAGCAGCAACTGTCAATCCCAAAAGTTCTAGTCCATTAAACACAAAAAACCGACATACTTTAGTAGGTGTTATATGCTATGTTCAATGTTATGTTTTTACAATTTTTAATCGAACTTGGGTCTAATTTTAAAGTCAACTCAAGAAATTACTTACACATGGCATGTAATTTTTTTTAAAAAAAAAAACCCGCTAAAATCTGCAAAATCTTTTTCAGAGGAAACGATAGAACTTGCGACTGCAAAATGAGTCTCGCAATCAATCTATTTATTTATCACGCAACGAAATGACTAATCCAATTAATAATAGTAAGAGAATGTCTCAATGCTAACCGTGAAAGTTGTACAATGACGGTAAAACGCGAAAAATTAGGAGACTATCAAACTCGATCCTTACTTTATAATGGATCTAATCTATCGTCCGATTTAATCTAATATCAATTTAATTTCAGTAAACATTCATCACTTTGAAATTTCCCTAATATGCTCTTAACCACAATAATTCAAATAGCATACCTTCAGTAACAACCTCACCTGAATTAGGTTTATCTCCTCTCCTACTTTTTATTCAAGGAAAACTTGGATTATACGTAGTAAGTTAATTTGAATATTACCGAATAACGCGAATTAATAGCGTTTCCTAAGAGAATTAGTTGAAGGATCGCGGATAGATCCGTCATCAAACCTCGTGAAGAAAACGTGATTTATTTCAGGTTCTTAATGGCCCAAAAGAAATTTTAAAAACTTGAACATCTAATCCAAAAAATCGTCGACTAGAATTTAAATTTAACTCACATCATGCCTAGAACTTAAAAACTCGAATACACGCAAGAAACAACTAGCTAAAATTTACATTAATTTTATTTAAGACATTATCTTGTACATAAAAAATCCCTACTCTACACCCCATTCGGGCGAGAACCAAAGGAAAACAAAAACCTTGGGCATGCACATTACTTAAATACTAGAATTTACTTAAATCTTTTAATATTAGTTCTTCATAAATTTTTCAAGACACCTTGTTCAGGGTCGGCCACCCTGAAATGAAAACCGAATCAATATCTTCTAAAAAAATATATCAATCAACATTATATGTATGCATTGACAACCTTCAACCTTCAAACTTATATGTCTAGCATCATTTTACAACCCCAAAACATGTTTAAACTTGCAATCCTGGTTCCTAAGGCCAGGAGTTTGTCATTATACTACTGTGCTTCTTCCTATATATATATGTATATATATCATATATATATATATATATATATATATATATATATATATATGTGTGTGTGTGTATATATATATTTATACATTGAATTTTTTATATTGGATTATATATATATATATATATATATATACATCCATATGCACTTTCATATACATAAACACATCTGTTTTTTTTACAGAACTCCCATTCCAATCGCCCTGCGCTGTTAGTATTATGATTAATATATCCTATTTACGCCGCGTTCCCAAACTAGATGCAAAATACCAACATACATCAATACATGAATAAATATATAAATATATACTATTTTCAAACATACAATAATATAAACAAACAATACAAGAAATTCTCACATAATCTTAGCATGTAGGAAACAAATGTTTTCCATCGTTTGGAAATAAAAATTTTTATACAAAAACTCATTTTTCAAATACTAGGAAAAATGCACACAACTCAGGGGCAATTTTTATGTTTTTAAAATACTTTAAGAAAATACAGCTTGTATCTTGCAAAAATCACCTCACTGCTTGTCAGTAAGAAAATAACAAGAATAATACAACCTGGTTATGGATCTTTATATTCCTACCGCTATATCTCCTTAGATAACCTCCAAGCACTCAGATCTCCGGCTTGGAAGGTTTTTTCATGCATCCTGGACACCTTGATTTCTTTGCATTTTCCTGGACTGTTATCGGCTCTATAGGTCATAAGGACTTGATCTTTCTGGCTGGACTCGTCTGAACCGGACTGGTATTTTCTCAGTTGCTTCGGCTTCTTTTGAAGGACGGGACTAGTCTTTCTTGACTGCTCTTGTCCTTCCTTGTACTGGTGTCGGCTCCATAGGTTATAAAGACTTGACCTCTTTGACTCGATTCGTCTGGTCCGAACTGGTTTTTCGTCGGTTGCCACTGCTCTTCGTGATGAACGGGGACAAGATAGTCTAGACTGGCCTGGTCTTTCTTCGGGTGCTTTAGACGGGCAGGGACTGGATTCTCTCCTGGTCATCTTTCTATTTGAGGGTTTGGTGGAAACAGAAGAGGGTACTCTCCTCTTGTTAAACCTGGGGGTTTCCAAGTGAACTTCTCTTGATGTGATGATGGTCCAACCACGATGAGAAAGGACTTTTCTTTAAGTTAATTCTTTTCGTAGGCCTTTTATGCCGGGGCTCACCCAGTTTTGTGGATGATTCAGTCGAACCTTCGATTCTCTTTCGTTTCTCCCGCCATTCTCTTTCACCATATTATTCCTTTCCTTCGCTGAACATATATTGCCCTCAGTTTCTAACTGTGTTGCCTCAGACCTATTGTTATTTAAACCTTCTGACTGTGCTACCCTAGGACTACTATTACCTGATCCTTCTGACTGTGTTGTCCTACATCTAATGGTATCTGAGCCTTCGAACTCTCCAACACCCTCATCCTTTTCTTTTTGGGGATAAATCCGTACTTGATCTACGTTAACCGTTATTTGTTTACCCAATTTCCAAATCACAGCGTTATTATTCTCCACTTTCACGACTTCATGTGGACCTTCGAATTTTTCCTAGAATTTTCTTAATTAAAGAGCTTATGGGATCCGTTTGTACCAATACCAAATCTTTAACTTTGACGTTAACCTCCCGTCTCTTATGTTATACTTTGCCCATTTTTCCAGTTGAATTTTAGTATTTCTCCTCACAACCTCAAACAATATTTCGATATAATCGCATAAATTCTGCACCATCAATAACCATAACCAACTTCTGAAATGACGTAATTAGTTTTCTGCCTAAAAATAATTTTGCCGTCGTTTCCCCCGTAGTTTCATAAACGGCCGTTCTTCTTCGGCCTTGAGAAATTGGTCCCAATTTTCGTGATTGTGTTCTACAAAACTAGAAATACTTTGTAGAAGTGTGCGATTAACTCTTTCCGTTTGATTTGATTGCTGTCGATATGCTTCTATTTTTGCATGCTTTATGTTCAACCTGTGACTTATGTGCTCAAAAACTTCGGATATAAATTGCGGATCGTTATCACTAATTGTTTTTATAGGAGATCCATAACGCGATAAATAATTTTTGGACAGAGCATTTATGGTCGATTTGGTGGAGGTATTTCTCAGGGTAGTGTTTATCACAGTGGTTCTCAAACTTTATCCACTGGCGACCCAATTTTCAATCATACTTTTTATCGCCCCCCCCCAAATAATAATGTATTGAATGCAATAATAATGCTCTTTGGGGGGGTGTTAAAGCTACAATATGATCATAATTATGAAACGTACAAATTAACAAGATAAGTAATAAATTTTGTATATGTTACTTTTAAGTAATATATATTTTTATTTTTTTAATTTTTAGTTCGATTCACTATAAAAGCATGTTTTTTTAGTTTATTTTTAAACTATAATTTATTTTATATTTATTTCTACTATACACGATAAAAATCACAATTCAAGTGAAGGATTTAATTAAGAGAAAATATACTTACTTCTACTTTCAAGGACTTTTCAATTTTTCTTTGATTTTTTTTGAGAAAAAATCCAATAAGACTAATGAAAATGTTCGAAATCTGCGTAACCTTAATAAAGGACATAAAGCATGTTCATGGAAAATATTTTTGAACAAAAGTGGTGGCGCAGGGAACTCGATCAAAACTAGTAACTTGATTGTAAAAAAAAACGTTTGCAACTCCCTAAAAAAAGAGGGCGAAATGTGATAAACTCATTTTAATTCCTATTATAGGAGGATACTCTGTAAAGGTCATTGGTAACAAATAAACAGTTTTCTCAGAATTAACGATTTCGTGAACATCAGATGACTCTGCGCATCGCGCGACCGATCCCGTGTTAAAAGTGTATTCAATAAAACATATGGATATTAGTTCTAAAAAAGAATTGCATAAAAAGTTTTCCGTTATGCATTGTATGTTGGCCAAATAATTCTTCAAAGTACTCAGTATGCTTATCCATATATCATAACTCATTCACATAGAAAAAAGCAACAGAAAAATATTATTTAGAACTTTCCTAAAAGGAAAACAGATGGAATGAAACATACCAGTAAGTTTGAAGGTCAAATGTATGATAATCAAAAGTAGTATTTTACCGGTTAAAAAAAAAGTAATAAAAAAATCTCTCATCGTGTGTTACAGTAAAGCAAACAAAATGTCTTTTTTTATTTGGTTATAGGATCAAAGATAACTAATGAACGTTTGAAGTGGAATGCTTTATTTTTGATGATCACCAGATGATATATATATAAATTACATCAGTGTAAATGTGCATTTTTTATTAAGTCAGAAAGCATTTTGTTTTTCTTCATTCCAAAAAATTATTTTTCTAAACCTTTTATTTTCAATATGCTCGCGCCCCTCTCGCAGGAATACCGCCCGTCATGGGGCGCACCCCACAATTTGAGAAACACTGGTTTATCAAACTGTGGGGAGCACCCCCGTGGTGTGTGAGCATATCGGGAAAAAAAGAGGATTTAAGAAATAACTGAAATGAAAAACAAAATACTTTCTTACATATGAAAAAATACACATTTACACTGATATAATTTATATATCATCTGGAGATATTACGTCATCATATATATATATATATATAGCTATCTTTGATCCCAAAACCAAATGAAAAATATTTTGTTTGATTTGCTGTAATCCCACGAAGAGAGATTTTTTTATAACGCTTTTTTATTACGTATTACCTACTCTTTCAGAGAGGAAAAAAAGCCCAGAACCTAAGAAAATTTCTAGGAAGATAAGAAATTTATTACTGTTATTATTATTGAAATACTGTTTATTAGCTGTAGAAAGAAAAGGAAGACTTGATTCCTTTTTCAGCCAGGTAGCAGATATTTGCTAATCATTTGTTTGACCTTCGAATTTATGGTATGGTTAGTTTTATATTGTTCCGTCCCAATACTTATGTGTTTGTTTTTCATTTAGGGAAATTGTAAGTAATGTATTTCTGTTGCGCTTTTTTCCATGTTAAAGAGTTTTATGATATTTGGAAAAGGTTGATATATTTGAATGATTATTTGGCCAAGATTGATTTTTATGAGTATTCTCAAACATATAAAGCATAATGAAAAATATTTTACATAATTCTTTTTAGAACATTCATATTTTTGTACTGAATACAATTTTAACCCGGGAGTGGTCGCGTGGGGCATCTGTGATATCTATTGAAGGAATTTGAAACTGATCGATCAAAGGAAGAACCTGCTGAAATAATGCACATTAATCATGATTGAGAAAAGCGATGAAATTGAAGCGAAAGGAAAATTTTCAAATGTTTTCTAAAGAACTCCATCAATTAGAATATGAAGCCACAAGATACAGTTCCCTCAGTCAAAGATGCAAGCAAGAAAAAGTTCAACATGCTATTTGTCGATCATCAAAGCACAGTAATACTAAAATAATCTGTTATGACTTTCACCGGCAATGACCCAAAATACGTGCGATATTTATTTAATGCCCAAATAAATACTAAATACTCTCGTTTCGTAACAGTGTAATTCCTTTCAACCTTATTCAGAGTTCAGGAGACGAATGCAAGATCGCTTTTACTTTTGTTTCATCAGTTCGAATCCCCTCTTTGCTAATAACAAGACCTAAATATTACAATTTTTCGCCGGCGAAATGGCACTTTTTTGAGGGTCAAACCTGCCTCCTGTAAGAATTTGAAAACTTCTCTCAAATGTTTTACGTGGTGTGTAAATGATGGAGACTATATAATTATGTAATCCATATAAGCACTTAAGTAAAGACCCCAAACCGGTTAAAGAATTATCTTAAGACCAGTCAGTAGGGTAAAAACATTTGTAAAATCAATTTTGAGTTTTTGATATTTCTAAAATCTCCAAATCAGGACCTTTCCAATGATATAACATACAAGCCATTATATGAATTAGATGTATTTTAAAATAACTTTAAAAAAATAATCAGCTGCCACGACCTACAGCCACATTGACAGATTAAGCGTAAATATTGGCTTTTTAAATCTGAATACTTGCAAAGCCTCCATAAAATTTCATTTAATCATACTCAATTAACTGTAGAATAAATGTATAATAACTACAAGTTTAACTGTTAATTTGTTTACGTACTTTGGAGCCAAGTTTGTAAAAATGATGAAAACATCTGCTTTAAATTTTAAATTTAGTATCTGGACGAATTTTTTTTGTAGTGTAATTAGAAACAAATAGTGAAATTTTCCTTTCGAAATTTTTATACTTTTAAATGCTTAATAACTTGTTTGTGAGGATTCTATTGAAAACGTACTTTTTGAAAAAATGATAATTATAAAATTATTTCAATGGCTTAAAAATGCGATGCATGGCAGAAATGAGGATGCCCTTATTGCAACCAATATAGATACTGGACAGGTAAGAGTTGTTAAAATTTTTCATGTGTAAAACACTGCTTTTCATCTAAACAATAGTAAAAGACATTTCATACCATCCAGTAAATTAATGGAAATTGAAGGGGAACCAAGAATCTTATCCTTCATTACCATGCATAATAAATTATAGGCTATATATTTTTTTTCATAAGGTAAGATTTTTTTTATATAAATTTCTGTTTTCTTTTAAAAATGTGTAAATTTACTGTATACATGTACTCTATGTTTCTTCAATGCAATTGCGTATATTAAAGTGACATATTTGAAATAATTTTAAAATATTTAAATAGAAAGCAGGTATAACAAAAAATAACAATTTTCAATAAACTCATAATATTAATATTCGGTGAACTAAAAAAAAGTGTGTCTTTGAAAAAACTAATTAATATATTTAAAAAAAATTTCACTTCAGTATAAATATAAATGTCTAATATACAGTAAAAATTTGAGTATTTATGTTTAACAGTTTCTGAGAAAAAGGTATGAGATGATACATCAAATGTGATGTTTGTTGTCTTTGCGAGAAGCTTGTTACATGCATAAATTTCATGTTTAAAAACACAAAAAACAGTTTTATTTGAGCTGTTTTAGAAATCATTCAACCAGTTAAGAGTAAGTATTGCAGTAAAAAATTTAGAAACTGTCTGCATCAAAAAAACCCTAATGATATTTCTTACAAAAGCCTAACGAAAACTTGCGAAATGGTATTTTTAAATACCATCTCAAATTCATACCAAAACCATGTTGATACATTTTTACATTATACTAGAGGACCCGACAGACGTTGTTCTGTACACACATCTTAAATTCAAAAATTCCAAATTTTTATGAATAAGCTTTAACAATCTGGATCGTTTTGAGTAAAATTGAGTAAAATTTCAAACAGTAATTACATCTGAATGTAATAATTTAATTAGCACACGATTTATTTCAACAAAATAATAACACGAAGTGACAAAATATTTTCCTGAAATGATCACAGTACCAACTGTTGGGACCAACTGGAATTATAATAAAAGCTTTTGAATACTCGATACAGCGATCGTAGCGCAGTCTGCCGGATCCAATGCAAAACATTCCAAGATCAGCTATTTATAAATAAAAAATGAATTAAATAAACATTTCTAAACCGAATTATAAATCTAAACCATTCTCGAGTCCACTGGAACAGACAAAAACTTTCATCAAAATCGGTCCGGAGGAGTTCAGTTACATACACACGCACAGAAGAATTACATATATAGGGTGTTTCTTTAGAGGTATAGAACTTTAAATTGCAATAAAACAACGATGTATTATTTGATTGACATGAATATTTTTTTATTCGAAACATAAGCTTGTGGCATTACATTTTAAATATGATTTCTGACATATGACTGCCACGGCTGGCTCGGATGTAGTCAATCTGGAGGTCCAATTTTCGATGACTTTTTTCCAACATTTGTGGCCGTATATCGACAATAACACGGCGAATGTTGTCTTCCAAATGGTCAAGCGTTTGTGGCTTATCCGCATAGACCAATGACTTCACATAGCCCCACAGAAAATAGTCTAGCGGTGTTAAATCACAAGATCTTGGAGGCCAATTCACAGGTCCAAAACGTGTAATTAGGCGGTCACCAAACGTGTCTTTCAATAAATCGATTGTGGCACGAGCTGTGTGACATGTTGCGCCGTCTTGTTGGAACCACAGCTCCTGGACATCATGATTGTTCAATTCAGGAATGAAAAAGTTAGTAATCATGGCTCTATACCGATCACCATTGACTGTAACGTTGTGGCCTTCATCGTTTTTGAAGAAGTACGGACCAATGATTCCACCAGCCCATAAAGCGCACCAAACAGTCAGTTTTTCTGGATGTAACGGTGTTTCGACGTACACTTGTGGATAAGCTTCACTCCAAATGCGGCAGTTTTGTTTGTTGACGTAGCCATTCAACCAGAAGTGTGCTTCATCGCTAAACAAAATTCGCTTATGAAAATCGGGAACAACGGCTATCTCGTTTTGGGCCCATTCGACGAATCTACGCCTTGCTTGATGATCGTTTGGCTTCAATTCTTGCACAAGTTGGATTTTGTAAGCACGCAAACCAAGATCCTTCCGCAAAATCTTCCATAAAGTGGATGGACACACATCCAATTCCTGTGCTCGATGGCGGATGGACACATTCGGGTCTTCCTCAATGCTACGCTCTACAGTAGCAATAGCTTCTTCTGTACGCATCATACGGCGTCTCTGGGGATGCGAGTTATCAATTAGAGTAAAAGTGGCGTGAAAACGTTCCATGGTTAATCGAATTAACTGCTCTGATGGACGATTTTGTCGACGATAAAATGGACGTAGTGCGCGATAGGTATTCCGCACAGAACCATTATTTTTGAAATAAAATTGCACAATTTAAAAGCATTGTTCAGGCGTGAGTCTATTCATGATGAATTGCCAAACCAAACTGAGAATAAATCACTTGACAGCTGTTAAATCGGTCGCCATCTTGGAAAGTAATGCCAACTTAAACTTCTATACCTGGAAAAAAACACTCTTTATAAAGATTATTTGAAAAATATTAATTAAAAACGCTAAAAAGCGTGAATCGCGCGTCTGCATTTTCGTAACAATAAAGACCGGGTTTGGCCAGTTTAGTAGAAAATCAATTTTCGACGCCAACTTACGTCTTTTTTAATTCCTAGTATTAGCTCATGGTCTCTCTACATATTTTATTTGTTTATTTATTTATTTATCTTGGTGGAATTTTCAATCGTTAATAAAATACATTTTAAAGCGCTCAATTGAGCTGAAATGTAATTAATGTACATGATTATTTTGGATGACAATACAATAATTTAATTATAATTAATAAAAATTAATTGATTAAAACTAATTATTTAAAAAATTACAAATTCAGCCACGTTGGCGATTTAGCGATCCTTTTGGCGACTTGTGCCAAAATTTGAAAAGGTTTTTTCTCACGTGTTGTTGTTGTTGTTGTTGTGGCTAATGCCACCTGTCTGACGTAGTCAGAACGAGGCCCACGAAATTCATCGTGGCATGGGCAAGAGGTACGCCTGTCGTTGGCCTTGAGCACCATACAGGTGACAGTGCGATTTAAACTCAGTGAAACTTCCCCGAAGGGACGATAGATGGCGACGCGACCTCTATCTCCACCTCCACAATTTCTGCAAGTGAACTGAAGGGGAGGGAAATATTCTCCAGTTCCTGTGCTAGTGAATAAGCCCACAAGACTACGGACCCACTGATTTAACGAGCACGTACTCCGTGTGCTCTCACGTGTTAAAGCATTCAGTTGAACGGAAATTTTATGTACACGATTGTTTTGGATGACAATACGGTACTTTAAGGATAATTAATAAAAATTAATTACAGTTTAATGTTGTGATTCTGTCATATGTATATACATATTTATATTAATTGCAACTATTTAATAAAAAGTAGCTAAAATAAATTTTTTCTTGGTTGATCTAAGTAGGAATTGATTAAAAAATTTTTTATATTACTTGTTTATAACAATAGCGTTGTTACAACAATGCAGGTGAATGTTGAGTTGTATTTTTTTGATTGTTTTTAATTAATATCTTTTTAACTAATTGCGATATCGGACCGAATTGTGAATCTAAACCATTCTCGAATTTACTTGAACCCACACAAAAAATTTCATCGAAATCGGTCCCGCCACTTAGGAGGAGTTTAGTGACAAACACACGCACAGAAGATTTATATATATAAAGATTTATGATGCTTTATGTTCAAATTTGATATCTGTAATGCATGAAAGCTACAAATTCTTCAAAAATTGACACAGAATTAGAGAAAATTGATTTAATACAAGAAATTAGCTCGTTAAAAAAACCTTGAAAAATGTTATTATGGGCAACTTAAGACTTTTTTGTTTGTTATTTATGCAAAATAAGTTGCAAAGATACTAATGTTTAATACCAAATACATGTTGTTATTCATTTTTCTGATGAAGTCACACTTTATAGTAACAATTCAATTTTCTCAAAAATGATGTTTTTAATACAGCGGTTAAAATGATTGAGGAAGAAAATGTAGAAATCAATCTTTCTAAGACAAGGTTGGAAGAAAAACAGAAATAGGAGTTGTGGGATATATTTAATAGTTTTAAAGGGGTTTATTTTCGAATAAACCAGGGCTCACACATGTTTTGTATCATGAAATTGACACGAGAGATAAGCCACTAGTTGTTTCTCGGCCGTATCGTTATGATAGGGTTAAACAAGCGATACTCGATTATCATGTAGAGAAAATGTTGAAAGAGGGAACCATGATACCGACTCAATCACCGTTCGCGTCACCAGTTGTGTTATGTAGATTGTATAATGGGTTACCGCCGGATAATCAGGAAGCATATAGATTTGCTGTCGATTATCGAAAATTTAATTATCCCTTACCTTTAATAGTTGATTTAATAACGAATATACCCCATACGACGATTATGTCGGCTCTTGATCTTAAATCGGGGTACTTTCAACTGGCAGTAAACCCCAGGGATATAGTTAAAACCGCGTTTGTTACGAAGAATGGCACCTACGCATTTCGGCGTATGCCATTTGGGTTGTCAGGGGCGGCTCCCAATTTTCAGAAGTCCATACATCTGATTTTAAAATTGGTGAAAGGGAAGTTTGTAAGTGTGTACATGGATGATGCAATAATATCGTCTCCATCGTTCACACACCATGTTGAACATCTAAGGGAAGTTTTTCGATTCTTACAACATACAGCGTTAGACTTAAATAAGGAAAAGTGCAAATTTGGTTGTGATGAATTGAAATATTTAGGTTTGATTATTAGTAAAGAGGGGATTAAAACGGACGAGACAAAGGTTCGAGCTATAGTTGAGATGAAATCCCCAAGAAATTCTTAGAAGGTATCGAAATTTTTAGGTATTTCCCAGTGGTACGCGAAATTTATTAAAAATTATGCTGATCTTTGCCAGCCCCTTTATGATCTTAAACGAAAACTCAAGAAATTTGTTGGTCAATAGAGGTGCAGAAGGCATTCGACGCGGTCAAGGCGGCGATAACGAAAGCGTCAGTTTCAAAATTGCCGGATTTCAAAAAGCCTTTCGAGTTGTATACGGATGCCAGTTCAATAGGTGTAGTAGCAATTCTAAATCAGGAGCAGAGACCAGGGGTGTTTGCCTCTCGCACGCTTAGTAGTGCGGTGAGGAATTACACTGTAACGGAGAGGGAGTGTTTAGCAGTAGTTTGGGCTCTGAATAAATTCAGAACGTATTTAGATTCACTGCCGATTAAAGTTATCACGGATCACGCTGCATTGACGCATTTAACACATGGTAAAATTTGTCGAGTAGGATGATTAGGTGGGTTCTAAAATTATCAGGATTTAGTATAGAATGGGAACATCGTCTCGGAACTCAAAAAAAGGGGGCTGACGTTTTGTCGGTTGAAAGTATAATAGAAGAAAAAGTTAATTATGCATTTATCAGGGATTTGGTACTTTCGTCGCATGAGCAGTTAATCGAAAAGCAAAGAAAGGACCCGGAATTAGGTCATATCTATAGATATCTGGAAAACCCAGAAGACAGATTGGTTAAAGCGACAAAATGTCAGAATTGGTCCTGCGATTTCCGTTTAATTGAGGGCTTGTTGTATGCGAAATACGCAACGTCGCTAGGTGAAATTCGAGTGTACATTCCAAAGTCTTTAAGAAATGGAAATAATGAGAGAATTTCATGACAAGCCCATAGCAGGTTCTTTAGGACGCTTTAAAACTTACCATAAAATAAGGGACGTTTGTTATTTCCCGTATATGAGAAAATTTATTGAGCAATATGTCTCTGCATGCCTCATGTGACAAGTTAATAATTATAAAATCGCGTTACCAGCTTGTCGCTTAGTTCCGATTATATCAAATTTTCTAAATGAGATAGTTATGTTAGATTTTTTAGGTCCGTTCCCTGCGTCGAGAGTGAGACGTAATCGATATGTTTTAGTAATTACGAATCATTTCAGCAAGTGGGCTGAAATCATACCCCTTAAAAAAGCCTCTGCTCGAGTTATAGCAGATACTTTTTTTGATAATTATATATCGCATTTTGGAGCTCCAATAAAACTAATTAGTGATAACGGTCCCCAATTTGTATCCGATATTTTTGAACATTTAAGTGATAGATTAGGTATAAGGCATGTGAAGACTGTTGTATATAGACCTCAGGCAAATAGAACTGAACGCGTGAATCGCGATCTTGTGCAAATTATCGCAAATTATGTGAATGATCAACACGATACATGGGACCAGTTCTTACGTGAGTTCGCTTATGCTATTCGCACGACAATGAAGGAAGGGACGTGAAAACCCCCTGCAGAATTAATTTTAGGTCGAAAGTTGATTACCCCATTTCAGAAATTAGTGATGGTATCGGACGGAACTGAATTAGCATTAGGGGATATTGAGGGATTGTTTGATGAAGCTAGACGAAACACACACACACAAAAGCTAATTCATGAAAAGTGGACCAAATATTATGATAGACGCTGGCTACGATGTGCAAATTAAGGTGAATGACCGGGTCTTGATAAAAACGCATCCTTTAAGTTCAGCAACAAAGAAAGTGGTAGCTAAATTTAAACCAAAATTTGAAGGTCTTTATAGAGTGTTAGAAGTAAAACACAATAATTTAGTGATATGGAAATCGGGGGAAAGGTCAACGGTCAACGTCGGTCAAGTTAGAATATATCATCATAGGAAAAGTGACGAGATGGAGATAAGAATCGGTAGTTCGAATAGCAATAGTTAACGCCATAAATCGAGTAATTTTGAAAGCGTACAACGGAGATCAAATGAGTCACAGTATTGTAGAAAGAAGGGATCCGGTGTAAAGCGTGAGTGAGAGGAAAAAGGGATAAGTTTTTTTAAGAAAGATCAAGGTGAGAGACACACAGGTACGACTGATAAGCGCGAACCATTTATCAGATCACCACCTGGCTCTTGGTCAGAACCTAATAGAAAGCTTAAAATGGGTAGGAAAGAGACTCTTGCGTATAAGCGATCGCTTGACTCTGGGTCTGGAGGACCAGAGAGGAAGGTCAGAAAGGGTATAGGACGTAGAGTTGATAAGAGAACATTGTCTTCGAACAATAATAATGATTTACCACCATTTATAAAGAATGTCCGAACAGAGGAAATAGTAATGCCAAGTAGCAGCGGGTACATCCTCAGACCAAGATAACGAGCAAAAGTGGAGTCCCGACCAACCAATGAGAAGACACAACAAGGAGGACCAGTTTGAGTCAGAAGAAGCCGAGATCATCAGTGCAGCCCCTACATCAAAGAGCAAGCAAGGTCAAGCGACAGGAATACCCGAAGCAGAAGTGGTCAACAACAGAATTGACAAGAGAGGAAAGGAGGAGCGAACAGCAACAGATCCATCTCCATAGAGATCCTAGTAGGAGACGTTAACTACAAGTCATAAAAATCAGGTTGTATCCTTTCTTTATATATACTTTCGAACAAGTGGTCGGAAGAATTATTGCAAAGAAGCAAGTCATGTCAGATTCTTTAAAATTTTCCTCGGCTAGCAAAAGTTGACACTATAATGAGTGCATTTTTCTAGAAGATGAAAAATGAGCTTTTGAATTGTAATTTTTTTTTTCAAAATTATGCAGAAAATATTTGTAAATATGCATTTGTTTACTTCTATGTATGATTCCGCAGAGATGCGACAATTCCTTTGGTTGTCTGTAGTTTTGGTTGTTGGAAAATAGTTTGTAATTGTATATATATATATATACAGTTACATCGATTAATATTAGTATACATCTGGTTTGGGGAACGCGGCGTAAACAAATTATTAACACTAACAGCGTGTAAACGTGATGAGAGAGGAAGCTTATTGGAAAAACCAGACGACACACACACGTGTATACGTGAAAATTAGTTGTAATTTAAAGGTAATATATAATGTATAAAAATTGTGAAATGTAATGGTATTATGTGAAAAATTGTTATTCCACGTAACTTAAAGAGTTTTCATTTCAGGCTGACTGACCCTGAATTCTTGAAAGGAAGCAGATTTTTTCAGACATTGTAAATCCAACAGGAGGGAAAAGACATGTTAGACAGAAGAAGATTGTAAAAAGAAGCAGATTTTTTTTTCAAATCACATTGTAAATCCGACAGGATGGAAGAGACATGACAGAAGAGACAGAAGATTGTAATACTTTTTAAGTAGCATTAAGTAGAATTAAGTTAGTTAAGAGGTGTGTGTGGCCCTGGTATTTCCAACTAAGACGTGTATGGTTTTTCCCCGAACCGTTACCTGAATAGGGCACGCCAATTTATTGTAAAAGACAATCAATCTACCGTGATTAAAATACATAACCGATAACATTGGTCTAGTTATTTGAATAAAATTATTGCGGAGTTCAAATATGAGAGGAATACTAAAAATTAAAGTTAAGATGGATAGTGAGAATTAAAGTGTAAGTTGAATATTGGAAATTAAGGGTTAAAATGGCTATTCCAAGTAAAAAAAAATTAAATAGCGTATTGAAAGTTAGAAGTTCAGAAAAATAAAATCTATGCATGTAATTTCTTAAGGGCCATTAAGACCCTCGAATAAATCACGTTTTGCTACTTGGAGGTGGTTGTGACGGGCTCACGTTTTTTTTCATTAACATATCCTTTTAACATATCCTTTGGGGTGTAACGGCGTGACATATAGTGCACTAGGAGGCTTGACACATAGCACACGATAGACTAGAAAGAGGGCGCTTCTGTGAACTGTTTTGGCTGATTTGATTTGATTTAATATTAACGTCGCACTGTTCAGCTACACGAGGGCTTTTGGCGAAGGACCACGTAATTTTTAACCATGGTCAAGTGACATGGACGACACCTGAGCTGCCACCCCCTCTCCTAACTACCACACCACACCAATGGGAGGACATTTCAGCTCTCGACAGATTTAACGTGCATCGCTGCCCTACACGGCGGATCTTTAGTGGTACTGGGCTCAAACTCGTGACAAGGCAAGCCACGGTCCGATACCTATGCCCCACTCGGCTACCGCGGCCACGAACTGTTTTGGCCTTTGAGTGGGAAGGAGAGAAGAAGAAGGTGGCCTCGAACGTAAAAAGGAGGAAGCTGCCTGTAGTTCTCGATGTGATTTACAATTGTAAATGAAATTGTAAATATAGTGAAGTGCTTTGAAGGAAATAATAAAAACGGTAAATCTCTGGTTAATTTGATTGATGATTAATTCAACTACAAGACGATCTTACAGACTGGTGGCAGCAATGGCACGGATCTAAGAACAGTGCGCCGTTAACAAAAGAAATAGATAGGGTTAGTAATTTTTCTATGTGAAAGTACCTTCATGCGTATTCTAAATTGGTTCTCAGTTTTTGTATTAAAACATGGGTATAAATTAAATACAGCAATCATTCTTAATTCACTTTTCGTAGTAAATGCTGGATTTTGATTATTTTAAAGCCATATACTTATCCTTGCTATTCTCGTTAATTTATAATTTGTTTTTAAATAAAAGCAAAAATTTATCCTATAAAAAGGAAGAAAATTTATTTTGTCTGTGGTTGAATTGAGTAGATAAAATTGCTCTTTTTTTAGTTTTAGTTAGTGTATTCTGATTTAAAACTGTGTTTTCTACGTATATGAGATATAAATTAAAAGATTCTCTCAACGGTGTTTTAAAAAAAATCTGTATTGTAAATACAATACTAAGAATTTGTGAAGAGTGAATGATAAATAACTTATGAAAATTGTGATTATAGCACGATTTGAAGGTGCAGTGAAAAAAATATATAAAAAGTGTATATTTAAGTAGGAATATTTTTGATTTTGCCGAGTAAAAGAAATATTTATGACTATTCTCTTTTACTGAGAGGGGAAAAAAGCTGACTCATTACGTTCCAGAAGTTCTCAAGGTTAAATGCATAAATTATGTAGCTATTCCAATCATATAAGAATTTGTTTTTATAAGTTGTTCAGTAAAATTTTTGTTTCTGTGGATTCAGAATACTAGTGGAATTATTTTAATCTCATTATTGCCTTATAATATTTTTTTGTTGCGAATAGAAGTGTTTGGTTTTTCTGAAAAAAAGAAAATCTGTAGATTTTATTTGAATGGTGTTCTTTGAGTTAAAAGTGGTTATTACATTGAAACATTTTGAATAAAAAATTTGTTTGTTTTTACAAATATAAACATCTATTATTATTTTCGAGTTCAGGGTGAAGTTGTAGAATTTCTATAGGTAGAATTTTTTTTAACATATTTGCTCACATTTGTTTGTTTTAAATTGAAAATAAATGACAATTAATGAATGACAAATTAAATTTTGAAGAGACTATATGAAGAGATAATTTGGACTTAAGGTGTATGTTATTGAATTTGCATTGAAAAGTTTTTTTTTTATTTTTGTGCTTGTTTGATTATTCTGGTATTGTGTAGTTACGTAAATATTCTAATCACTTGAAACTTTTGAAAAATAGAATTCGAAAGTGCTGAATATGTATGTATTCGTTATAATTTTAGTGTATATTTTTGCATATTTTGGTACAGTGCAAAATCGATAACTACTTTTAGTTAAATAATATATCGAAAAAAATAAGTTTCTTACTCGTCTTATTTTAATTTTCTTTTTGGAAAGCATTCTGATCTTGTTAGTCCCTAAATCATGGCATATTTAGCTAAAGGTAATAAACCTGATCTTTTGTCAGTATGTGAGGAAATGGGGGTTGAAGTAGATCAGACCAGCAAGGTGGTAGATATAAAAAAATTGATTCTAAATAGCGAATCTTATGTTGAAGAGGAAGTGATGATAATTCTCGACAGAGTCATTAGTGATAGGAAAGAACAAGAAAGAAGTAAACAAGAAGAAAAAGAAAGGGAAGAAAGAAGTAAACGAGAAGAAAGGGAAAGGGAAGAGCGAATGCCTCGAGAGGCCAGACAACACGAATTAGAATTGAGAAAATTAAAATTATCTCAGCAGAATTAACCATTAAATGATGGATCGGGAAGAAGATTTGAAATTGGATCCAAGATTCAATTGACACAAATCACAACTAAATTTGATGAGAAACATGATGAGATTAGTTTATATTTGATTAATTTTGAAAGAAAGACAGAATTAGCTCAAGTACCAAAGAAGGATTGGGTAGCCTACCTGTTGGGGGTTTTACCAGCAGAACTCTCTAATACGCTAGCTAGAGAACCTATCGAAAGGGCAAATAATTATGATTTTGTAAAAGATCTTATATTGAGGAGGTACAGGTTGAACAGCGAAAAGTTGAAACAATGTTTTTACAGACATCAAAAATCAGCAGAGAAGTCCTGGAGGTATTATGCTCATGAGCTGAATAGTTATTTTACAGAATGGATAGCTGAATTGCAGGTTAAAACTTTCAAACAACTAAAAGATCTATTAATAACTGAACAATTGAAGTACCATGTTCCAGCTGAAGTAAGAGAGAATTTTCCTGATGACTGGATCAAGTTAAAAACTCCCTATGAATTTGCAGAGAAATTAGATGAATATGAAAGCATCAAACAGAGTTTCAGAAGAGAAATCCCTAAGAAAAATAGTTACAAATTCCAAGGTGGTGTAAATTATAGTAGTGCCAGACCGAAAGAAACTCCTAAAGACTTCAAGTCCAAATTTCAAATAAAAAAGGAACCTGTCCATGAAAAAAATCACGAGAAAGACTTTAAGAAGAGAAGACAGCTTCGATGTTATGAATGTGGGTCTTATTCCCATGACAGACCACAATGTGATAAACTAAAGAAGAATTACGAAACAGTCATGTCTAATGAAACTGTTAGAAATGGTACTGATGTATTAACTCCATATACAAGTTTAGGAACAGTAAATGGAATTGAAATGCCAATACTACGAGAAACTGGTGCAACTCTCGATTTAATATGTAAAAAATACGTAAAGCCTTCCATGTTTATAAATGAAACTGTGTGGATTCGAACTCCTCTAGAGGAAACAGCAGTGTGTCTGTCAATGACTAAAGTTGAGTTGGACTGTGCGTTTGGTCATGTGATTACGAAAGCTGCTGTTTTAAGAGATTTATTAGATCAAGGAAAATATCTTTTGGGAAATAAGACTGCTGCATTATTTGAAGAAGTGAAGAAGAATAAAGAAATACAAGTGTATATGGTGAACGCTGTTGAAGCACGTTCACAGAAGAAATTGACTGAATAGAGTAAACAAGATCTTAACATGTCAGAAGAAACTATTCCTGAAAGTAACGAAAAGAATAAAGAATTTCCGGACGAAGTGGATGATATTTTGCCTTTAATTCAACCTGAAATTTCTGAATCAAATCTTATAAAATTATCTCATAAAGATTTTACAAAGGAACAAATCAAAAGTACTGAATTAAAAACACTGTTTAAAGAAGCCAAAAGCGGGTCTTCAAAGAAAAATCGTTATATTGTCGAAAATAACATACTATTTTTCCAAAAAGAAGATAAGGATGGCACTAAACGTAAAAAAAAAATTTGATGACGATAGGTCACGAGGCGGCTGCAGCTCATCTAGGAGTAACTAAAACGAAAGATGCCATATTCAAAACATTTTACTGGCCTAAATGCTTTAGTGATGTCGAGGACTTTGTAAAGATATGCGACAAATGTCAAAGGGTGGGTAAACCGCAAGATAAAAAGAAGGCTCCACTAAAAATTGTTCACGCAATGACTGAAATTTTCCCAAATATTAACATCGATGCAAGTAGACCTTTACCAATGACACCGTCAGGAAATAAATATATAATTACGGCGTTATGTATGTCATCAAGATATCCTGATGCCATTCCTGTAGCAAACCTTTGATCAACAACTGTTGTAAATGCATTGTTACAGATTTTCAGCCGAATGGGGTTCCCAAGAGAATTACAGACTGACCAAAGCACGCCATTCATGAGTGCACTAACTACCGATTTTTTAGAAGATTTGGAGTTAAAGTAGTTAGAAGTTCTGTTTATGATCCACAAATTAATCCTGTGGAAAAAATGTACTGAACATTGAAGAGGTTCCTGTGTCCTGTGTCTGGAGGCAATTCCCGATTGGGAGAAAATTCCTCCTCAAGCCCTCTTTTCCCTAAAGACTGTTATACACGATAGTACTGGGTTTTCACCAGCTGAACTAGTTCACGGGAAAAATCTAAGGACTCCTGTGATGTTATTGTACGAGAAACTGACAGAAGAAGAGCTTGTAGAAAGCAGTGTTGTGGATTATGTATTTGAACTCATTAATAGAATGAAAAGATGTCAGGAATTGGTAATCCTACACCTGGAAGATGCCAATTAAAAACAGAAGTTGTGATATGATCGCCGGACCGTTAAGCGTCAATTTCAACCGGGTGAACTAGTTTTAGTTATAGCTCTATCCAGGCCTAACAAGTTATCTGTTCAGTGGGTTGACCCTGGAGAAATAATGCAACAACTCTCTGAGACAAATTATGTGGTCAAATTCCCAGAGAAGGATAAAACCCACGTTTATCATGTTAATATGCTAAAACCTTATCACCAACGAGAGGAAAATATTAATTTATTGTGCATTAATCCTTTAAAGCATGACGAAGAAGAAGACATGCCTAGTTTGGAACTTGAAAACGAAATGTCGGGATGGTCCAAAATCATCAGCGATGTGCAGCTAAATTCAAAATTATCTCAAATTCAACGAGGACCGCTCAAAGAACTTTTATATGAAGATAGTAATTTTTTTTCGAATATTCCTGGATGTACCACTTTAGCTGAACATGATATTGAATTAGAATCTGAATGAGCAATTGTTGCTAAGCCTTATCGTATGTCTCCTCAACAAATTGAAATTCTCAAATCAGAAGTTAATAAGATGTTAGAACTGAAAAAATAGAGCCAGGAGAATCTGATTTTACATCTCCATTAATACTTGTTGAAGCTCAGGCAAAGGATGCAAGGCCCTTCATCGATTACAGAAGGTTGAATAAAGTAACTGGGACACAATTCTTTCCATTGCCTAATATCGAAGAACTTTTAGAAAAAGTATCGGAAGCTAAATATATCTCTATCTTGGATCTCACTTCGGGGGAATTGGCAAATACCCCTGAGTCCCCGAGTGCAAAGGTACGCAGCGTTTGTGACAACATTTGGAACTTTTAAGCCATTGAGAATACCTTTATGTCTGAAAAATTCGCCCTATTACTACAGTCGACTTATGGCTAACTTATTAAGAAATTGTGAAGACTTTGCAGTTCCCTACCTAGATGATATAGCTATCTTTTCACCAACCTGGGATGATCACCTAAAACATCTAAAAGATGTATTTGATCTCCTACGCTCCGCTAAATTACATATCAAGCCATTCAAATGTCAATTTGCTCAAACATACCTTAAATATCTTGGACATTTTGTAGGCCAAGGTTTAAGAACACCTGGAGAATTAAAGGTTCAGGTCATCAAAGATTTCCCGATCCCCACTAACAAGACGCAAGTTAGAGCCTTTTTTAGGATTATCTGGCTATTATAGAAGATATATTCCCGAATTTTTTTTTTCAGTAATCGCAGCTCCACTGACAGATTTACTTAAGGGCCGAAATCAAAAATCAACCGTTGACTGGATTAGTTGTTGCCAGAATGCATTCGAGGAGCTCAAGACGAGACTATCTAAAAATCCAGTTTTATACAGCCCTGATTTCACAAAACCCTTCATCATTCAGAGTGATGCATCCAATCTTGGAATAGGCGTTGTGTTGTCGCAAGTATGTGAAAACGAAGAACATCCCATCATGTTCCTGAGCAAAAAGCTGTCGCTTGTAGAACAAAAATATAGCACTACGGAAAAAGAATGAGCAGCCATTATTTTTGCCATGCAAAAGTTGAGATGCTATCTTGATGGACACCAAAAATTTGTCATACGAACTGACCATATTCCCTTGGTCTGGTTAGAGAAAAATACTGGGACTAATCCAAGACCTTTAAGGGGGGGCCTTAATTTTGCAAGCATTTAATTATGAAATTGCTTATCGGAAGGGAAAACAAAATCAGAATGCTGATAGTTTAAGCCGTATCCCTTAAGACTTAGAAAAAAAACACTTGTAATGAGAATGGATGAAAAACTAAGAATTTTTTTTTCTTTGTATTATTTTTTTTGTCTAGAATGATTGGTATTTGTATATTAGTATTAATTTTTGATATTAGAATTTTAATTTTTTTTGATATTTTGTATTTGTATTTTAAAATTTGATATTTTGTATTGGTATTTTAAAATTTGATATTTGGTATTAGTTTTTTAAATTTTTGTACTTGTATTTTGATATTTGGAATTTTTTGTTTTAAATTTTGGTATTACTATTCAAATTTTTTTTTTTTGATATTTGTATGTTAATTTTTTGATATTTAATATTTGTATTTTAAAGTTTGCATTTGGTAGCAGTATTTCACCAAATGATATTTTGTATATGTTAAAGTTCACATAGATTAGTAGGGATAAGTTTAATGCCTTCCTTATAATAAGGTACTAATTTCGGATAGAACAGATACTTGCACGTTATTTTTTTTAATATTTTTTGTTCCGTTTAAAAGAAAAGGGGATTTCAAGAAATAATTCTTAACTCTCTACTGCTGCATAAACTGAACCTATGTCAAGTATTTTTCAGGTATCACAGTAAAACTTTCCACTCAACTATCGTGAAAAGTTTTCTCCAGGATGGGAGGAAATAATTAGTCTGTAACGGCGTGACACATAGTGCACTAGGAGGCTTGACACATAGCACACGATAGACTAGAAAGAGGGCGCTGCTGTGAACTGTTTTGGCCTTTGAGCGGGAAGGAGAGAAGAAGAAGGTGGTCTCGAACGTAAAATGGAGGAAGTTGCCTGTAGTTCCCGATGTGATTTAAAATTGTAAATGAAATTGTAAATATAGTGAGGTGCTTTGAAGGAAATAATAAAAACGGTAAATCCGGTTAATTTGATTGATGACTAATTCAACTACAAGACGATCTTACAGGGGCCAGAAGGAATGGCAACTCTTTTCCAACCAACCCAGGAGGTAAAGCGTGAAGGAAAGGAGCAAATTAGGAAGCTTTTAAATAACAGAAGTTTAGAGTAAGTTAGGTGGCATTTGGGGAATGTTATGATAGTCCGTATTTCAAGTGTGAAGAGGTTTTGAGAGGTTAAGTGACAGCCAATAGAAGTTACCTTGACAGAGAGCCCTCAGGTCAAGGTGCATACCATTGCATGCCAGTGAACAGCAACTTCAACTAGGATCAGATTGATTGATACTTCGTTCGACAATAAGGTAGGGGTGACTATTTAAATATTCGGATCTGTGATCACATTGGAATTAAGCTTAGGCGAGATAGTTATTGATAGTGGTCCGAGTTATGTTATTTCGGTATTATATATTGTGTGTTTAGCCTCCGTAGATTCTCTCACATATCATATTATTATCTAATATGTTAAAGGTGTTTAAGTTAGGATCTTAATAAAGACATATTAAGATCAAGGCAACTTCTGGTTCTTCCTTTATTCCTACACCTCTAGCTCACGCTGATAATCAAGGAGAAGGGCACCCGACGGGGGCGTCCTTACAAGGTTACAATGTTTGAAAATTTACAATGCTTTGAAAGTCTCAAAACTCACTTTGTTCTGTAGCGAGTGGTGTGGCAACCGAGTAGTTCTCTCACTTCAATGCATAATGAGAAACTTTCTTTAGGACTTCAAAGTTTTTCCACGCATTAGCAGTTACAAACAGAGCCAAAAACTTGGTATTCCATAATTCCCGACAATTCCATAATACCCAACTCTCATCTATATTTGAATGATTATAACTTTATTATATTTGAGGCTAATTGCTAATATTAAGGTTAAGTGAAGTGACACAAATTCTTTAATAAAAGATCAATGAGAAATCTGTTGATATTCATTGCGAAAGAACTTATCTTGAGATAAATAGTGACACTAGGGCTTGACAAGTATTTTGGCATCTTCTGATTTTAGGTGAAAATTTCATGGAAAAATGATTAAACAATTTTTTATTAATATTTTTAAAACAAACTTAATAAGGATTCATTACAGAACACAAAAGCCTTTGTAAAATCTAAATATTAAAGTTAAAATTTTGATTTTCTCCTAAATATTTTTCTAAAATCACATTTTAAAAACTACCTAAAAGAATCGTTTTTGAAATTCATAAAAATCTCGTAGGCAGTCTAAAGAATGATGGATATTCAAATTCATGGCGGTCACATGATAAATGCAGTCACGTGCTCTCCGTTGAATTCATAACTAACATCAGATTTATACTCATTGTTCTCCTTGAAAAATTTAAATAAAACTGCAAATTTGATGATTGGCTAAAGATGTTCAAGTATTAATATTCTTCAAAAAATTATCTAAATTAAAAAATATATATATTTATTATACTGGTACTTTTAAATCAAGTTCATTTTATCTATCTATGAGTGTTATTACTGTTGACAAATATGTACTTTTTGCAAGGAAGTTTCTGCGAAAAGCAAAATCTGACGACAATGAAGCGCATCAACTGATTGGGGGGACACACGTGATTGCAGTTATCATGTGATTATGGCGTCACGAGAATAAAACCATTGTTTGATAGACAGAGAAGTATAGATTTTCAAATGCTTTTATTCGTCTTTTTTTCTATCTGATTACATTTGCATTGCAAAATAAGAAAATGTCAGCAGTCTTCTTCAGAGTATATTGGCGACATCGCCGGCAGCATCCTCAGCAGCGTCGGCGGCTTCTGTTGAAAATAAACAAGTAATATAATTTTTTTTTACTGTCAATTCCTACTTAGGTCAACAATGAAATTTTTTTTCAGTTACTTTTTATTGAATATATATATATATATATATATATATATATATATATATAATTACAATTAATATAAATATGTATATACGTATCACAAAAGCACAATAATAGGTTGCAAAATAGAAAGCGATTTTCCTTTCTATATAAGGTGCTGGACTGTTATTTTTGTTTGTTATTATTTATTCATTTATAAATCACTTTCTCAGAAATTAAGCCATCCCAGGTGGGATTGGAACTCACGATCTTTGGTTTAGAAGTCCGAAGCGTTATCTATTACACTACCAAGACACAACAAGTGATTTTTCTTTCTATATAGGGTATTGGACTATTATTCTTGATTGTTACTTTTCATTCATCAACTAAATTTAACTAATGTATTAATATTTGAAAAACTGTATTAACGTCAAGGGTCATCCACGACAAGTTTAAAAAATGCATCTAAACTTGAATGGATCAATAGAAAGTATTTTGTCACCGATTGAAAATTTAAATAAGATATATATAGAGAGAGAGAGAGATTGTGTGAACTAATATTAGAAATTGAAAAAAAAAGAAAAGCATAAGAGATGAAACATTACAAAAACTTAGTTTTTTCAAATATACCTTAATACCTAAACTATCATATTTTCTTTTCATTACATACTCTGATATTATTCATGTTGTTTTTCGATAATTTAGTATTTTATATTAAAACGCCGAGAGTAGGAAATGTAAAAAAATGGCACTTACGTATTATACCGTCGACCAATTTCGTCAAACTAAACGCCGTCACCAAACAACGCGATATGCAGATAATAATGGAAAACTGTTGTTCCGGCGAATATTTGAACCAAACAATAATTACGATTACAACATTTGAAGATACTTTTCTGAAACGGCTTCCCATTTGGCTTAATTGGTCGAAGGTATGATTCGTAAATACCAATATATATATATATATATATATATATATATATATATATATATATATATATAAAGAAATTTGTATTATATATCAAAAACAGAAACAATAGATAAAGAACATAACAAGAAATAGCTAATAAAAATATAAAAGCTGAACATGAAGAACAAAATTATAGAGAAATAAAAAAAACTACAAAAAAAGAAGAACCTAGCGAGTCAGAAAGCAATTTCAGACTTAGGACCGAATAAGTGGGGTTAAACTAGTTTGAAGGCGCCAACCTTCCCCCTTTGCAACTCGGTAGGAAAACCAAATAAAGTAAAATAAAAAAAACTTCAGAGTATGGATAACTCAGAGAGCAGGATAAAACCACTCACTACTATTATGTAACAAACTCTCCCAAACTCTTAATGCAGAAAAATCACAAAATAATTACGTAAGAAAAGTAGAAAAATGCTAAAACAATTACATAAGAAAAGTATCTTTCAAAAAATAATTTAACAAAATTTCTTTACTCACAAAGCTTTTACGAAGAGAATCAAGCGTCTTGCCATTAATGAAAATCAATTATTCACCAAGTTAAAAAATTCGAAAATACATGAACACATCTTTTGAGCTGACTTTTAAACCAGCCAGCTAAGACAGGTATAAAATAACGACAATCAAATATGGTAAAATTTGAATTGGTTGATTGTCAAAAATGTAAATTTGCTAGGCTCTAATTTGGTTGGTTGTCAACAATGTTAAGATGTTCAAGATGTTGTGGAAAAAATGTAAACTGTGATATGAGTGTTATGATATAATCTTCACAGCAAGACCACTAACATGCTGACTTTGAAATCCTATCGTTGTGTGGTGGTTTTGGAATTCGAAGTAGCAAGACGGTTAATGTATTTCTGATGAATATAAGTTCTTAAGAAATTAAAGATTCATGATCTAAACAACATTGAAATTTTTTTTTATATTATTGTATTTATCTATTTTATGGGTAGTTAAGCTATCATTTCTAAATAAAAAATTCAAAATGATATTTCTGTAAATTGATATATGTAAATTACTATTCCATATGGGAATTTTAATTATATGAAACTTAAACGAATCTCTTTTGTCAAAAATGTTACTGACTACATTATTGTTAATAAGATGCAAGTCTAAATCCAAGAATTCCACCCTATTAGAAAGGATTAGTTTTAAGGAGCTTGAGATAATCAGGGTAGAACGTAATATTTGGTTTGTATTCACTATTTTTACCAAAAATTATTATATCATCTATATAACGATAAATTAAGTATGAATCATTTACAACATGATCTATTTCAAAAAAATGTAAATATAGGTTCGCTAAACAATTACTAGCTGGACCACCCTGAGGTAATCCTTTGATCTGTTTATAAAGATTCTGATCAAATGTAATGAAATTTTCTTTTAATATACGAGGTTAACAAGAATATCAAATTTTTCTTTTTTCATTGAAGTATAAAATACATATTTATTATAAATTAACTGTAGAATCTTAATCATATCGTCAATATCTATAGAATTCAAAAGGTCCTCGAAATCAAAACCATGCATAGAAAAAATTAACATATCCTTAGTAACTCTAGCAATCTCTAAGCTATTTTTAATTATTGCCGTATTTTGTAAATTATCAATTAGATTTTGAAGAAGAGATTGTAAGATCTTCCCAGACTTCGTGATATATGTATTGTATCCATTAGTGATACTACGGAATTTTATAGGGCTTTTATGAAATTTTGGTGTTAAAAAAATACTTTTTTGGATATTTAATATTATTTAGATGAATATTCAGTCTTTTGTTCAAAGCTAAAAGACGATTATCATCTTCTCTATTATTGTGAATTGATTTTTGAAATGAATTATTATTTAAAATGTGGTTACTTAATATTTTACTGTAATAATATTTACAAATTAGGGCATAATTAGCAGAGACCTTATCAACATATGTAATCACGAAGTCATTTTGGATATTTACTATTGATGATTTAAGATCTTTATACATAATTTCATTTTCAACAGTGAAATCTAATTCCCGAATTTATATATATATATATATATATAAAGCCAGAGACTGAAACTTTTTTTTCAAAATACGACTATATTTATAACCATTCAGGGAAGGTACAACTTTAACGACCAATATGTTTCTTTATATTGTTACAACACACAATATACACATAAAAATTGTTTATAAATGTTAGTTTTCATTGATTTTTCATTCCTTTTGAATGTATTATAAAGAAGACTATACTGTGTGTGTGATAATAAAAGACCGCGACTTGTTTTGTAAAAGTGGTGGTATGAGGTTACCACTGAGAATATTCCGTTTGGCGTCGATTGTACCATTTTTGATGACTTTATCGCCTGCGCCGGCGAAACGGAAAAGTATCGGTTATATTTTTGTAGGAAACATGGCATCTATTTTTTGATTCAGTAGAAAGAACAGTTAAGCACAAAAATGGGCCAATATAATTAAAATCTGAAATTTTAATGAAATAAATTGGCAGAAAACGTGAAAAGATTCTATTAAAACGATGACATGCTCGAGAGTTCAGAACTCTTCAGATAATCCAGTTACTCTACAGTTTTGAAATGTGGCTTCTAAATAGTCTAAAGACTTTTGTTGTCTCTATCTATTCCTATCCCTTCTCGATGAAATGGATTTGCCCCGGATTTTAAGAGTATAAATATTAGTTGCTGTTCTTTTTTAAGTGATAATTTCTTTAGGCGCGTTTTGCTAAAAAGTAAATGTAAATTAAGCGTCAGACTAGGCAGTGTTACACTCAATCTGGTTTACTCAGCTCGAGTCGGTCGTCGTCCTCGAGTTAGCGAGGCTCGATTAATTTTGAAAAAAAAAAATACTTTTTAGGCAAGTGGTTTTTTTTCCCTTGTAAAAATTTTACGTACACTTTTTCCTTGAAATATTATTATTTTTTTTAATTAAATATTAGTGTCATGGAGCCTACTTCCCCTCAACTCGAGCAAGTGAACGAGAGAAGAAGAGCTCTAGCGAAACAATTTGGAAAAAAAAAAGATTATTCGAAACTCTTTAGTTTCACGCCAGCGTATATCTTGCTAAGAAGGCTTTAAAGGCAACATTCACATAAAAAAATGTTTATAAATGAGAGTTCTCATTGGTTTTCCCATCCATTTTTGATGCATTATGAAAAAACTATAGTGACAAGAAATGAACGCGAATTGTCTGGAAAATGAGGAGATATCGGTTGTATAATTTTTGGCGACTTTATGCTTGCGGCGGCGAAACGGAGAAGTAACGATTATTCTTATGTAGGAGATCGAAGATAAGAAGAAACGAGACATGGATTATATTTCTTAATTCAATAGAAAGAGCATTTAAGCACATAAATGTGACAAAAGAGTTAAGATATGAAATTTTAATGAAGTTAGATGTCGAGAAACTTGCCAATATTTTACCTTACATTAGTGAGGACAACTAAGAGATTACAAGAAAATAAAAGCATCAGTTGAGAAAAAGTACGAGCCCTCTCCATTTCCTTGCTTAGAGAGTTTTAAGAAAAGTAAACGGCCATCAGGTCAAAAGTTTTCTTAGCTTTACAAAGAATACGGCGTTGTATGAATTTTATCAACGGTAGTAACGCATTATCGCGATGATATTGGGGACATTACATGAAAGGAAAGACATGGTTTTCTATTCACGGCGTATAACACACGGAAAATCAGAGTTGCTAACTTAGCGAGTTATCTTGAACGTTGGCATTTTTGCGTAGTACGTATTATATAAACATGTATAGTATTAATATATAACGTACACAAGTAATTCACATATAAATATTTTAAAAGAGTAATTCCCATGTATGCATATAAGTCGTATATACTCATACATAAATATATAAGAACGCATAATTATTTATACACTGCCATTTACAAAAAATGGATGAAATAAACAAATCCACCGATGAATAGGCACGTAAAAGGAAACTACTTAATACTAGCATGCGAATGTCTTAGAAAACGTAGTACATCCGAACAATTGATTTCCCACAACCAGAATAAATCACAAGTTTTCAATTCTACCGTGTGGTCACAAGCACACACAATTTTCTTTTTGTTTTATGCGTTCAAATATTCTATTCTTTAAGATTTCAACACGTGCTTCCTCTTATAAAAAGTTTTTTTTTTTGTTCACGTTTTCAATTTCTCTTTGTAACTATATACACTCAGGAACATTGAAAATAGCGACCCAAGAAGAAATCTTCGGGTTGAAATAAAATTTAATACACATAATGACACAGATGAGAGATTCACTTGATCTCAAAAACAAGACAATTAAACGATTACAGGGTGTGCAACGACACAGATACTGGGCAACTTCAATAGCGCGTTGGACCACCTCCAGCTGCAATACATGCCGCCACACGGTCCAGCATTGAGTTGATTAGACACCTTATGTTGTCCTGAGGCAAATGGGCCCACAAATCTTGAACAGCCAACTCTAAATCCTGTACAGAGTGACACGATGGCATCTGCCGTTTTATTTGATCCCACACGTGCTCTATAGAAGACAAATCGGGGGAGCGGGCCGGCCATGGAAGAGTCTGAAAATGACGTAGGAAGTCTGCGGACGAGCATTATCTTGCTGGAAAATTGCCCCTGGGAAACGATTTAGGAAAGGTCCCACATGAGTCGAAGAATATCATCAACGTAACGTTGGCCCGTTAAGGTTCCACGCATCACAATTAAAGTGGACCGGCTATCATAGGCTATGGCTCCCCAGACCATTACACCAGCTGTGTAGGCAGTGTGACGTAGAACAGTGGGGGGGGATTGTACCGCTCACCAGGGCGCCTCCACACCCGTACATGGTTATCATCTGTCCCCAAAACAAACCGGGATTCATCACTAAACACAACCTTTTGCCAATCTGTGACATTCGACATTGATCTGGCTTGGCACCACTGCAGACGCAGTTGCCGATGTTCCGGTGTTAAAGGGAGTGCACGGAAAGGGCGCTTGGATTTAAGATTTACTTCTGCAAGGTGCCTGGAAATTGTTTGTGGAACAATTGCTACGCCTACGTCTGCTCGTATCGCTGAACGAGTCACTGTGGGGTCCACAAGTGCTTGCCGCACGTTCCTTCGATCCTCTCTCCTCGTAGTCTTCCTGGTCGTTCCAGACCCAGGTTTTCCGCATGTGGGTACCTTCTCGTGTCCACTGCTCCCAACAATTACTAACGGCACACTCCGAACCATCCACCTGGCCAGCAACACGGCGGGTCGACCAGGCTGCAGTTTTCATCCCGATGATCAGGCCTCTCTCAAACTCGCTTAACTGTGAGAAATGTCTGCTAGCACGTTTACCTTGCATGTTTCGCTTACCAAAGTCTTCCTACAATCGGCGGGTAATCGTCACGTTTATGAATCTTCGAATTTGCGCTGGATTAAATAGCATCCTCTTCCTGATTGTAGCGCCACCTCAGTGTGTATGAGCATGCGTATTGGCACAAAACTTGGATCATTTGCATATCTCATTACGCTGTACTTATTTGCAAAATTTCGCGATTGTACTTAGCTTCTTTCTTGGGTCGCTATTTTCAATGTTTCTGAGTGTATTTGATCTGCCCTGATATTTACTTTTTACTCTAACTTACATAGTTGTGAAATATTAATCGAGCGAACGGTTCAATTCGAGAGAGAGAGAAAAAAATTGCAGTGTGTTCCCCAGAAGGTCAATCCTTTTTATTTTAATAACACTTAACAATTAATAATAGGATATACAACATATTATAATTTCGAAAAAAAAGCAACAATTTAAATAAATTATTTTTAAAATGTTGATATAACTGCATTTTGTTCTAAGATTAGATGACATGGCAACTCGTGCAACAGATCTTAATAATCCATACGATAGAGAGTTTAAAGCGAATTTTCCTAATCCAACAGGGGAATTAAAAAAGCAAACTAAATAATTACTTCATTTGGAACAGTGTCAACAATAAATTTTATTCTGATTTATTTTTACTGAATCGTTGTTGTATAGTTAGTTATCTTCTGATTTTACATTGTTTTTCTACTTGTTCTGTATGTTTGGCTGTTGTAATCGATAAAAGGAAAATTTGAAATCACTATTTCGAATCGAACAACACGCATCTTTCAATAAGGAAATGCGTTGCATCACATGGCTCTTAATATAGTATTAAAAACTTTTTTTTAGTACACTGAAAAATTAAAGCACAATCATCAAAAAAAAATACCAGAACCAAAATATTTTCAAATACTTGAGATCATATCTAAGTCATTAAACCTAAAATAAAGCTTAAGTTTTTATCGAATAAAATAAAACATTTGAAGAAACATTACTATATAAAAAATTGCCAATGTGGTACACTGGACCAAATGTGCGCATAGATAGATCTGTTCTACAATTTTAGTTATTTATTTGTATTTATTTTGATTATATTACAATAAAGAAACAATGATGTAAGGAAACTTTTAAGCTACGCAGTTATGAGTGTCAATTTTGTAAAACTTATTCTAACTACGCGTTAACTATAAACTTATTTTACACGTAATTGTCCTTTCCCTTGCGGAAAAATAAACTACTTACCTCCAAATGGGTTGTTACCATCATGATGATGTGCTGGAAAAAAAAAGGATGCGATATTAGCAGAGCAGTAAAAAAATGGTATAACCAATATAAAGTATTATGAAAATATAGGCACTAATTTAATGTTGGTGTACATTGCACCAAATTGTTGTAATTCGTCAAGTTATTCTATTGCATTACAGTATGGTTAACTTAATTGTTAATGTTTGGTATCGAGGTGGTATGTGCTATTCTTATCACATTTATAATGAATTTTTATCCATTTATTTTTAGCGGTAACGTAGTAAATTCAAACGATTTCAATTCTATTTCTTACAAATTTAACCATTTTCATATTTTACGTTTTTCAGTTTGCGTTTTCGTCTTCCGTTGTGTATTCCGACATGGATGTTTAGAACAATATTGGTAAGTACCAGGATCTTCCTTTAAAAAAAAACGCGAGCTCCTCTTTTAATTTTTATGAGCGAAAAGGATTGTGGAATTCATCTTTTCCGTTATTTTGTTTTCTTAGAGTTCTGTTTTTATTCTCCCACGTTTTTATGTCCCTCATTTCGGCCGTCATAAAATACGAGAAGCAAAACAGCGAAATAGAAAAATACCGATAAGTAAGAAGGATAAGAAATTTTACAACCGTATGTTTTACTTGCGGATCTTATACGATACAAATTTGAGAGTGGCCACAATAATAATTCTATAAGAAGTAATTTTTTCCTTCGCTGACAGGAAATTACGAATTTCCACTTTATTTTACTTTTACTTGTGAAAAAATAAATTTGTAAGCGTTTCCCGTTCGATTAAATATAGGGGATGGAGGATCTTTTGCATATTCATATCCCTGTCACGTGAAACGTTCGATGAAATTCATAAAGAACTCGAAATCTTTTTAACGGTTATTATTATTATTTTTCTCTTTTCATATTCTCACATTCCACTTCTAATAATATTTTCTGATCGTTTTTCAGGCGTTTCTAAATTCCTCATATTCTTTTTTTTAAATCCTGGTACTCGATTTTTCCAATTTGTCCCACACAAAAAATGTAAGTACATTTTTGCTTAATTAATCTTCTTTGCTTTTAAAATCAATGTAATTAAAATTTTTCGTCGGCAATAAGCGATCCTTTAAAATTATTTTTGTTCTTAGCGCAGAGCCGCCATCTTGGACTGAAAACTACGGGGAGCCAAAATCGTATTTGGCACGATTTCAAAATTGCATCAGAAAGACGTTGGCGCGAGCGTAGTGATAACAAATTAGTTCAAAATTTTTAAACATTAAATTTTATTGATAGGATTTCATATAGATTTCTTTTACTTTCTCTCTTATTTTTTAACAGAACTTATTTTTTTCTATTCCATATTCCAAACGATCAAGAAGGTAATCGACAAGCGGTTTTTGTTAGGTTTATATATATGTTATATTTTTTTATTTAATAATCGACTAAAAATCTATCTAATCTCAATGAGAAAAATATTTATTCCATGGATATTCAAATTATGTTTTTAAATATTATTAGAAGTTTCGTAAAAAAATTGTTTTGTTAAACAACGTTCTGCTTACTTCAAAAACTTTAATAAAGGTTTTATTATAGAAGGTAAAAACCATTTCACATTTTTGTTAACGTACGGGAGATTATATATTGATTGTTACGGCAGACACAATCCTTTATTACATCATTGCAATTTAAACAAAATATTGAAAATGCAGGACTTAATTTTTGTTTAATGTTTTGTCTGAATCTAGGATAAACATTTTTAAAATGTCAACAACATACTTAAATAATTACACTTAATATCGTGATTAAATCCAGTAAGTTTAATGCTTCATTAAAATTATTGATATAGTATCATTCGTTTCAAGATTAAAAACGTACGTACAAAATAAAAATTAAATTTTAGCATGAAATGGCTTTAATTTTAAGATTTTCCGTAGTAAAAACGGATCTTAATCATTGATCCCATAGAATGTATGCTATGAAGATGTATGCTTTTATAAATATTACAACATTTTTAAAATTTAACTTACCGTAGGCAATACCTGAAAGAAGCAAAAAAAATTAGATAAAATTGCACAAGTTAATGCTTTAAAAGTAAACAATTAAACATTTTGATTATTTTAGAACATTTTATTTCTCCACGGTTTTTCGACGAATGTTAAGTTTTGTTTTTCATCACCAAAAAATTTGGAAGGCTTAACCCATAACTTCGCAATTTTTTAAATTTCTATGAAAAAAATTATATCAGCTGGTTCTCAATTAATAATAAAAGGGAAAAAAGTGAAAAAAAAATCAATTTTAAATTGAATTTCGTTCTTTTTTTTGTTTGTTGCAGAAGTGAGACATTGCGCAGTAGTGCTGTAAATTACAAAACTTTTTTTATATGAGGATTTTATTATTCATCAGAAAATGTTTCAGTTTCTAACGTGGTAATTTATTTCGTCAACAAACAAGAGGAAGCATAGAATATAATGGGTTCTTTTTATAGCAAAAACACAGTTCTTGGAGCATCAGAGATTTTATAATTGTTGCGATTTCTGGAAAAAATAGTTCTTCCATCTAGTGACAAAATTAACATGTATTTCGTTGCAGTAAGCTTGCAATTATTTGTAGGTAATTAAAAATATATAGAGTCTATTAAATCAAAATAAATCATATGTTGCAGAAATGCAACAGTGCGAAATTAAGGGTTAAGATCTCACTTGGATATTTTATTGATCTCTAAAAAACAATTTTTGGAACTTTAACTATTTATTTGTGGTTCTTTTAATTTAAAACATTTCTTTCAATATTTAATCGATATCATTAGATGATCCCTCTGGGCATTTACGTATATAAATGAAACTGGTAAATAAATAACTCTAGGCTGCCAAATATATATTTCTCACTGTAGTTGCTCAAGAACACACAACTTATTAAAAAATGCCTACATAGGAGACAAGCAATTTACTCATCAGGAAATCTCCAGAAATATTCGGACTACAGGCATTGAATTTTGTTGGTATATTTTATTTGGTTGAGTAGAAATCCGCTTAAAACGAGTTTTGATGAAACTGAATCCTAAAGAGTTTACGAGAGTTTTAAATAAAATAAAATCTCGCGTTTTCGAACTATTCGAGCTACAGACTGGAAATTTAGCAGACATTTTTCTTTTCGTCAGTAGAGATGTGTGAAGAACGAGAGTTTAACGGAAATCGAGAGCTAAGGTGAGCTGGTGCTACAGGTACTTTATAGATAAGAATTCCCGTTTTGAATTAACAGGCCAACGTAACTGAAATTTGGTTGGCATGTTGTCGAATAGAGATCAGTTAAGAACGAGTTTCGCGGAAATCGATTCCCAATGAGCGTTACAGGAGCGTTTTGGATTAAAAAAAATTCCCGTTTCCGAAATAATCGACATACAGACAAGGAATTTTAGTAAGCAAATTTCTTTTGTTAAATACAGATCTACTAAAAATCGTTTTTATGGGCATCGACTTCGATATGGAGACGAAAGATATAAAAATATTTCACTTAAAGTCCCATCCTTTTTAAAACAAGAGGCGAGGGCTAGAAGCAGTTTATCTGTAGAATCGAAGGCTTAATATCAGGACTTGGATATCAATAACTTAAGAAAATGTATTCGTACAACGTGATGAAAAACCATCGAACCGGCGTGTAGTGTCTAATAAAATATATGAAGCATACTTACTCATCATGCCCACAAGAGCAAGGATCATGAAAATGAGTTGTAAGAGGGAAGACATCTTCGAAGTTTTCTCACTACGCTAGAAGTTGCAAATAAAAGAACTGTTATTCGCTCTGAGTATGGAAGCAAGGGAGACGTTTCCTTTATACTATCAGCAGCTTTTCATTAAACAGGGAAAACCGTTTTAGAACACCCTTAAATCAACAAGAAATTCCATTATGAGATCTAATTCAACTAATAGTTGATTTTCCTGCGTTAATATCCCTTATAAGTTATTGTACCATTTCCCAAGTAAATATGAAATATATTAATGTATTATAATCTAAATTGTTTTGTAGATTCATTATTTCTTATTCATTTATCTTGTTTTTTTTATCGATAAGTGTATTTTATCATCGAATTTTAATTTTTTATTTATTTTTTTTTCAAAATACGGTTGATTAGAACGAAGAATAATAACAGGTGCATTAATTTTATTTCGATTATGGTTAAGAGAATTGTGCGAAAATCTTAAAGAAACATCGTGTGTTCGAGAATCGTGGTGTTCGGAATCAGTTCAGAAATAAGGGTCCGAGTGACAATTTTAACCGAGGGGGACCGAAGACATGGTGGTCGTTTAAATTGTTTGAAGGGTCGATTTGATCAAGATGATCAATCACAAATTGAAGTGAATCCTCCTATCAGAATTGTTGCTCTGCGGATGTCCCCTCTCGAGCTACCGTGCGTACCCATTTTGTGGAACGAAACAATTACAGAAGCTTTATGGGATACTGGGGTAGAAACATCGTTTATGTCCGAAAATACATACAAAAAATTTTTTTTTTCCGAGCCGGATAAGAAGTCTTATGCCGAGGTCGTGACGGCAGAGGGTGCCCGTTGTAAAAATGTAGGAATATTAGAATTGCAGATTAGAAATCGGGAATTTACGAAAAAGTGGAATTTTCATATATTGGCGGATTTAGAATAGTCTTGTATTCTAGGTGTCGATTTTATAAGGGGATAAAAAATCACATTGCATTTTGATCAGAAGTCATTAGCGATTCCGGATTCACAAATTAAAGAATTACCAATAAATGAGGGGAATTTAGAGATTGATCTCTCAAAAACAAAATTAGAGGAAAGTCAGAAAGGGGAATTGAAAACGTTATTTAAAAGTTTTAAGGGTCTGTTTTCGGATAAACCAGGGCTCACTCATATATTATATCATGAAATTGACACTGGCGATAAACCACCCGTAGCTTTCAGTTCTTATCGGTACGATAGGGTAAAGCAGGACATAATCGATTATCATGTAGACAAGATATTAAGGGATGGTACAATAATACCGCTTCAGTCGCCTTATGCGTCTCCTGTGGTTCTGTTTCGTAAAAATAACACACTGCCTCCAGATAATCCGGAAGCTTATAGATTTGCGGTAGAACTTAACGTGAAAACTAGGTACCCTAGATATCCCTACTCATTAAGGATTTAATCACCAATATTCATCACACTGCGATAATGAGTTCATTAGATCTGCGGTCCGGGTACTTCCAGTTGGAAGTATATCCCAGTGATGTAGTTAAGACGGCTTTTGTTACAAAAAACGGTACTTATGCGTTTTAACGCATGCCGTTCGACCTCTCGGAGCTTTCTGAAAGCAATCGACATAATATTCAAACCGGTATTAGGGAAGTACGCGAGTGTGTATATATTAGTGTATATCTGGTTTTGGGACGCGACCTAAATAGGAAATTAACCATAATACTAATAGCGCTGCGCCATTGGAATGGGAATCTTGAAAAAAACCAGATGGTGTGCTTATATGTTTTAAAATAATTGACATTTGACATATGTGTGAAAGTTCAATGGTGCCTGTGTATGTATGTAGTGTTAGAAAAAAAAATTTTTTTTTTGTATGTCCAGTGTTCCAGTTCTCATTTCAGAATGCGTGACCCTGATGTTTGAAGATTATTTGTCTCGAAGAGTTTGAAATAAGTAAGAAGAATGTGGATGCTAAAATATTGAAGTTTTACGTGTTGTCTACATCCGGGTTTTTCCCTCCCTTAGGGGAGGTTTTCCATGGTTTCAACCCAAATGGGGGTACACCTTAATAATATTACACCAAATGGGGTACACCTTAATTGCACAGTGAATGTCCTACGCGTAAGATAAAATTTTGTCTAATAGTTTTTGGAGTGTTTTTTAATGTAGCGTATTGTTATATAGTGAGTTAAAGCTAATTTCGAGTTAGAGAATCTCTTGGTAGCTTAAGTGCAAATGTTTTCCAACGTTACTTCTGTCGGATCATTAAGACCCACAAATAAATCACGTTTTCTTCTTGGAGAGAATCGTGATGGATCTTTACGGGATCTTCTCACTAATCCTTTCGGGGAATCTTTGGGCTAGCATTCAAGTTTAACTCACAGCCATCCCTCTCAAGAAGAAACCTTGATATGTTCGACTATATAAAGTTAGAGTTTTGTGATTGTAGACAGAAGGAGCTGAGAAGCTGTTACAGTCACCACGAAGGTGAGATGGAGAATAAAGTGGATTTTCGCAGGTTATGGTTAAGAGCGGTGTTTGCCACTGTATTAAATTAGTTGATGGGGAATTTGTAGTCAACAATAGATTAGGTTAAGTTAAATTGGTTACTTGCGCTTGTTCGCTTAAAGCCTTCTCCCTATCTCTCATAGGACATTCACTTAAATGTTAATCTGTTGTTAATTAGTGTGCATGAGTAAATTAATAATTGGTTATAATAAATATTGGTTCTAGTTCTGCTTTTACTTTTCCCGCACTCTTAGATAGGGAAGACGGTGAAGGAGCAACTTCAGGGTAAGAGTCACTTACACACTAATCAATCATATATATATATATATATATATATATATATATATATATATATATATATATATATATATATATATATATTCATATATCATATATATATATATATATATATATTTCTAATACTATACTATTCTATTCAATTCAATTCTAATACTATTCAATTCTAATAAGCGCTGTTAGTGTTATGGTTATTTGTCCCTACTCCTACTATTTGTCCCTCCATGAAACAATTTTTTCTTGATATTAAACATCTTTACCCCATTAAAAAATTCAAAATTGTATCTCAATTTTACAAAGCAGATCGTCCCAGGATCCTTGGGACAAATTTTTAGTGGAGGTAGGAGACCTCATAAGGATTCAGATTTGCGTGGCAACCCATGGCCCGATTCGTCATCGTTCGGCGCCAGATGGCGTTGTTTACAAGAACTATTACAGCAGATTTCCATTACCGTAGTCATTTGAGCTGTTACCGCCCGAAGAGACGTATGGAACGTTTTATAAACATCGAGCTTGCAGATATGTGGATTGGCAGAAGGAAATGCTCGAGCAGCTGAAAGATTGTTTGTTGAAATTTACCGAATGCTATGTTGGATATTTGAGCGTTTTTCTCTCTCTCGGCCCATCCTCACTATCCCTATTTCCTCTGAATGATCCATATTTACACAAACTGTGTTGCAAATTAGGAAACATGCAGCGGTTCGTTGCATCTCTCGGTGGGTACCTTTCACGATGCAGTTTTTCTGCTGCTCGTACATTTCCTTTTGCCAATCCGTAAATCAAGTGCATATCTGCCACCTAAGTGTTCGTAAAACTGTTCAATACTTCTCTGCGAGCGACGACAGCTCAAATGACTGTGGTAATGCAGGTGTGCTTCCTTTAATGCGTTTGCCACCTAGCGCCGAACGTTGACTTTTTCTACCATAGATTACTTGGAAATCTGAATCCTTGTGATGCCCCCTACCTGTAGAACAGCAAGGATAAGTTTTGTGGCTGGTTTGAATTTACTGGAGAACACATGATTACTTTTATCACGTGAGCGTCATGAACGCCCATCACTTTTAAATGCTGAATTTTTTCCCAAGTTGCATGAAATACAGCTTGTTAAGCTAGAAAGCAGTGTTTAAATTATAAAGCTAAGTAACGATTTTTTATAGGTATAACTAATATATATTTATATTTTAATTAAATGCTGTGACGGAGCTTTACTGAGTTTTCTATTAATCCTCTTGGGAATCTTTGGGGCCATCAATTGAGTTATTTCACAGCCATCCCTCTCAAGAAGAATCCTTGATATGCAGATTAACTAGTATATATATGGGGGATGTTTAGTAATCGAGGCAGAAGGAGAAGAAGCCGAGTTGCTGAACGCAGTGCTGTTACGGTAAGGATCGAAATTTAGACGCGTGATCAGAGGACGGACGTTAGCTATTCAAATAAATTAAGGAAGTTAGGATTCTTAACTTAACTTTAAGGAAAGTTAGGATTTCATGCGCTTATTCACATGGGGATTTAAGCTATTGTTATATCACTATGGATTTTCTCTCTATAGTAGCTTGTCGTTGATTATTATATTTGATAATAATAAATTGGATTTCTCATGGATAGCTTGGGTCATCAATCTTTACCCCCTACAGATTTACGTCGAGTTGATGAAGAGATGGCTTCCCCAGGTGGGAGGCTATCACAATACTTTTTCATACAAAGATTGAGGAAATGGGACTGAATGACACTCGAATCATTGAAATTATGTACCTTATTTAAGTTAGCTATATTCTTGCAAAAAATACAGTTCTATTTTATATAAAAAAAATTGTATTATCGTATTACTTGAATTTATAAAAATTGTGTATGTGCTACTGACCAAACGATAGAAGTAAAAACTTCGGATATATTCTGGGCAAGAGAATCAATTGTTCGGACGAACTACGTTTTCTTTCACAAGATTTCCGCATGCGGGCTTTAAGTAGTTCTCTTTTTCGTGGCCATTTGTAGTTAGATTTGTGTATAAATTCATTTTCGTTAAAGGGCAAAGTTTAAATAATTATGCCACCTTACATATTTATATATTTTTTTCAGTATGTACGATTCAAATTCCAATTAGTTTAATTATTTAAAAATATTTATATGTAAATTACTTATATAGATTAACGCAACAGTGCCAAAGTTAAAGATTACTCGCCAAGTTGGCAATGTGACTCACCAGTTGATTTTCCATGTGTCGTGCGTGCTGAATTGCAACTGGGTGCTTCCTTTCATATAATGTCGCCAATAACGTTGCAATAATACGTAAGTACTGTTTATATAACTTGTATAAAGCCGTATACTATGTAAGGCTAGGAACACTTATGCCCTGAGAGAGCCCCGTTTACTTTTCTTATAATTCTTTAAGCAAACAGAAGGAGAGGGTTCATACTTTTTACCAATTGATTCTTTTGTTTTCTCGCTATCTCTTAGTTGTCATCACTAAAATAATCCAAAATATTGGCAATGTTCTCACCAATTAACTTCATTAAAATTTCGGATTTTAACTCTTTTGGTACATTTGAGAGCATAAATATGCTTTTAAAAATGGGGATAAAAAGCCCACCGTATCACGATCTGCAACGCTTTTAGTGTACATTATGCTTAATTTTAATGTTTAAGTTATTTAAGTACTTGTAGGTTACAATGTTTGAAAATTTACAATGTTTTGAAAGTCTCAAAACTCACTTTGTTTTGTAATGAGTGGTGTGGCAACCAAGTAGTTCTCTCACTTCAATGCATAATGAGAAACTTTCTTTAGGACTTCAAAGTTTTTCCACGCATTAGCAGTTACAAACAGAGCCAAAAACTTGGTATTCCATAATACCCAACTCTCATCTATATTTGAATGAATATAACTTATATATTTGAGGCTTTTGCTAATATTAAGGTTAAGTGAAGTCACAAAATTCTTTAATAAAAGATCAACGAAAAATCTGTTGATGCTCATTGGGAAAGAACTTATCTTGATAAATAGTGACACTAGGGCTTGACAAGTATTTTAGTATCTTCTGATTTTAGGTGAACCTTTCATGGAAAAATGATTAAACAATTTTTTATTAATATTTTTAAAAACAAAATTAATAAGGATTCAGTACGGAACGCAAAAGCCTTTGTAAAATCTAAATATTTAAATTAAAACTTTAAATTATCTCCTAAATATTCCTATAAAATCAGATGTTAAAAACTACCTAAAAGAATCGTTTTTAAAATTCATAAAAATCGCAGGCAGTCTAAAAAATGATGGACATTCAAATTCGTGGTGCTCACATGATAAATGCAGTCACGTGCTCTCCGTTGAATTCATAACTAACATCAGATTTATACTCATTGTTCTCCTTGAAAAATTTAAATAAAACTGCAAATTTGATGATTGGCTAAAGATGTTCAAGTATTAATATTCTTCAAAAAGTTATCTAAATTTTTAAAAAAATATTTATTATACTGGTACTTTTAAATCAAGTTCATTTTGTCTACCTATGAGTGTTATTACTGTTGACAAATATGTACTTTTCAAGGAAGTTTCTGCGAAAAGCAACATTTGACAACAATGAAGCGCATGAACTGATTGGGTGGACACACACGTGCTTGCAGTTATGTGCATGACGTCGCGAGAATTCAACCCATTGTTTCATAGATTTTTTTGATAGACAGAGAAGTATAGATTTTAAATGCTTTTATTCGTCTTTTTTTTCTAACTGATTACAATTGCATTGTAAAAGAAGAAAATGTCCGCAGTCTTCTTCAGAGTACATTGGCGACATCGCCAGCAGCATCTTCAGCAGCATCGGCGGCTTCTGTACAAAATAAACATGTAACAATTTTTTTTTACTGTCTATTCCTACTTAGGTCAACAATGAAAAATTTTTTTCAGTTCCTTTTTATTAAATAATTTTAATTAATATAAATATGTATATACGTATCACAAAAGCACCATATATAAGGTTGCAAAATAGAAAACGATTCTCCTTTCTATGTAAGGAAAATTTGAAATCACTATTTCGAATCGAACAACACGCATCTTTCAATAAGGAAATGCGTTGCATCACATGGCTCCTAATATTGTATTAAAAACTTTTTTTTAGTTCACTGAAAAATTAAAGCTTAATCAGCGGAAAAAAATACCAGAACCAAAAAAAATTCAAATACTTGATATCATATCTAAGTCACTAAACCTAAAATGAAGCTTAAGTTTTTATCGAATGGAATAAAACATTTGAAAAAACATTACTATAAAAATTGCCAATATGGTACACTGGACCAAATATACGAATGGATAGATCTGTTCTACAATTTTAGTTATTTATTTGTATTTATTCTGATTACATTCAATAATGAAGCAATTATGTAAGGAAACTTTTAAGCTACGCAGTTATGAGTGTCAATTATGTAAAACTTATTCTAACTACGCGTTAACTATAAACTTATTTTACACATAATTGTCCTTTCCATTGTGGAAAAATAAACTACTTACCTCCAAATGGGTTGTTACCATCATGATGATGTGCTGGAAAAAGAAGGATGCGATATTAGCAGAGCAATAAAAAAAATTATATAATCAATATAAAATATTATGAATGTATAGGCACTAATTTGATGTTAGTGTACATTGCGCCAAATTGTTCCTATTCGTCATGTTTGGCGATAGCATTGTAATATGATTAACTTAATTTTTAATGTTTGGTATTGAGGTGGTGTACGTCATTCTTATCACGTTTATAATGATTTTTTTTTTTGTTTTTTTTTAGCCGTAACCTATTAAATTCAAACGGTTTCAATTCTATATTTTACAAATTTAACCATTTTCATATTTTACGTTGCTTAGTTTGAGCTTTCGTCATCCTTTGTTTATTGATGTTCGAACAATATTGGTAAGAGTACCAGGATCAGGCTGTTTTCGCCATTTGTACGAGATCGTGAACTTGACGCGGAGCACATTTTCGGACTAAGAAATGTCTCAATTTTTATAAAAATTTGTGACATTGTAACTCATTTATTTGTTTATATATATAATAGTGTTTTTAAAATTTTAAAATATTTCATAAATAATTAGTTTTTCCTTTTAACATGTAACGGGATAACTCATTTAGCATTACAGTATAGGAAAAAAAACGCGAAATACATTTTGGAAAAGAAAATATAGATCAACTCAGATAAAAATGAGTAGTTTAATAAAATAAGTGATTCTCTACAGGATAGTGTACTTTTATATCTGAAAAAATATTCCGAATTCAGTCCCTATTCTTTAACATTAGCCGAAGACAGTCTTAAAAGAATAATGCAAGCTTCTTTTTAATTTTTATGAATGAAAAGGATAATCGAATTCGCCTTTTCCGTTATTTTGTTTTCTAAGAGTTCTGTTTTTATTCTCCCACATTTTTATGTCTCTCATTTCGGCCATCATAAAATACGAGAAGCAAAACAGCGAAATAGAAAAGTACCGATAAGAAAGGTAAGGAGGATAAGAAAATTGACAACCGTATGTTTTATTTACGGTGCAAATTTGAGAGGCCACAATAATATATCTATCAGAAGTGATTTTTTTTTCGCTGACAAAATTACGAATTTCCACTTTATTTTACTTTTACTTTTGATAAAACACATTTTAAACATTCCTCTTTCGATGAAATTCTTAAAGAACTCGGAATCTTTTTAACCGTTATCTCATTATTTTTTTCTCGCTTCATTATTCTCACATTCCACTTTTTATATTTTCTGATCTTTTTCCCCGGAAAAGAAAAAAATTTCTAAATTCCTCAAATTCTTTTTTTTTAAATCCAGGTACTTCCATTTTTTCAATTTGTCTTCCACAAAAAAAAAGTAAGTGCATTATTGCTCAATTAATCTTTTTTGCTTTTAAAATCAATGTAATTTTGATTTTTCGTCGGCAATAAGCGATCCTTTAAAATTATTTTTGTTCTTAGTGCAGAGCCGCCATCTTGGACTGAAAACTACGGGCGAGCCAAAATCGTATTCGGCACGATTTCAAAATTGCTCCAGAAAGACGTCGATGCGAGCGTAGTGATAACAAATTAGTTCAAAATTTTTAAACATTAAATTTTATTGATACGATTTCATAGATTTCTTTTACTTTCTCTATCTCTCTCTCTCTCTTATCTTTTAACAGAAATTATTTTTTTCTATTCCATATTCCAAACGATCAAGAAGGTAATCGACAAGTGGTTTTGTTAGGTTTAGATATGTTATATTTTTTTACTTAATAATCGACAAAAATCTATCTAATCTCAATGAGAAAAATATTTATTCCATTGATACTCAAATTATATTTTTAAATATTATTAAAAGTTTCGTAAAAAAATTGTTTTGTTAAACAATGCTCTGCCTAATTCAAACTACAATAAAGGTTTTATTATAGAAGGTAAAAACCATTTCACACTTTTGTAATCTTACGAGAGATTATATATATTGATTGTTACGGCATACACAATCCTTTATTACTTCATTGAAATTTAAACAAAATATTGAAAATTCAGAAAATTAATTTTTTTTCTGAATCTAGGACAGACATTTTTTAAAAGTCAACTACATACTTAAATAATTACACTTAATATCGTGATTACATCCAGGAAGTTTAATGCTTCATTAAAATTATTGATATAGTATCATTCGTTTCAAGATTAAAAACGTACGTACAAAAATAGAATCAAATTTTAACATGAAATGACTTTAATTTTAAGATTTTCCGTAGTAAAAATGGACCTTAATCATTGATCTCATAGAATGTATTCTACGAAGTTGTATGTTTTTTTAAATATTATAGCATTATTAAAATTTGACTTACCGTAGGCAATACCTGAAAGAAGCGAAAAAGAATTAGATAAAATTGTACATGTTAATGCTTTAAAAGTAAACAATTAAACATTTTGATTATTTTAGAACATTTTATTTCTGCACAGTGTTTCGACGAATGTGTTGAGGTTTTTTTTCATTACCAAAAAATTTGGAATTCTTAAGATCTCATTTGGATATTCTATGGATCTTTAATAAGCAGTGAACTATTTATTTAATTAACTATTAACTATTTTAATATTATTTATTTAACTATTTATTTTAACATGAACTATTTATTTGTAGTTCTTTTAATTTCAAACATTTCCTTCAATATTTAATCGATATTATTAGAAGATCCCACAGGACATTTTTGTATATAAATGTGAAACTGATATATATATATATAACTCTAGGGTCCCAGATATATTTTTCACTCCAGTCGCTCAAAAACAACTTATTACATAATGCCTACATAGGAGACAAGCAATTGACTCATCACGAAAGCTCCAGAAATATCCGACCTACAGGCTTTGAATTTTGTAGGTATATTTTATTTTGTTGAATAGAAATCTGCTATGAACGAGTTTTGAGGAAACTGACTCCTAAAGAGTTTACGAGAGTTTTAGATAAAAAAAATCTCGCGTTATTGAACTATTCGAGCTACAGACTGGAGATTTAGCAGACATTTTTCTTTTCGTCAGTAGAGATCTGTGAAGAACGAGAGTTTTGCAGAAATCAACAGCCAAGGTGAGCTGGTGCTACAGGTGCTTTATAGATAAAAATTCCCGTTTTTGAACTATTAGGCCAACATAATTGAAATTTGGTAGGCATGTTGTCGAATAGAGATCAACTAAGAACGAGTTTCATGGAAATCTATCCCCAATGAGGTTTACTGGAGCGTTTTAGGTAAAAAAATTCCGTTTCCGAAATATTCGACCAACAAACTAGAAATTTTAGTAAGCAAGTCTTTTTTGTTAAATAGAGGTTCTCTAAATATCGTTTTTGCGGGCATCAACTTCGATAGGGAGGGGTTATGGAGACGACAAAGATAAAAATATTTCACTTTATAAATTCAAGTCCAGTGACCTTTTTAAAACAAGAGACGAGGGCTAGAAGTAGTTTTTCTGTAAAATCGAAGGCTTAATGTCAGGACTTGGATATCAATGACTTAAGAAAATATATTCGTACAACGTCAGGAAAAACCATCGAAGTTGGCGGGTAGCGGCTAATAAAGTATATGAAGCATACTTACTCATCATGCCCACAAGAGCGAGGATCATGAAAATGAGTTGCAAGAGAGAAGACATCTTCGAAGTTTTCACAGTACGTTGGAAGTGGCAAACAAAAGAACTGTTGTCGGTTCTAGATATGAAAGAAAGGGAGACGTTTCCTTTTATACTATGAGCAACTTTTCATTAAACAGAGAAAATATATTTAGAACACTCTTAAATCAACAAGAAATTCCATTAGGAGATAAAACTCTTCTCATAATTGTTTTCCCTATCTCATGTAAGTTAATGTACCATTTCCGAAGTAAATACCATAAAATATATTAATGTACTAAAATCTAAATTGCTTTGTTGATTCATTAATTTTTATTCATTTGTCTTATTTGAACATTTTTTTTAACTCGCTTTCTTGTTTTTCCGGATGGAATTTTGTAATTGGTTTTAAACTAACTTCCCGATGAGCTAGAAATTTGAAATTTGGAGTCAGAAGTGGATGACAAAATGTAAGAAAATGTGAAAGTAGAAGTTACCCGGGCTCCCGAAAAGGTGGGCCCGGTTTCGACAGGGGCCCGTAACTCTGGAACTTACACGAATTTATACGAACAAAGACAACCTGTCGATAGCACGGGTCAAGTTGCGTCTACGTATTAAATTTTGTGGCTCTTGGGTCAAAGAGGGGGCCCTGGGTTACCATGTTTTTTTATTAACTAGCTTTCAAAAAATCGCTTTATTGACAATAGTGAGCCCTTTTTTGACCGTGTGAATACTTAACCAGTCAGCCTGCCAGCTATGTGAAGAAAGCAGATGCAAATAGCCACGCGCGAAAAAACTCTCGATATTGTTTATTATTAACTGTTTGATGCATTGTTACTGGGCTCAATTTAAATGCGAAGGAGTTTTAATTTAGAAATGACGAATTAAAGTTGATTTGAGATAACCGCAATAGTAATTCTTTGAGTGCAATTTTGAAAGTTGAATGAAGTTTTAAAACTAACACGAGGCAGTTCGTTGTATTTAAGCAAAATATGAAAAATAAATAAAATTCTATTTTACATTTATTCTAAATATTATTTACCAATTAATTACCAGTTAGTCGTTATTTTAATAAGAAATCATTGAAATAAATAAAATAATTATTAATTACCATGTTTTTAGTAACTCGCTTCCTTGTCTGTCCTGGTGGAATTTTGTAATTGATTTTAAACTAACTTCCCGATGAGCTAGAGACTTGAAATTTGGACCATTGCTCAGAAGTGGATGACACTGTATGAAAACGTAAAAAAAATATTCTAGTCTTGAACCCGAACCCCCAAAGAGGCTTGTATGTCTGTCCGGGTGGAATTTTGTAATTGATTTTAAACTAACTTCCCGAAGAGCTAGAGACTTGAAATTTGGACCATAGCTCAGAAGTGGATGACACTGTATGAAAACGTAAAAAATATTCTAGTCTTGAACCCGAACCCCCAAAGAGGCTTGTATGTCTGTCCGGGTGGAATTTTGTAATTGATTTTAAACTAACTTCCCGAAGAGCTAGAGACTTGAAATTTGGACCATAGCTCAGAAGTGGATGACACTGTATGAAAACGTAAAAAATATTCTAGTCTTGAACCCGAACCCCCAAAGAGGCTTGTATGTCTGTCGGGGTGGAATTTTGTAATTGATTTTAAACTAACTTCCCGATGAGCTAGAGACTTGAAATTTGGACCATTGCTCAGAAGTGGATGACACTGTATGAAAACGTAAAAATATTCTAGTCTTGAACCCGAACCCCCAAAGAGGCTTGTATGTCTGTCCGGGTGGAATTTTGTAATTGATTTTAAACTAACTTCCCGAAGAGCTAGAGACTTGAAATTTGGACCATAGCTCAGAAGTGGATGACACTGTATGAAAACGTAAAAATATTCTAGTCTTGAACCCGAACCCCCAAAGAGGCTTGTATGTCTGTCCGGGTGGAATTTTGTAATTGATTTTAAACTAACTTCCCGAAGAGCTAGAGACTTGAAATTTGGACCATAGCTCAGAAGTGGATGACACTGTATGAAAACGTAAAAATATTCTAGTCTTGAACCCGAACCCCCAAAGAGGCTTGTATGTCTGTCCGGGTGGAATTTTGTAATTGATTTTAAACTAACTTCCCGAAGAGCTAGAGACTTGAAATTTGGACCATTGCTCAGAAGTGGATGACACTGTATGAAAACGTAAAAAATATTCTAGTCTTGAACCCGAACCCCAAAGAGGCTTGTATGTCTGTCCGGGTGGAATTTTTTGTGATTTTAAACTAACTTCCCGAAGAGCTAGAGACTTGAAATTTGGACCATAGCTCAGAAGTGGATGACACTGTATGAAAACGTAAAAAATATTCTAGTCTTGAACCCGAACCCCCAAAGAGGCTTGTATGTCTGTCCGGGTGGAATTTTGTAATTGATTTTAAACTAACTTCCCGAAGAGCTAGAGACTTGAAATTTGGACCATTGCTCAGAAGTGGATGACACTGTATGAAAACGTAAAAAATATTCTAGTCTTGAACCCGAACCCCCAAAGAGGCTTGTATGTCTGTCCGGGTGGAATTTTGTAATTGATTTTAAACTAACTTCCCGAAGAGCTAGAGACTTGAAATTTGGACCATAGCTCAGAAGTGGATGACACTGTATGAAAACGTAAAAATATTCTAGTCTTGAACCCGAACCCCAAAGAGGCTTGTATGTCTGTCCGGGTGGAATTTTGTAATTGATTTTAAACTAACTTCCCGAAGAGCTAGAGACTTGAAATTTGGACCATAGCTCAGAAGTGGATGACACTGTATGAAAACGTAAAAAATATTCTAGTCTTGAACCCGAACCCCAAAGAGGCTTGTATGTCTGTCCGGGTGGAATTTTGTAATTGATTTTAAACTAACTTCCCGAAGAGCTAGAGACTTGAAATTTGGACCATAGCTCAGAAGTGGATGACACTGTATGAAAACGTAAAAAATATTCTAGTCTTGAACCCGAACCCCAAAGAGGCTTGTATGTCTGTCCGGGTGGAATTTTGTAATTGATTTTAAACTAACTTCCCGATGAGCTAGAGACTTCAAATTTGGACCATAGCTCAGAAGTGGATGACACTGTATGAAAACGTAAAAAATATTCTAGTCTTGAACCCGAACCCCCAAAGAGGCTTGTATGTCTGTCCGGGTGGAATTTTGTAATTGATTTTAAACTAACTTCCCGAAGAGCTAGAGACTTGAAATTTGGACCATAGCTCAGAAGTGGATGACACTGTATGAAAACGTAAAAAATATTCTAGTCTTGAACCCGAACCCCAAAGAGGCTTGTATGTCTGTCCGGGTGGAATTTTGTAATTGATTTTAAACTAACTTCCCGAAGAGCTAGAGACTTGAAATTTGGACCATTGCTCAGAAGTGGATGACACTGTATGAAAACGTAAAAAATATTCTAGTCTTGAACCCGAACCCCCAAAGAGGCTTGTATGTCTGTCCGGGTGGAATTTTGTAATTGATTTTAAACTAACTTCCCGAAGAGCTAGAGACTTGAAATTTGGACCATAGCTCAGAAGTGGATGACACTGTATGAAAACGTAAAAATATTCTAGTCTTGAACCCGAACCCCAAAGAGGCTTGTATGTCTGTCCGGGTGGAATTTTGTAATTGATTTTAAACTAACTTCCCGAAGAGCTAGAGACTTGAAATTTGGACCATAGCTCAGAAGTGGATGACACTGTATGAAAACGTAAAAAATATTCTAGTCTTGAACCCGAACCCCAAAGAGGCTTGTATGTCTGTCCGGGTGGAATTTTGTAATTGATTTTAAACTAACTTCCCGATGAGCTAGAGACTTGAAATTTGGACCATAGCTCAGAAGTGGATGACACTGTATGAAAACGTAAAAAATATTCTAGTCTTGAACCCGAACCCCAAAGAGGCTTGTATGTCTGTCCGGGTGGAATTTTGTAATTGATTTTAAACTAACTTCCCGATGAGCTAGAGACTTGAAATTTGGACCATTGCTCAGAAGTGGATGACAATGTATGAAAATGTGAAAGAAGAAGAAAAAGACGAAAAGAAGGAACGAAAGATGAAGAAAACGAAAAGACAAAAACAAAAATTTTGCTTTTCATTTCGTTATAAAAATATGGTACATTAATTTTTTTAGATAATATACTTGTTTTTGGTATCGATAAGTGTATTGTATCATCGAATATAGATATTTATTTATTTTTGTTCAAAGTATTGTTGATTAGATCGCAGAATTAGAATAGGTGTATTAATTTTATTTCGTTTTAGGTTAGGAGAATTGTGACAAAAAATTAAAGAAACATCGTTAAAATGTGTTGTTTCTTATCCCAATATATCAACAGAAACATCTAAATCAAGTCCATGAACCCGCGCATTTTTAAACAATGAAGAACTGTAGAAGGACTTAAAAGCAGCTGGCTCTTATGGCAACCAATACAATCCAAGATGTGGGCAGGAGCGGCTTCGGTCACATTGCAATTTGGACAAGGAGGGTAAACTTTAAGACCCACCGCATGCTTTTGATCACGAGTATGTCCACTGCGAAGCCTAGCAAGATTAGTTTCATCTCACCTACTGCTTCTCCCAAGCAAAGCAACACCAGGACGCTTACTTCATACCACTTCTGTACAGGGGCCTGCCTCCAAGAGGAACTGATATCTTGTTTGACCCGAGTAGCAATTTCTGAAAAAGTAAGGCAGCCGCCATGTGCAGAATCTTTACGACTGCCCTCACGGGCCAAACCATCGGCAATCTCATTCCCGCAGACATTCACCTGCAACGGAATCCGCCTAAAAAGATCTTAGCATTTGCACTCGAGCTATTTATTAGCTGGACAATACTCCTCGTCACCTTGCTTCCACCATTCAGACAGTTGCCGAATAGAACTTCGGCTATCACTCAATATCCAAATATCTGAATTGACACTCTCAGTAACGCAAAACTTAACAGCCTCCTCAATAGCTAAGATTTCTGCCCAAAAAACTGAACATCAGTCAGGATTTCTCTTGCAGATCCTAAAACTATTCCCCTTTTTGATGAGAATTCCATTATCAGAGACAGCACCTATACCCATGATGCCCTCAGTATAGATGTGTAACACACCACACAGGGTTTTGTGAATAGTCTCCAAAACAAGCTGCCTGAGAAACTCTGGATGTTTAGTGCCCTTGTGAGTGTATGAGGAGAATTCGGTCTTAAAAAAGACCCGTTCATAGAACGACGCAGAAACGGCCAGAGAGACATATTTTACTTCGTTATGCAGCCATCCCTCAATTTCAGCATAACTAAACGGACTTCCTTTCTTAAGGCGACGATTGTCGTTCCCATTACTCATACAACTAGAGGTTCTGTGCTGCACATCATAACTGATGAACTTGGCCAAGTATTTAGCCAATATGTATCTTCTTCATAATCTGAGAGGTTGCAAGTCAGCTTCATACTATACAAAATCCCTCGGGCAACTATTGTGGAGACCAGTGATGACTTTGGTAGCTGAGAGTTGCACCCTTTCTAGTTTATCAAGATTGCTAGCAGAGGCAACCTGATATACTTGTACTCCAGGGGTGTCAATCTCGTGGCCCACAACGAGCCTTTTGGTGGCACGGTCAATATATTTTGGCACACTATAACATATAACAAAATATCAAATTTTCTCTTGAAATAGGAAAGATAGTAGCAGAGAAGTGTCAAGTGTCAGGACGTACACATTAAATGTTTCTTGTTATTTTACACATAGACATAAACCCAGACATAGATCTAGACATCGACCTCTCTCTACTGCAAACTTCCAATATATTATATATATGATTACTGATTTACATAACCCCGTTCTTCTTCTTGAATTGGTTGGAAAGAATTGCCATTCTGGCCCCAAGGAACCCAAGAGGACTGTTAGCTGAAATCGCGATGAAAGCTCCATCACAGCCTGCGCATATTCATTTGACGTATATATAGCATTTTCTTTTTATCACTGGATGTATACATACTGCCCTAGCAAATGCACTAAAATTAAGATGATTCATGTTAGTATTAAGTATACGATCACGTATCCATATCTACTAATGTCATGCTATTATTAGTATAAATAAATGTATCATTACTATAGTGCAGGGGTGGTGAACCTTTGTGGATCAACGTGCCAATTTTTTCTAAAGAAGTGGTTAATAAGGTATAGACATGCCGTCAAATAATTTTGACCTGTGATTAATGGGAAAATAATAAAGGTAAATACTAACAAAACCAGTGGCACACACAGGAATTTTTCAAGGGGGAGGGTCCGGGGTTGAAAGTTCACCATTCTTGTATCATGCTCCTTTTGATTTTGTCGATTTTCGGGAACAAAACACAGTAAAAAGGTAATTTTTGAATAAATAATTAGCATTAATTAATAAAATTAATCATTAATAACAAGTAATTAATTAAATTTTACGTACTATATACTTAAAATTATAATCAATCTGAAAAAAATCAAGGGCTTTGGGGTGGTCCGGCCCCCCAGGACCCCCCCCTTGTGTGCGCCACTGCTAACAACTCAAAACTCTTTATTTACTACGAAAAAATACCTTTTGCACTGTATAGTTGTAAATGTTTTAGTTATACATGAAATTCCAATTAAAGTAACAACGGGACTTGTGTTGTTGCAAATTGTGTGAGGGGATGACAAATAACTTATATTAGGATTGTAAGATATTACTTTCAGTAGAATGTACGCTGAATTGGAATCATCTGCCAAATGATTTTTAAGCAATTAATTATTTTTGCTGCGCCTCACTTTTTTGACAAGAGGATTTGTGATTTGTTACAAAATGTCGTTTTAAAGATGATGTTCTGCATATCACAGTTCCAGAAAATAAAACACACATCGCTTTGTCACCTTTACTAATCATACCTTACCTCTAGATTCACCAAGTTTGAAATTCTCTGTTACACTTACTATCTTGCTCTTTTTGAGTTCTTTTGCTGAACTACTAACATGTTAAATAACTGTAAAAAGTCGTAAATATAACACAAATAAACTTTAAAATACAGTTGTGTCAACGAAATTGACTACGCTCTGCGTAGACAAATTTTGCATCCTAAGCAACTGTAGTTCCCGACGTAACTAAGGCAAACGATGACAAACGAGTGTGCTCCCCGCGATCGATCACTCGCGTTTGTTCGTAATACTTCAAAGTGAACTTAGTAATTTTAAAATAAAATGCAAACCATTTTGATCGCTGGAGTGCCCAAAATATTGTGCCGCGTGCCATTAATGGCACGCGTGCCCCTGGTTCACCACCCTTGGTATAGTGTAAGCATCATTAGACCTATTGCTAGGGACATGAGTAGATTAGAGGAACAATATTTTTCTTTTTCTGAAATGAAATTGAGAAAAAATACTGCCCCCCTTCTTTATTAATTTGAACGCTTTGTGCGTTTTACTATTCTGTCTATATATTTGTAAATTGTTCAATATGAATAAGATTGAGAATATTCGAAATGTTTTCATTTATAAATTTAAATAAAGAATTACGTGCCTCTCCTGTCACAGAATATTGAACAAAATGTCTGCAATTATTTGTAAGCAATCTTTCAAGTAACTGTATATTCATTCTAAACGTTTATGAAGCTTTTTAATAGATTCTTTTCCCAATATATGTCTACTCTCAATGTATTTAAAGCTGATAAAAATTCAAAAAGAATTTATAAAAACAAATATCTTTTAATTATATATATATACGTATATACGTTACCGTCAAAGTGATAATTCAGTTATTTCATAGGATAACTAGGCATTTACTGAAATAACTAGATAGGTTAGTTAAAGTATATAATAGAGGAAACATTTCATACTTTTCCTAGTTATTCTATGAAATAACTAGGTGTTCTGTGCAATAAGTAAGGATAGACCGATAAAGTGAAAAATAAACAATTTCAAAAATAGTCTATAAATAAATTGATCCTAAATAGCTAAAATCTCTTGAAAAATACATTTTATCTTTTTTGCGGATGAATAATTGATAAATTATAAGGAAAATCAGAAGATATAATTTATTATTGCTCATATTGCTAATATTAGTTAAATAGAAAGGGGAAAAAAGAATATGTGTGTTGCAAAAATAGATTATATTTAAATATTATCAACAAGAATACTGTCTGTGAGGAAAAACCGTTGCATCATAAAAAACATTGTGTAAACTTTTTAAAACAAAAATATAATAGAATATTAATTTAAATTTTATGAGATACCTTTGTTTTACTTTTCATTATTTATTAGGTCAAGGATTGCTGTGATAATACTTTGGATTGGACTGCTTATTATTTTTTAAACAAGCACAATTTTTACCATGACACAGTTGCAACAGATAGAAGCGTTGTGTCAATATTTGGAACTTCTTCAATAGAAATTACTTCTCATTCACATATACTGAACTGAGATCTAGAATACAATTGTTTTATTCCGCCATCTCTAGTTCCTAATCGGAAAAATCTTTCCTAAAGCAGCTAGAACCGGTTTAAAGAACTTTCGAGAATGCGGTATTTCATACTTTAACGATCAAGTGTGTTCATTATTTTATAATACCTAGTTAAATCGTAGAATTCAATAGTTTTATGTACTTTAGTTGAATTGTCTAGTTAGTTCATGGAATACCTAGTTATTCTATGAAATAACAGATTTCGCGCTTTAACGGTAACATATATACCGAGAAATAATTTGTTTTTATCTTAAACATATAGAAACAAAATTGGCGATAAGGAAAACATTTTTCAAATATAATATCGCTCAAAAGATTTGACGTAAATAATATGGTTAGATGCAGCCAATCCGTCGTTTGGACTACTTTGATTTTCAATAATTCTGACAGCCACTGTACAATGAAACCTGTCGTTGGAGTCCATGAAGAGGAGAAGGCCAGCAACCTTTTATGGACTTTCACCACTTTCAGCCCTCGCCTTAAAGTGGGCTGGAATTGAATTTCTAAAGTGTGGCAGTATAATTATATTTTAAGATCCCCCCCCCGTGCCAATTTCTGCAAAACCCATTTTTACAGAGTTTCTACTCAACAAAAGGAGAACACTCTTACCAAATTTCAAGTCTATTTCTAACAGTTCAAAAACGGGAATTTTTTTCCCGCGACGTTTCCTCGACTTTCCTAAGGAATCGATTTCCGCAAGACACGTTTTTACCGGATCTCTCATCAACAAGAGAAACATGGTTACCGAATTTCAAGTCTCTGGGCCTAATAGTTCCGGAGATCTCGTGATAAGCGAGTCGTCTTTACTCAATTTTTTTTAATTTTTTAAACATAAAAATTCGCTCTCAAATTCGTAATATTGTTTTATATCTATTTTACTTTACGTATCAATTCGGAGTTTTTAATTTCAAATTGTTTTCTACCGTCAGTGAATTCTAATGATCATTAGACATTCCCATTGTTTTAACATTTTGTGCTTCAGAAAACAAAACGAAACTAATCACAACATCGTAAAAAGTTATTGGCGCAATTAAAGTGAACTCTGAGTAAACATTGGTGGATTGGAAAACATTTTTGTTTTTCATAATGACATCAGAAAAAGTATTATTAGAAAGTTCGTAAAATACCTCGTTTTAGAAAAATATTGCTATGTACACCTAATTTCGCTTTTACACGATAGATGCATTTCTGAAGAATACGAATGAAAAAATTCTTGTAAAAAAGCTTATTATACCTATGAAAAAAGAAGACGATTTTAGTTCCAATTCTAAGAAATCAGTAAAAATAATACGATAAACCAGTGATTCCCAAAGTGGTCTATATTAAGGTGATCATTTTTCTTACAATGAAAAGGAGGACGAAAAATTTAAGAAAAAATTACAACTTAAATATTTGAAACGTTTCATTAATTCAAACAAAAGTACGCTAATTACGCTTACATTCTTTTTAATTATTATTTTAAACGAGTATTTTTCTCCATTGAATAATTTTTTTGTCAACATATCATTTTCTAATACATCGGAAAGTTAGGGCAAAAAATATCCTTCATACTGAATTTTACGGTAAGCACTGTAGCTAATATATTAACATTCAATCTTGATTTCTCATTTGTCACTTCACAAAAATCATAACCAACTGAAAAAAAAAAAACTCTTTCAACTGCTGCATTAGTTCCCAGGGCAGCACAACGCAGATTCAACAAGAATAATTACATTTTCATATGGAATGTGTTTATTTTTTTGAAATGGTTTAAGTAATTGCACCCATTCTTTTACCAATTTCGCAGCATGTTGATTTTCCAATCTTTATAATTTATTAAAATTAAACTATGTGCATTCAGTCTTCTTTCAACTTCAAACAGACCATTGTCATCGATTTTAATATCAGGCATTTCTTTCGATAAAAACTCAACGTAATTTCTATATTTGCCCACTTTATTTGCAATGAAATAAAAAAATACCATTGAAAACTGTTATTTCCTGTGATATTTGTTTCAGACCATTCTTCGACATTTTGTGGAAGCATTTTTGGTTCTTATCTGAATACAGAGATTAACAAATCAGTTTTAAAGTATTGAAAAGGACACTTTTCGAGGAAGGACAGAACCCAAAAAGGAGGACTGTCCTCCCTAAAAGAGGATGGTTGGCAACCTTATTTTTACTAAAATATTGGAGTTAATTTTTAATCCTTCCCCCATAGAAATTGTTAATCCTATTCGCACAGACGTTTATAATTTTCTTTTCAACTTGTTTTTCCGACTCGTTGAACCCATGGATATGCCTCTTGGAACCCTTGGTTTCCCGAAACATAATTTGAAAATCACTTATGTCTTCACCAACAGGAAAAGTTTTTCTGTTGGTTTCTTGAAGAATGTCGCAGAGTCATCATACCTGGAAAAGTAAACCATTCGTAATTGTGTTCCCTGTTTTACATAATACTAGCTGTGCTCTTGAAATGGACTTTACAAATAAAGTTATCTTTTATTGAGCGTGAATTCATCATGAAAATTAAATAATTTGCATATCTCGTATAAATGAATTTATGTCGAAATTTTGAGATGATGAATGAATCATTTTTTATCGGTCCACAGTTTTTCCTCTTCAAATACATAGTATTTTATTTTGTTTTGAATAAATATTCAGCTTTTCACTACAGTTTTTAGGATCCTAATTTATTTCTGAAACATAATTATCTTTTTTCTCAAATTTTCGTTGATATCGAGGGAAACTAAACTTAAAAAAAAAAAGCGCGTAACCCTTAAAAATTACTGAAAAGCCTTTTCCGCTGCGTTATTAGTAACATTTGTTTTCCTCTATTTAAGGATTAAAGAGAAAAAAAAATCATCTATAATATAAATTAAGGGGCCCGGCACATGAATTTTTGAAATATTATCGCTTTTCACACTTTTTTTATATTTTCTAAGAGTTCAAATATTTCTGTTTAAAATGATATATGACATGAGGAAATACGATAATTAAAAGTATTTTTATTTATTTTTTAAATAACGTTACTCCTTGATCCTCAAATGAGCTTTGCTAGGAGCGCCTGTGTTACCCCTTGCATAAGTTTCTGATGAGCACGAATCCATACGATGCTCTAGTGGAAACATTTGACTGAATTGGAATTATCCAAAAGTGTATGGGTGCACATCTTTTGAATCTTAAAAGTGAAACAGGGAGAGACAAGTTAAGTGATGGAAAACGCTTAAGTGGTCGTAACCGACTCACCGACATTTTAATATCAAACATTCAAAGATATCATAGTATGACTATTAGAAATATTATCATTGATCTACACAGCATGAAAACTTCTGTTTGGGCTGTTTATTTTCATCTTCTGTCTTCAAACGAGATCCCTCAAATGGACTGTGTCCCGCTGGTATAAATACCTAGTTCAAGTTTCAAGAGTCAGAAGCTGAATGTAACTAAAGGTACTATGATCATAAACACATACACACCTGCCATATACGATAATGAATTAAATAAAGACAATTTTTTTAGAGATGGTGGAGATCGTATGTTATTAAGAAAACGTTTACATGGAAATACTCAGAACCCAAATGAGTCAGTTAATAGCACCCTATGGTCAGTGATTCCAAGATCTTCATTTGTGGAATTAAAAACTCTAAAATTAGGGGTAAATATGGCTATTGCACAGTTCAATATGAGCCATGTAGCAAAGTTAATGATCTTTAAACTTTTTGATACTGAACCAAGTTGTAACTGTTTGCCATGTACAAAAAACTAGACGTACGTAGGATTAGTATAGCCCAGGGGTTGCGAACGTGCTGTGGAAACGAACGTTTATGGATCAACGTGCCATTTTTTCTAAAGAAATGCTTAATAAGGTATAGACGTGCCGTCAAATAATTTTGACTCATGATTATTGGGAAAATAATGAAGCAAAATACTAAAAACGCAAAATTTTTTATTTACTACGAAAAAATACATTTTGCACTGTGAAATAGAAATTGTTTTAGTTATATGTATAGTTAAATTTAAGTAATATTAGTGTGTGTCATTTCTGTTGTTACAGATTATAGATGACACATAGCTTATATTAGGATTGTAAGATATTACTTTTAGCAGAATGCATGCTGAATTAGAGTCATCTGCCAAACGGTTTCTAAACGAGTCTTTAATGTTATTCATCTCTGAAAATAATGACTCGTAGACATAGGTCGATGAAAATCTGATTAAAATAGCATGAACCTGATTCTTCAAACAGTTAAATATATCTGGAATCGAGTTTAATACTTCCAAAATTTCGTTATTGGCATTTTTACTTTTATTGCTTGTTAATATTCCTGTTTGAATCAATTCCAACTTTTTCCTTGTTTCAATACGTTTTTGAATGCATATTGATCTAGATTATAAATCGCTAAGTTGCATTTCAAATTCTTCGATGTACAACCAATCAAATTGGCGTGAATTCAGTTTATCAAATGATGTCTCATCAGGGTACATAATAAACTTGAGCGTTTCTGATAATTCTTTGAACTGAGAAAATTTCAATGAAAATTCCTTGATTGAAGATTCACAGTTAGGGAAATAAATTCTTCAATAAATATTTCTTAGTCTGGTTTCTCATGTACATCTTAATCTTTGAAATAGTTTTTCAAGTTTGGGGTTCCTTGTAATAATAGTTTCTAAACTAAAATGCAAACCGTTTTGATCGGTGGCGTGCCCAAAATATTGTACCACGTGCCATCAATGGCACGCGTGTCAATGCTTCGCCATCCCTGGTATAGCCCAATGAAAGCATCTTGAGATCCTGAAAAAATGGCTAAATTGTTGAAAATAATGAAAAAAAAAAAGGAAATTAGAAGAGTCCTTTGTATGAGCAGAGAGTAAAAAAGTCTTCATATGTTTCTGGAAAGTACTAAAAGAAGTAAATGCTCAAAAAATTACAAATTTTTACTTTATAAAGCTGATTTTCTCAAAATGTAATATTTTTCACTTTATGTACCTTTTTCTCTCAAAAGCTACTTATCATATAATCTTCAAATTTTCGTTGAGCAGAGTTTTAATATGTTTACATATTTTAACGGAGGGAATTAGATATATCTAGCAAAATTTTTAAATATGATTTCTTGAACTAAATTTTAGGAGAAAAAATTTAACAAATTTTAAAAAATTCATAATTAATTCAATTTTTTACAAAAGTACAAAACCCTTCGTTACAGTGTTATTGATAGTACGCATAACCTACTGAAAATTTTTTATTTATGAGAAATAAGTAGTTTTTCTGAGAAAAAGGTACGCAATTTAACATGGGCTCCTATGGACGTACCGGACCTCCTTAAAATATAAAAGAAGTATATACGCGAAATTACTGAACTATATCTATACATAAACGAAACAAATTCGGAAGTCCGGATATAAAGAAGCACAAGCAATGCAAAATTTCCAAATTTTATTAAATATGGTGATTTATACAAAAAATACAAAATCAAATAATAATAATAATAATTTCCGTATGGAATAATGTATGTTGCACAAAGTTTGTAATAATGTAATTTGTAGAGAATAATTATATCTCTATTCAACACAGTTTTAAGAAAAAGTTTTCATTACTAAAAGTATTCAATTTTAATCAATGAATTAAAATTTATCTTTTCAAAAAAGTCTGAATTGATTTCGTAATGGAATCTCTTCAAATAAAGCAAGATATTTTACACACACATACACAAAACTCCCCATCAAATTAAATTTTAAAATGAATATTTTGAGAAATACTTGTAACGTTTTTGAGGGCTATTTGAACTGGGGATTAAAAATAATTACCGTATTTACTATAATCTAAACCACACTGTTCTTTTAGTATTAATGCTACTGAAAATAGGGTGCGGCTTAGAATCGGAGGCAAAACATTTGTTGGATGGACGAAATTGAGTTTCCACCCATTTCAAAAGGAAACATATAACCGTCCATTCTGCCCACTTACATTGATGATTTAGCCTAATTCGCAGTTTATCTCCAATATTCAGTCTATCCTAAACATCATTGTGTGTTTGTATTTATAATTTATTATTATTATTTGTATACGCTTTTTTTAATCGCCTAAACATCAAAGATATCGATAATAGTGTCAACACGAGTTCACTTTGAAGCAAAAAAGAAAAGGGAAGGAATTTTATATGCAGAAGAAAACGGAAACAGAGTAGCGGCCACTGAAAATTTGATACGGATGAAACAAATATACGTCGATGGCGTAAAGAAAATAATATGATTTTCACTTATAAATGTTCAAAAGTCTTTAATAATTCTTTTACAATTTTCTATGAACGTTCTTTTTTAAAAAAAACGTTGCTTAACAAATGCACTGGGTGGCACGACTGTGCGTGGGAAAATGGAGACTCCGTAGTCAGTTGTGACAATGGGAGTGATGAATCATTTTCGAAACATGATACTAACGGTTAAAGTGATTATAGGTTCATGTATGTATTTGAAAGTTTTTAATACTGGTCAAATAAATTAATTATATATTAACTTCTTATTTCTCATAACTTTTAATTTCTTAAGTATCGGATATGGATGAACCTTTTACACAATTTTTTCTCACGAACATGTAGAGAATTGGGGGTGCTGCTTAGATTTGAGTAAATACGGTAATTGTATCTCTTTCAAAACAATAATTATAGAAATTATTCTTTTATTGTATACTTAAGGTAATATACACGGAAAAATTTTATTTGCAGAGCCAGCAGCTGTAAAAGTTAACTTATTCTTCGTATTTGTTTTGTCAGAGCGCGAGAAAAGATATTAGGAGAGATGTATTGGTATTAATTGGAATCCACTTTTTAGTGATGTCTTCTAACCATGTCATTAATGATTTTCCATTGCAGTACCTCTTACAAATGAAGCTGTGCTAATATTCGTAAACGATCCAACTGTTACACTTTTCCACCGAAAAATTGTCATTTTTTAGACGATAATTTTTGGAACTTTTTAGAAACTAAAATACGGTGATTGGCTCAGGCTCGTTTTTAACCATCCCATCGCCCTAGGCACTTCATATTGTTATGCCCTACCCCCAGAGCCCCCTCTTTTTCAGTTCTTACCTTGCCAGTTTTAGTTCGGGAGGGATTTTCCCTTTACCCTCTTACTCTTTTCTCTTTCTTCGTTTTTCCTCTTTGGTAAGGACCATTTTTTTACAATGAAAAACAAGGACAAAAAATTAAAGAAAAAATTACAACTTAAATATATGAAACATTTGATTAATTTAAACAAAAACACGCAAACTACGCTTACATTCTTTTTAATTAGTATTCTAAACGAAAATTTTTCCATTGAATAAATTTTTTTTGTTTGTCAATTTATTATTTTCTAACACATCGGAAATTTCGGAGTAAAAAATATCCTTCATCTTTACTGTAAGTACTGCAGCTAAAATATCAACATTCAATCTTGAATTACTGAAAAGACTCTTTCAACTGGTGCATCACTTCCGCACAACGTAAATTCAACAAGAGTAATTACATTTTGATATGGAATGTGTTCATTTTTGAAATGGTTTAAGTAATTTCACCCATCTTATACCAATTTCTCAGCATGTTTATTTCCCAATTGTTCTAATTTATTATAATTTAAATGTACATTCAGTCTCCTTTCTACTTCAAACAGACAATTGTCATCGTTTTTTAATATCAGGCATTTCTTTCGATAAAAACTCAACGTAACGTTCTATATCTGCCCAGTTTGCTTGAGACCAAGCCAAAAAATACAATTGAAAACTGTTATTTCCTGTAATATTCGTTTCAGACCATTCTTCGACATTTTGGAACCATGTTTGGTCCATCTCTGAATACAGAGATTAACAGATCAGTTTTAAAATGTTGAAAAGGAGGACACTGTTCGAGGAAGGACAGAACCTATAAAAGGAGGACGATTGGTTTCCTTATCTTTGGTGAATCTTTCCATTATTCACCACATATGGACTCGCCCTGTCCTGGGCTGGAAACCGGTAGCCGTAGGGAAAGAATAGTAGCATGGTTTGACCATTCTCGTTAATTTCTACCGGCTGGAGTTGATAGATTTTCTGGATGCGAAAATCGTAGGCACGTATATAATCATTTGGCATGTAAAAGATCCCTTGAGTATTCATTCGGCTCTGGTACTCTCGGCAATATTTAGCATCCGACGAGAACTTGAATTAAAGTTAATTCAAGGTCAAAAAAATTTGGTAGCGAGAGCCTCCACTAGTTGGTGCCACCATGAAATGACTCTCACGTTTGGGGACTTGCTGTGTCTGCAAAGACCCATTAAAAAAGTATTAATTATATAAATGCTCTAAAATTTTAATGATACTTTCTGGAGATAAAACTTTACACTTTTCATTTTATTTTTTTAAAAAATTTCTTTTGGCATGGTAAGGCCCCTAAATTTTTTTTAAATAAAATTATAAAAGTGCTACAATTTTTTTTTAAATTTCATCACTTAATAAGTATACAAAATTTAAAAGAAATTCCGAATAGAAAAAACAATGTTGTTCACTTTGACGCTGCTAAAAACTTGCAGCACTAAAACACATGAACAGAAAGTTTGTGTGTGTGTGTGTGATTATATATACAAATTGAAGGAAATACTCCCTTATTAGTTTGGAATCAATCCGCTTAGACACACTAGGCACGTGTCTAGGGTGCAAAAGAATTGGGGGTGCAAAAAATTAAAAGGCAAAAAAAAAGAGAGAAAAATTTAAAAAAAAGGAATGGGTATTGTGTAAGAACTGAAAGAGAGTGGTACTCAGGAAATAGGGGTACTCAGGAAGGAGGGGGTGTAACAATTCGAAGTATCTAGCTGCCGGGGAAGCTTAAAACGGCCCTGTTTGGAATATATGGAATTCAGAATATAATGGGTTTCAAAAAGGTCTAAAAATAAAAACACCAGCGACTGCATATTTTATTCTGACCTTCCTTTTTTTAAAAAAAGTCCATTGTTTAAAAACCGTTTAAAAGTGAAATCGGCGGAAAAGGTGTAGTTGATTTTAAATTCCCAATGAAAAATTCTGGAGAAGAATTAGTCTAACGCAATGATTCCCACAGTGGTCTACATTGACCCCCAGGAGTTTATGACGACCTGTAAGGGATCTACGTCAGTGAGAAAATAATTTGGGGGTCTATGAGGTGTAAATGGGGGCTCTACGATAATTGCTCTCGCTGTTTCGGAGGCATCCGAAGTTTGCGGGAAAATTCCTGATGTTGGATGTGAGTCCTGGTTGCCATTGGTTGAGAACACACACACACATTTGTGAGTAAGCACTCTATTGGTTGCCTTGATACATTGGAACATGGCAATGAGATGAGGTCTAGAAAGTTAGCCTGTGTGGGATTCCAAAGTGGAATCAGTATAGAAAATTTTTTAAAGTATAAGATAAATTAAGAAGAAAAATAAAGTATAAAAATTTTGCCAGTTCACTCGCCACATGATGAGTGATTAAATTAATTGCTAGGGGGATTATAAGAGTTCAGAGGATGATTCTCCTATAGGTCTTTTAGTATCTGGTTCTGGATAATAGTTATTTAAATTCGGTAGATTTTCGAAAAAGGAAATAGCCGGTTTTTGCATGTAGTTTAAGGTATCCGACTACGTTTGAAACTGGGATGATGCAAAAGCGTGTAAATGGATAATATTTATGATATTTAGTGCCACTTAGATTAGAAAACGTATATAAAATTGTTTTAAGAATATTATTACAATAAAAAATTATTTAAGTACAATATTCTGACAAAAAATGACCATAAAAAGACTAATTTAAGAAACGTTCTCTTTTTATGAAAAATGCTTCTATTATAATAATATTTTGTGCCTGTACATAGCTCAGACCTCAGTATAGAGGCTGAAATAGAATTTTTTAAATGTATAAATTAGAAGTGGATTTATCCATATTTTACTACAACAGAGGGAAAAATTTTAAGTAAAAAACGTTGATATTTTAATGGGTAGTAACTATAAATAATGTGAATTTTTCAAAAATCGTAGTTCCGACTTTCTGCCAAAGTCTTTATTTTATATAAGCAAAATATTATTATTATAGAAGCAGTTTTCACAAAAAAAAAGGAGAATGTTTTGAAAAAAGGTTATTCTAAGTTATTTTTTTTACCAAAATATTGTATTTAAATAAATTTTTTTTGTCAAAATGTCCTTAACACAATTTTATACATATATTCTAATCTAAGTGACACTAAATATCATGAAAATTATCCATTTATACGCTTTTTTAAAATCACGGTTCCGAACGCAGTCGGATACCTTTAGAGAAAGAACCTTAATAGCTCTGTAAATATCAGAATTTTTAGTATAGAAAATTGCTTTAACTATGTGACGAATTAGAGAGTTTTGAGCAGAGAATTTTAATATTAGCATCTGCCTCACAGAGACAAGTCGTAAGTAATTATGGGGACTCAAGACGGCTGTGTAGAGAAGTATCTTGTTATAAATATGCCTTTCCGAATTCCGACCAATTAAGAATTAGAGGGCTTTTAGGAATTTATCATGCGTTTGTATAATACTTTGTTTCCAATTGAGCTTTTTATCAAGGATGAGTCCTAGGTATTTTGTGCTCTGAGACCATTGAAGTGGTGTGGAGTAAGGCGTTGGTGGTGTGGATTGCGTTCCTCTCCTAGTGAAGAGTATCTTTTCTTCGTCATCTGCAGTAGTTTATCGTCGGTCTAATTATCAGACTGCGTAAACTCCATCTGGGATGCTAATTTGATACAGTACGGCTAGGCGCTAAGTTGTGTTTATGTTCGCCAAGATGGGCGATAATATTACAATATGGTTTACTTTGATATTTTTATCGTGCGATAATGTGGTTGCCATCGGAATAACGTATATTAGTGTTAGTTTTTCGTTTTGGTTTTTTTTTCCGCGGAGTTTCTGCTCAGCAAAAGTAACACTTTGTTACAAATTTTGTGTAATGAACGCTTAAAATAGTGTAAATAATTTATATCTGGAAGTATAATACATTAATATATTACTTTCTGTTGTATTTATTTTATGTTAAAATCTTGCCACCACCTCTCCCTTCGAAATCTAGTTTTATTAGGAAATAAAAAAAAGTAGTGATTACACTGATTGAGGAATAAATTAAAAGCGGAGCACGCACTGAGGCATGTTGTAGACAAAACAAAAGGATTAAGGAATCGCGCCAAAAAGCGCTTGGCGCGTTGCACTCCTATATCAAATCAGTAACACCGATGGAGTTGCGCAATTTGATAACTAGGCCGACGATATTTATAACACGTCCTCATTTTCATTTAAGGTATTGCCAACTGCAGATGACTAAACGTCCACGGATCGGGTTCAGATTGGATTCAAGACTCAAATCCGAGATCCCGGCACGAAAATTGAAAAAACATTAAAATATTTTATAAACTGTCTAATGGCCATGGCTTGATCTTCGAAAAGTTTCAAATCATCTCTAATTCCAAATCGAAGGGGGAAAAAAACTTTTCAGGTTTTTTTTCGATTAATTCAGCAAGTTTTGTTTTCACTTTCACAGTTCAAGGGCGGCTGAAGTGGGGAATAGCTGTTTTGGTAAAATGAATTTTGAAAAACAGAATGTCTGAGTTTAGCAGTTACAGCATAAATTAATTTTTTTTCTCATGCACGAGTTTTTTTTATTTCCATTTTCCGAAAAGCTAGACAATGTTTTTATTATAAGAAAAAATTGCTAACACACACCCACTCCTTTCTCACATAAAGAACACTTTTTTTGCTTGTTTAATTTGTTTTAATTACAAATATTTCCATTTTTAGAGTTGCACCTCTTTTAGTCACCAAATCTGGAAATGGAATATGGAATTAGTCCTCAAATCTCGAAATCCTGATTCCTGAGGAACAGGACAATGAAACAAATTTATGAAATTATTGTATTGTCATCGGTTCTTCACAAGTGTGCAAAATTTCGAGTTAATCTGACCTATTAAAATGGGTAAAAATCGAGTTCAAGGATTCCATTACATACAAGGGTAACTTATAAAAGCGTGTTAAAAAGACATTCCTGTTATTTATCCCGAATTATGGAACAACGCGAGAAAATATTTAATTGCTTACTAGTGAGAAGTAATTTCAGCGCGGTTTCCAGCCTCCAAAAGAAAAATAAAAGACTTTACATGCTGACCAAAGATAGATTTTGAATTAAACCTGACAAGATTGATGCCAAATGTTGAAAATTTGTTATTGAAACCACATTCATCCCTCCCATTAAAAGTATTTGTTTGCTGCTCATTATTTTTATGTAACAGTTATTTTATGTGTTAGTTAAATCTCAATTTTTAAAAATGAATTAACACGTGTTTTCTCAGGTTTTAAATACTATAAATAACTACAGTTCGAAATTTAAATATTTTAAAGTAAGTAACTCCATACCAGTTGCCAAAAAGTTATTTAAGTTAATAAATTGGCAAAAATTCTGCATTAAGTAAGCAGGGGTCTATCCAAAATTGAATAATCAGGCAAGGAGTCTATGAGTCAAAACAGCTTGGAAACCTCTGGTCTGACGCATTTGCTGCAGTGCGCTATTTGATTTGATTTTAATTTACGTCACACTCTGAAGTGACAGGAGAGCTACTGGCGAAGGACCTCGTAATTTTGAGCCACGGTCAAGTGACGACCCTGACTCTGTCACCCCTCTTTCCAAGTTTCCGCACTATGCCAACAGGAGGACTTTGAAGTTCGACAGATATCACGGACATCATCCTCTCTACACGGTGAGTCTTCAGTGGTAATATGGCGGTATCTAAATAAGCCAGTAACAGCCTCCTGACAGGAGTGATCACTTTTGTCTAGTGGTATGTTAGGGGCTTACGAATCCATAGATCACTGGTTCTATCTTTCCTACACTATAAGCACTCTTAAGACCTCTTTGAGACCCTGGGTCCAGATTAATCTTAATATTTTTAATAATTAATCTTAATTAATCAGATTAATCTTAATAATATCGCAACCTAGGCACAAACCGGCTCGACCGATGGTAGCATTTCGACTAAATGAGATGAATGATTGTTTATGGTGTGTGAGTCCCCGGATCTAGCTGACCCATGTACCTTAAGACGTCTCTGACTTAAGTCACCATTTTGCCGGGGAAAAAGACGTTATTTTAACACGTCTACGAACTGGACACACGAGACTTGTTTCTAAACACAATTTTTTAGAAGATCCCTTAAATGCAATCAATGTACTTGTCCTCTGACAGTGAGACAGACATTAAACGAAAGTTTTGCTTTTAATGCTGTTTTTTTAAAAAAAAAACGCTTTAAACCATACATTTTAGATTTAACTCACATGATTCGTAAGAGAAAAAAATTTAACTTTTAACTTGACTTTTGAAAATTTTTAACTCTTTACTTTACAATACAGGTCACAAATTCCAAATAACCATGGAAGGAGGGAAAAAAATAGCTTAAGAGTGTAATCGAATCTTGTATGCAATTGCAAATTGTTTCCCAGAGCATTTGAAAAATCTGCCATATTATGAGAACTACTGCTTACTCCTGCAAAATTAAGTGCAAGAAATATTTATTCATCTGCTTCGAATGACTAGACCCTTTTTATTCTTTAAAATAAACATCATTGGTAATTTAACTCCTGTATGTCCATTGTGTTCTTAAAGGAACGGAAAAATTCATCTTTCAATGATATGTCATACTTTTACAAGAATATCGCTACGCAACGCCATCTAAAAAATTTAAGCTTTTATTAACAAAATTAATTGAGCTTTACTTAATACATATAAGAAGAATATTTTCAGCTTTAAATCCAAAAATATATTCATTTCATTTTTTTAGTAGTTTTATCTGCTTTTCAAAATAGTAGTTATTTAAAAACACTCAATATGGCAATTAAAAGGACAAAATAAAATTTACAAAATAGAGAAGCAACCGAATCCTCTCAATGAAAATAAGACTGATGCTGCCATCTAGTGTCTCGCTTGAAAGATAATGATTATATATATAATATATTTGTTCGCACATCTACGTTAATTGTTAAATTATTTTTAATTAACTTTTATTCTAATGAAATAATTGGAGAAATATATTTTAGCCTAGATTTTGATTTACTAATTTGTCTTCTTGTGTTCTACTTTCTTAATATAGATTTGATTCTTTTGAAGCATTTTGGCGTAAGAAAAGCATTCTGAAATAAAGTTACTTTAATTGGATAAATACCAAAGTCAGCTATAGAACTGTTGAAAAACTCAAATTTGAAACATAAATTTTAATGAGAAATTTAATTTCGACTTTAATAAAAAACAATACAAATATTTATTTCATTATATGTTTTAATTACAGAGGTACATTTCAGAAGTTACAATTCTTGTAAGTGGGTGAAATAGCTCAAATTGTAAGTTCAAAAATAACGGCTATCATTCTAAACAGCTTCATCACTGTTATGTTCAGTTTTCCATATTTGTAAATATTCTGAAGGAAAGAAAAAGTAGCGGTAATCTTTTAGTTTTAAGTTACATGCGTCGATAAGGATAGGCGACAGAGCAGTAGCCCTATCGACTCAACTAATCTTCAGTCAGTTATTTGACAAAGGTAGTAATATATATATATTATACCTTTGCCCAATATTAAAGTATACTTAAAAATTAATTTCAAGTAATAAAACTTAAATTTAATTTTGTTCAAATTTAAAATCTAAAGAAAATTATTGCATTAAATGATCAGAAATCAGGGTGGGCTACTCTATTGTACGTGGATATTTGTTTGGTAGTAAATGAACCATAGAATTAATATTTATTAGATGGATTTTTTTTTGAATTTATATTTATAACTTCCCACCATCACTTAATTCATATTTGTCTAATTTCATTAAAAGTAAATACAAGTTGTTGGTGGCGTCATCTTTTGGATTTTTTGGGTGTTATATGCAAGAAAAGAAACTGCAAATTAGATCGATGTAATTAAACGTAATATTTAGACACTTCCAAATAAATCTTATTAATGCAATCAGTTTTATTCATCGAAAAAGGACCAGTGAGGAATTTACATATGGGGCAAACTCAGAACTGATATGCCAGTGGAAAAAGGGTAAAAGATCGTGGGATGAATACTACCTCTACTCGTGTAACAAGTGTAAAAAATTCTTCAGGAGTAAGAATCGTATTTTTCATAACATTTTTAAGGTGATATTTCAAAGATATACCCCCCAATCTCCCAAAAAGTTCCTAAGCGAAGTACACCAGTGGGATCAAAATGTTTCTCAATGCTCTCAGAGGCAAAAAAAATTCTTTCTGTACTTTTTTTAAAATAGAGTATTTAAAATATATAACGGAATTCATTTCTGGATCCTACAAAAATAGTCCCATTATCACTAAATGTACCACTAGGTCCATGTCTAAGAGAAATAAGTCTTTTCAATACACCAATAAATGCTCCAGTGTTTAAACTGTTTGCACAATTTCTGTGTGTCTCTAACAACAAACATACGAAAATACAAAAAAAACATCTATATATTCCTTTCATTCAACCTTGGATTAATTTGATTCAAAAAGGACTACAAAATTTCCTTTTTAATTAAGTGAATAATTTTGAAATGTTAAATCTACCCCTAGTCAAATCTATATCACAATTTTTACTTTAGCACTTACTTTAAGATATCCGACTACCCTAAAATCATGATTTTTTTAAAAAGAATTGATAAAAAATTTTTATGCTTTTAATTTATAGGCCAACTTATTAGCTTTATAAAAATACCAAGATTTTTATTTTCCACTCACTAGAACAAAAACTACAAGTGTTTTAATAAAAGCAGATGCCATAACTTTACATAAGATGTTAAGCTTTAAAGTGCTTTTTTCGAAAAGCTCAAACGGGGACAATGATTGCTCAAAAAGTTTTTAAAATAATTTTCTGAAATTTTTTGTGTAGGTTTTGTTTAACAGTAGAAGTGTTTTAACCTTCAGATTTATCAATCACTGTTTTATAACGAAATTTTTACAGTTCTTTATGTGAATATAATCACTGTATTTTTTAAAACCATTTCATATAACTAAGATAAAGCGCTCTAGTTTTTGAAAAAATTAAAACATCTCTTATCCTGAAGGTCATTTCAAAAAGGAATAATGAAGTAATACATCAAAATTGAAAATTTGTTCATTTACTATTTGTACTGAGCGGGCTCCGCTTATGTAATTTTTTGTCAATTTTTACCTATTTTTCCCTATTTTAGTAATAATAATTTATTTTTCTCTTCTTAATTTTAGACTTTTTTTGTCTTAAAATGTACTAAATAAATCTAAAATCCACACAAAAAAATCTCCATATCTCAATTTTTTTTAAAAAAAAGTTGTCGCAAGTAGTCGGATACCTTAAGATGTTTTAAATATTCTTAGTTAAAAAATCTGGCGTCACCGTATAACGAGCACCTCAAGTTAGATATTTAATTTTTATCTATATTCGCCGAATAACATGCACCCCCATGTTTACGAAGCAACCTGAAATGTACATTCCCAATGCTCTTATGTTCTGAAAACATTTATTCGAGGTATTATTTCAAGCTTTTGAAACTTTTTTTTTATAGTATACTTCAAGAACTATAACTTTTTAAAATCACAAGGAGAATATCATTTATTTTAAATAAGGAGTATTTCATTATATATAAACGTCTAATTCTTTTCTATGCTCATCTTTTTTTTTTAATTTTTAAAGCTCTCATTTTTATAATCGGCCTACAGCACACACCCGTAAATTTTAATCTTATTTTTTGTGTTAAAAGGGCGCGTTATACACCGGATTTTACGGTATTATCTTGGCTGCTGATCTACAATTTAGAATGCAAAATTGAGCTCGATTGTAGGCTGAAGTAGGCTCAGTATCTGTATGAAAATAAAGGGCTTGATAGCGGTTAATGATCAAATTACAAATATTATTGTTATTAGAAATTAACATAGGATGTTTCTGTTATGAAGATAGGCTAGAATGTCTCAATTTTCAGCCAACACGAAATAGGTTCATTTTGTTTAATCGTACCATTTTTATCACCACAAAAATTTTCTAAACATTGTTGAAGAAAGGATGACCAATGCCACCAGAAATCTCTTCATTGAAATTTTTCTGGATCAAGTCCTCCCCATAAGTTGTCTGCAAGATTTTGTTCCAATGGAACATGATGCCACTGGTTCATATCTGCTAACTCTTGGATAATCTCTACACCTATGGCTACAAACCACTGGCGTAGCTAGATCTGAGTGGACCCTGTATCCAAATTCCTTCGGGGCCTTTTTAGATATGAGAATTACATTAGTGGGACTGTAATTTAACATATTGGGCCCCCTAAAGCTTGAGGTCCCTGCATCACCTATACAGCGGTAGCTACGCCCCTGCTACAAACGTCTTTAAATCTGTGGATTCTTTCTTCATCCATGAAACAACACTATCATAGAATCATTTCAATTAGGAACGTCTTAAGACTCTTTGAGGTCCTAAGTCCAGATAAATCTTAAGATTTTTTGAGACCCTGGGCCCCTGTACAAAAGTAAGTCCTACATGACATCTTTAAAAGTAGACAGTAGCCTACATTGTCAAATACTCATTCAAACGGTAAATTTTAAACAAATAAATGTGCACAATTTACGACCTAGGCACAAACCGGCTCGACCGAGGGTTGCATTGCGGTTAAAAGAGTTGAATGAATGTTTATAGTACTAGGCCTAAGCCTAGACATGGACAACGGTCATCACATAATAATACAGTCTTATCACTTGTGCGTGTGAAATCAGTTCTTCAAAAACTATAAATTACACTAGTTAATTTGTTGCAGATTATACAGATGCTGTAAAAATATATTATCACATTTAACCACGCAGGAATATCGAAAGCATTAACTGAATGGGTATGTATTCGCCTATGTATTTTATTGATTTTTTCAAGATTTAAAACATGCGGTCCCAAACTTATAATAAAACAGACCATGTGGCCCGTAATATAGTTTGAGTTTGACATGCCTGCGACTAAGGAAAAAGTTTGGTTACCTACTTGGCGAGTAGCACATTAGATGTACTGTTAACACAAGCTTCGCTTTCACCTCGCCATCTGGAATGACCAATCTGTCACCAGCTTGCAGTCCTGTGTGCTTTTTGGAAGCGTTGAAGTCGATGGGCTAGGCCAAGGGTGGCGAACCTTCAGGGATCAACGTGCCATTTTTTCTAAAGTAATGCTAAATAAGGTACAGACGTGCCGTCAAATTATTTTGACTAGTGATTTTATTGGGAAAATAATAAAACTAAATACTCTCAAAACACAAAACTCTTTATTTATTATGAAAAAATACATTTTGTGCACTGTATAGTAATAAATGTTTTAGTTCTATGTGTAATTCAAATTATAAGGTAAAATTGGTGTGACTTTTGATGTTGCAGATTTGATGGCAAATAACTTTTAATGGGAATGTAAGATGTTACATTTTGTAGAACGCATGCTGATTTGGAGTCCTCCGTAAAACGGTTTCTAAGCGAGACTTTAATGTTATTAATCTCTGAAAATAATGACTCGCAGGCATAGGTACAAGAAAATGGGGTTATAATATAATTCTTCAAACAGTTAAATGTGTCTGGAATCGAATTCCATGTTTCCATACTTTCATTACTGGCATTGTTACTATGTATCAATTCCAAATTTTTCTTTGTTCCAATAAACTTTTGAATCCATATTGGACTATACTGAAAATCAATCAGTGTTGCATATCAAATATTTTTCAATTTCCAACCTCTAGAACTGAGACACGTTTCGTTTATCAAATAAAGTCACATCAGGGTACATTATAAAGTTGAGCGTTTCCGATAGTTATTTTTGAATTGAGAACATCTCGCTGAAAATTCATTCAGTGAAGAATCAATTACGGAAATAAATTCATCTATAACTTTTTTCTTCGTCTGGTTTCTCATGTATATCTAAAACTTCGAGAGATATTTTTTTCAAGTTTGGGAAGTGCTTGTAGTTTCTTATAATAACATTGTTTATAAAAATATGCAGTTTATATAGCGTCGAAAGCACGAATGAGATTCCTCACACGAGGATTACTTCATAGTGTATTTTGTTAATTTGGACTAAAATGCAAATTATTTGATCAGTGGCGTGTCCAAAATATTGTGTCACGTGCAGTAGCGCACACAGGAATTTTTCAAGGGCAGGGGGGCAGGGGTCGAAAATTCACCATTCTTGTATCATGCTCCTTTTGATTTTGTCAATTTTCGGGAACAAAATACATTAAAATACTAATTATTGAATAAATAATCAGCATTAATTAATAAAATTAATCATTAATAACAAACACTTAATTAAATTTTACGTTCTGTATACTTAGAATTATAATCAATTGGAAAAAAATCAAGGGCTTTGGGGGGGTCTGGACCCCCAGGACCCCCCTTGTGTGCGCTACTGGTCACGTGCCCTTGATGGCACGCGTGCCACTGATTCGCCATTCTTGGGTTAGGCGGTGCCCCGCAACAAGGCCATCAAGCTTGGGGGCAGCTCTCCACCCTGACCACCAAGAAAACCGAACTTCCATTAATTTTCCCCACATTTTTCATATGAAAAGTTATAACATAATCAGAGCAACTCATTAAAAGTAATTTCAAAAATTTGCAGGAATTTCCCCTAAATTCCTTCCTTTGTTTGTACAGTGTGCATGTGTTGCGATCTTTACTAATTGAAAAGTTTATATTATTTTTCAATTTCTTCATTTTTCTTACAGTAACTTGAAAATAAATTTCGAGTTCCTTGAAAAATCTTACCACAAAACACCTACACAGGAAGCTATTTCTTCTCTTCGTCATTTTCTTTTTAATAACAATACGATTCATAATAAGCTATTTTCCTGTTTCAGTATTTGGCAATCTAGTACCTGCAATAGACTGATTGAATTTTGTCCCCCTTCTCTGTTGATAAGAAGTTGGAGTGTCCCCCTTTTCAACGGATATTGTGTGCCGAACTCAGTTATCGACCTTGCCATTTTACCGTGTGTAAAAATTACGAAAGGCTCAATGTATATAGATATAATAAAATAGATGTACAATTTTGTGCTGCTTCGAAATACAGAGTCGGAAGTGTTCATTGCAACAAACAATTTTAAGAATAAAGCTGAGGCTTTTTAGAAACAAACCAAATTCCAATAGACGTTGCTAGGTTTCAGCAAATATCACACACACACACAAAATACGTTCTGGGAACGAAAATTTCTTTCTCTGTCGTACAGCTCGAAATATTACATCAGAAGACAATAGTATCAAATTTCAGCTCGTACTTTCTTGACAAACCAAATGTCAGTAGGTTTGGAATCGGAATTTCATATATATTCACGCATTCTTTCTCTGACAACCACTGTATTGAATTCTTATTCGATAAAACTTATCTCCAAATTTTTGATGCCATAACCTTAACCCCTTTTCTCTCTCCCTCTTATTTAAAAGACGGGAGTTGAAAATATTTTCCTCTAGAGAAATACCAGAAATGAATTATATTTGAGTGTCCTCGCCTTAAATTCTTACAATTTCTTGTTCTTGCAATGCGATATTGAAAATATTGTGTTGAATGAAATGTGCCCTCACCTGTATTTCATCAAATTTTAGTTATTTTTTTTAATTATTATTATTTACTACCCGTTTTTTTAAATCATAACTTCTTTAGGCGCGTTTTGCTGGAGAGTGAACTTAAATGATGCGTTTTAAAAAGACAAGCATTCTTACGTTCGGGTTTGTAACGCTCGTAACAATGGCAACAATACTACACGCAACAATGCTACTGAATTATTTGGGTTTAATGAGTCACGTATCGGAGAAATGGGTGCAGCAAAATGTAGAGCAGAAAATGGACAAATAATTCTAATGGTTACTATTTTTATTTCACCAAATTAAAAGTGTAGACAAAATTATCAAATTCATTCACAAAAATTTAGTTGCCTATACTGTGTGAAGCCGGATCAATTGTTTTGAACAAATTGCCTATTATTTTAATGTAGATTTTTCAAAAGACAAATCAAAGCCTTTAGTAGATTTTTTAAAATAAAAATTCAATTTAATTATGTCAAATGATGAAAATCAAAGCACGATAAAGTTCGAAGCAATGCTTGATGAAGTTTTTTTCAGATATTTAAATAATTTTGAATCTAATAAAGTATTTATAACCTATTTCAGCTCCTTAAACCTATTGTTTCCTTCTTAGAATACAATTAATTCACAAATATGATTGTATATTTCGCAAAAAATATTACTTTATGAGTACAGACATATGAATAAATAATTTTGTATAACAAAACTAATATTCCGTTGCTAATACCTGAAATAACAAAACAAAATTTGAAGTTATCACTTCTATCGTGTGGTCACAAGCACACACGCTCTTCTTTTTTTAAGTACTAGAAACGGCCATTTTGAAAAAAATTCTGTTTCCATTGGGCTTAAAGGGGGGTAGCTTGCTGATAAGAAATTAGTTCCTAGCTTTTTCCAGTAAGTAAAGTAAAATCAAGTGGCCTAAGGAAATCTGGCGCATTATTACAACTTCGTTTTGTATGCTCTAAAATAAGTTATCTCAACGTCCTAAGAACAAATTTCGAAAAAAAAATTAATTTATTACCAAACTTTCCATATTTGGTGTATACATTATTGTTACAGTAGCCTCAAGTCAAAATAATTTCGATTCTTTTTACCTGAATTTCCAAAACTGTTAAATAATACATGAATTTTTTGTTCCTACTCACATCAATTTTTTTGCTCTAATGTTTGTATACTGATTTTAATTGTTTCAATTTTTATGATAAAGTTAACTCCTTTTAAAATATATGCATTCATTTTAAGATATACATATTGAAATCTGTAAATATTTTTATTCTAAAATTTATTGTACCTTACATTTTTTATGCACGTTATTTTTTAAAAGGATAATTTGTAAATGCTTTAAGAAACGAGTAATATAAAAAAAATTAAGTCAATTCCTTCTTTGAATGGATGAATAGAAAATATTTTATTAAAATGACTAGCTGCATGGCTCGCCGTTGCACGGGCTTTCTCTACTTTTATAAATTTTCCCTTCCCTTCACAAAATCAGCACTTCTAATAATCTTTTTCAAAATGACCCCCTCCGCTTAGCCCGGCGTTGCTCGGGCTTTTACCGAGTTCATAACTTAAAATTCCCTATTTCAAAATTTTTTCGCTTCTTTCTTTGTTAGACAGGTTTATTTCCCCCCTGCGTTGCACGAACATTTTTAAATGCATAAGATATTGTCATGGGAATTCCTCTTCCCCTCTCGCTATCAGAGCTATCGAGTAAGTGAAGTGGGACTTTAATATCACTACTCACTTTGCAACTTTTTAGGCGCCGGAAACGAAAATGTACCTTTATAAAAAAAGTTGTTTGTTGAAAAAAAGTAGAAATTTTTATAAATACAAAATTTCACAACTGTATTAAATGTTGAATTAAAATTATGAGCATTTTTTTAAATGTTCGATACGTGAAAAAAAAGTTTCATACAATTATTTTTATAAATAAAAAATGAAACAAAAATAATGCTAAAATATTTCTCGCAAAAAGGGGGGAGGGAACGAAAAACACAATTTTAAAAAAAACCCGTAATTTTTAAGTAATTTTTTTAGAGATGTGGTATGTAAATGGAGAAAAGTATTACAAAAAATTTTATTACCTTATCGTGGCGAAGTAAATGATCTTTCCGATTCTCTGCAGATGGAGACCACGTGTATAATAAATTTTGAGTATTTTTTGAAAAACGTGCGTTTATTAAAATCGCGGTATATTATTTAAGTAATTATTTGTTTGAAGTCTTAATTTTTAAGTTAATGCGCTTTTAAACTTTACACATCGATTACAAAGAACGGTAATTTTTAAAACAAAAAATGTAACAAAAATAATGCTTAAATATTTCTCCCGAAAAAGGAAAAAAGAGTATTTTTTGAAAAATCGCAAAAAAAAGTTTTCGGCAATTTATTTTTTAAATAAGTAACTCTAAAAGATCAAAATATGAGTTTTTTAAAAATCATTTTCATATAAACACATCGATATTGATTCATTTTAGAAAAAATCTTTAATTATGTAAAGTATCGTTGTTATGCAAAAAAAAAAAAAAAAAAATAAATAACTGTATCGTGACGAAATAAATTATCTTTCCAATTACAAACTTACTGGAGAATTTTTTAAATACTCGAATAAAATTTGGAGTATTTTTTAAAAAATCGTAAAATTTAAGCGTCAGTTCCGAACCCGAGTTGTTCGGAATCGTATATGAAGCACATTTACCGTTTACGCCGCGATTCCTTGGGAGCAAAGAAAAGACCTTCAAAATAAAAGATGTTCAGTTAAAGCCTTCAAATTCATATATCGATTGAAAACAACGATAATTTTTAAGCAAAAAAAAAACTTTAAAAAAATAATGTTTACATATTTCTCGCAAAAAGGGGAAAAAAACGAAAAACACATTTAAAAAAACCCCCGTAATTTTTAAGATATTTTATCAATCTTTGTACAGATTACGTATAATATCGTTCTACACACGGAAAAAAAGTTTCATGAGATTATGTTTTATATACAAAAAAAGAAGTTATTAAGTATTTAAATAAAATTTTCAGTATTTTTTGAAAAATCGTTAAAAAAACAGTTTTTGACATTTAATTTTTTAGATGATTGATTCTAAAAGAGAAAAGAATAGACCTTTTAAGTGTAAAATATTTTTTTTTCATTAGTGCGAAAGAAAATGCAAGCGGAACGATTTACAAATCATACTAATAAAAACGTATTGATTTTGACTCATTTTAAAATAATCGTAAAAAATAGAAAATGTAATTATTTTGTAAAATAAATTATACCATATTGTGGCGAAGTAAATGATCTTTCCGAATCTGTTATTATTTTTTGTCTGAGTCTCATGAAAAAAATTAGACCGCCATTTAAAACGTCTGAAAAAAGAAGTACCGAATTTTTGAACTTGGCCCCAGGCGGTGAAAAATTGCGCTAATTAGGCGTTTTAAGGTTCTTAATTAATATCTTTTTAACTAATTGGAATATCGGAATATAAATAAATGGTCAAAACTGATTCCTTTTGTTTCTGCGTCGTGCGGTTCGTGAGAAGATAGGGTACCATACACGCATAGCCGCATAGATACGTTTGTTTGCCTACGAATTTTAATAGTGTAGATTGAAAATTTGTACGATATATATATATTGTTACGTAGATCCGAGGGTTCGAGGATTTTATGCAAAACCAATCACAAAGAAAAATAATCAGTTCTTTAAGAGCGATGCGAATTTATTATCGAAAATCCATTCCTTTCAATACAGGATTCATCAACAATTTCACAGGGTAAATATCCGAAGGTCTTCACACCTTCAACTGCAATCAAACACAATAACAGTGTTTAAAAATATACGTAAGTAAAGATTATTCACAAGCACAGCCGAGCTAGTCAAAACAATCCTCACTATTCGCTGGCTTAATCAAGACTCCTCTCCGTATCGGCGAGCATCGTTTTTATAGGCGCGAAAGAAACTTCCAGAAATATAACCGCTCGTGTCATTGAACGTGACACTAGTGGCGAGATCTACTACTTTCTAAAAGATTCCAGAGGGTTCCGAACTCGACAACATGGTCACCAATGACGCCAAAATGTCACCAAAGTCGCCAAATTAGCCGCCAACTTAGTCTCCAAAAATGATGCCAACTTGGCTCTACCGCCAAGATTTCGTCAAGTTCTCATTGAATCGCCATTATAACATAAAGGGCAGCATTGCTTGTGAATAGTACAATTTTAACATGAAATACATATAACATAGAGTAATATAAATAAATACATTAAACACTCAAATACAAATTATTTACACTATTTACACAAAATTCGTAACAATATATATACTATATATATATATACATAAGTATATATATATATATATATATATATATATATATATATATATATACGGAGAGATTGAACTAAAAGTAGGAATTGAAAATGAATCATGATTTGGCTGCATTGTTCTAACAATGCACACCCGGTTGGGCTAATTTGGCTGAAAAATCAGTTTTAAACGCCAACTTTTGTCATTGTTTTAACAGTTACATTGTGTTACAACAATGGAGACGATTCTAAGTTGGCGTCGAAAATCAGTAATGAATTAAATTTAATTTGTAACAACTACATTTAAACCCTGCCTTCCCTTGATGATTAGTGGCAGCCAGGGGGCACCACATTTTCTTTTGAGAAGCGGGAACTCGTTCTCCCCGCTCTGCTGCCCTGGATCGCTACTGGGAAAAAAAGATGTGTACACGTGGAGTCAGGGAAAGCCTGTTTCCCCCCTTTTAGTCCTTAAGCTATTTTCTGTAACTATAATGGATGTGTGTTGTTTTATTTAAGTGACCCCTTGTATTGTGGAACGTAAGAACATTAAATAGTATTTGTTCCAGTAATGAAAAGGCTTCTTTATTTCAACACAATGAATACATGACATGGGGGATTGTCATAAATTTAATTAATGAATTGATATTTGAAAAAATGTATTAGCATCAAGTGTCATCCAGTATAAATTTTTAAAAAAAGTTATGTGAACTTGATTGGATGAATAGGAAGTATTTTATCAACGATTCAAAATTTGAACAAGATAAATATATATGTAAATAAATATATACATACATAGAGGGAGTGAGCTAATAGTAGGAATTAAATAAAACTTCAGGATACCTAGATTTTATTCAATTAATACAATATGCTTTTACATAAAAATTGAAAAGTGCCGGTCCAAGTCAACCTGAATTGTGTGGGTATTTAAAAGAGAACTACAGAAAGGGTTACAGGGAATTACAACATCCTAATTTATAATTAAATAAGAACTAAAAAAGTGCTTGATTATACCGCTAAAAGTGTTAAAAAAATAAATTAATCTTTTTTCCTACTATAAGAATTTCAATAGAAAAATACGCAATATTTCAGAAATATTTTTATTCAGAACATTCATTTTTAAATAAACAAACATAACAATGATATATTCATGATTATTACATATTAAACAAGACATGCATTAAAAAGGCTTTCTTTTTTTAGAATTTGGCTAACGAATATAATAAATATATAAAAAAAGAACTTTTTCACTCATTTCTTTTCATTATTTTTATGAAGATTATCTACAATTTCAATTCACTTTTTGCCAATTCTCTGGATATATATTGAATCTCTGGAATTATACTTGAAGAAAATTCTATGAAAGTTATTTTAAAACAATAGAATTTAACACATTAATTAAAAATGATGAAAGTAAAAGTGTACTTTATAATGGCTTATATATATTCTCCAAGATTTAAAATAAACTCTCTTATTTTAGTTTTCTGAAATGTATATACTTTCAAGATTTCTTGTTATTCGTTGAATTTAATTTATGTATTTCCTTCAAAAAATTTTAAATAATAGGTACAGAATTTTTTTTAAATATTTTAAAACACTGACAACTATCATTAAAAAGCAATATGAGCCTTTTCTTCTATAGTTTTTTAAAAATATTTTTGTTTATATAAAACATTACAACTTTGCTTCAACAAATATAAACAACTTTCTAAAATATTCTACATACTACTACTTACCGTAATGAAATTAAGTATGTATGTTGCTTTTATTGAATAGAAATTCGCTAAAAAAGGATTTTACAGAAATCGACTCCTATGGGGGAAAAGAATCTTTTCTGGCGTATTGATAAAAAAAAATACCCATTTTTTTGAATTGCTAGACATATGGTAATGAAATTTGGTATGTATGTCTGTGTTGTTGAATTGAACGGATTTGTTGAACGAGTCTTACAGAAATCGACTCTGAAAGGTGGTTACTGGAGCTTATTATAAAAAAAATTCCGTTTTTGATCTGTTAGATTTAGACTTGAAATTTGGCAATCATGTTTATTTTATTGAGTAGAGATCCATTCAAAATGGGTTTTGCAGAAATCGACTTGGGAGGGGGTTACGAGGAAATTAAAGATAATACTACTTCACTTTTAGAAATTATTATTTGGAAATTCTGTCATTTATTAATCAAGAATTATAAGAATATTTGTCAATACAATCGAATTCTGTATGCTAAGATAGCAATTATACATTATGAAATACCCAGCGAAGCTGGCGGGTAATGGCTAGTTAATCAATAAAGTTTTTGAAAACCGATTGAAAATTCGGCTTAAAATACATTTTACTTTTATTACTGTGGCAGGTGTAAAATATCCAAAATCCTCCAAGAAAAGTAATCAAATTCATCAAACGAAAAGATGTCGCCAAATTCCACGAAATGCAACTAATGATGGAAAACTGTTACCACGCATTTACCAACACAATAATCTAGTTAACATGATTGTTCCGTACTGTAAAACATTTCGTTCGACTCAAATATATTTTCTTTATTTTGAATAAATTATGCAGCTGTTATAGATACTGTTTAGGTTGAGAATTCTCTTCCGTATTATTATCGTCTGCTTTAAGTCAATTTATTTGTTTCCTTAATTTATTTGCTGATATATAATCTCTTGTTGTTAAAGTTATGTTGTTTCAGTTGGCACACATCGTTTGTAATTATTCTAGATATTCAATTGGAGAAAAGAACTGTAGTGTGGAATCGTCGCTGGTTATTTTTAATATGTAGTTAATTTTTGTATATTTTTAAGGTATCATTCATTTGGAGATCTTCTTGATGATTATAAGAATAAGAGGCGTTTGTGGAATAAACTTTGGTTATTATTCACAATAACATCATTTGGCGAAGTCTTTCGTCTTGGAGAAATAAGTCCACAGTATCATACGTAAGTACCGAAAATTGTAAATACTTCAAGCATTTATTCGAATATGCTTTGTCCTTTTGTTGGATATTTTAAATTTTTTCATTCATACCATAATACAATCTGAGAATTTATTGATATTGTTATAAATATCAATACATCGCTTCAATAAACTATTCATTCAACTTCACACATTCTCTCTCTTTCTATCATCAATCCCTCCAACTTTCTTTTTTGAACGTACGCCAACAGTGATAAATTGATGTTAAATAAGTATATTTGAACCGAAAATATTTGAGATAATGCATTCTCATTTTCTCTCTCCTTTCGAGTTATATTATTAAAATATGCAATTTTATATAACTCTTGTTAATTTTTATGGTATTCACCAGTGGCGTAACGGAGAATATTAGCCCCTCCCCCCTGTAAAGTCAGGTTTTGGGTCAAAAGTCGGATCTTACAGAGGATTGCAAAACCATAACCTTGGGCCTCCACGTGATGCGGGGGTGTACGTTACGCCATTGACTGTCATACGCTTTTATGCTGATTTCCACACATACAGCATCTTCATAATGAAAAAAATCTTGAAAAATCTATTACTTTGATTATTATTTGTTGAAAGCACTCAGTGAAAAAAGAAAAAAAATTAGCTTCAGAAAAGTCAGCTTTTGGGGTACTTACGTACTATCACAATCATATTAACACCACAGATTGAAACCGCACAAATTCTAAAAACGGAATACGCTGACGAGAGAATATGAAACTTTTAGTCGAAAAATACTGTATAAAAAATAAAAGTAATTATAAATAAATGGTCAATAAAAGGAAAAGGAACTAGCTTCATAATCCGGAGCGCCGCCAGGCGTGATAAAGGAACCACGCCAAGCAGAACTTGTTGCTGGAATGGAATCCAGCGGTAATTTAATGATACACAATAATTTTAAATGAAAATGGAAAAAATGGAAATACATTGAAATGTATTTCAAATGAAGGATATAGGAAGAGACTGAGAATAACCAAGATCAATCAATAAATAATGAATATCATTGTAATATAATAAAAAGTAACACGTACTAATAACAGCATTATATGCAGAATATAATAAACTTATAATATAATTTAATAGTAATTATATATAATATTCATATAGTATCTGATTTAATAATAGTTATATGGAATAATAATGTAATATAATTTATTAGTAATTATAAAGAAGAAGAATCATCGTATTGTAATAAAATAAAAATAATGTATAAGAATACTCGTATTGCATACTAATTATAAATAAATAACATAATCATAATTATAAATAAACATAATAATAATTATAAGTGAACAACATAATAATTATAAATAAAGAACATAATAATTATTAATAAACAACATAATAATAATTATTAATAAATAACATAATATGTAATAATATTTGCACAAATAAATATAAAAGAACCATTATGAATGAAGAATGTTATAAGATTAGTACATATAGTAATAATTGCATTTTTAAATTACATTATTAATAAATAATTACACAGTATATATTTAAATTACTAATGAATATCAATTACAAAGTACTGAAAACTTCCAATATTCTAAAAGCTGCAAATTTCGTCATCGAATTTCATCGAACAAGGAACGTTAAAAAAAAACCATTTTTAAAACGTAAAATAAAGCGAAAATAAACGATTTATAGCGATAGTTAAAAGTACAACACTCATTCTTTAAAAAAAAAATTCCTAGAACTCACCCATATTAGAAATATCCATTTTCGAAAATAGCACAAAATAAAACAGAAGACTGAAAATACACTGAAAATGGTTAAATTTTGAAGGAAATCGAATTATTAGTTTGTGGCCGCGGTAACCGAGTGGTATAGGTATAGAATCGTGGCTTGCCTTGTCACGAGTTCGAGCCCAGTACCACTAAAAACCCGCTGTGTAGGGCAGCGATGCACGTTAAATCTGTCGAGAGCTGAAACGTTCTCCCGTTGGTGTAGTGTGGTAGTTAGGAGAGGGGGGTGCCAGCTCAGATGTCGTCCACGTCACTTGACCATGGTTCAAAATTACGTGGTCCGTCGCCAAAAGCCCTCGTGTAGCTAAACAGTGCGACGTTAATATTCAATCCATCAATCAACCAACTATTAGTTCACTCTGTCCCTATATATATATATATTCTTATCTATGTATAAATATCTTGTTCAAATTTTCAATTGTTAATAAAATACTTTCTATTCATCCATTCAAGTTCTAATTCATTTTTTAACACGCTTTTATAAGTTTCGCTTGTATATAATGCAATCTTTGAACTCCATTTTTACCCACTTTAAAAGGTTAGATTAATTCGAAATTTTGCCCAGTTGTCAAGGAACGATGACAATACAATAATTTCATAATTTTGTTTCATTGTCTTGATCAAGATCCTCAAAAAAAGGATTTTAAAGATTTACCATTTTGGCAACTAATTTAATATATAGTTTCCAGATTTGGCGACTAATTGCATAAACCATTTTCAGATTTGGAGACTAATTCCATATGCCATTTCTAGACTAATTCCAGATTTAGCGACTAAAATATTAAGATGCAAACCCTAAAACCACAAACAGACTTTTGGCTAATGCAATTAAAACAAAGTGTTCTTAATGTAAAAAAGTGTAGGATGAGAGAGAGTGCGTAGTTTTCTGAAAATGGAAATAAAAAAAAAAGACTCGCGCATGTGTGAATAAAAATAATTTATGTTCTTAATGCTAAATATTTCTTAATTTTGACTAAGCAATATGTTTAGAAGTGATGATAAGAATTAACATTATAGCAATACGTTTAAAAGGTGATAATACGATTGACATTTAATATTTCTTCTTAACACACATTTATTAGTTAGACCTGCATCTATAGACACGAAATCTTTGAAATATAATGATATAGGACTCATCCGAGGCCCCGTAAACGGAGAGAATAAATACCTTTCAGACCCATTAATTAACATCCATTGAGAGAGAGAAGAACAGAATTCCAGCAGCCATATAATTCCGGCTCCAAATATCAAACTTAAGGATAAATTCAACAAAGAATAAATGATAATTTAAAAACTAGAAAACAGGTTTTATTGTAGATCGAACTAAAAAATGAAAAATAAATTATAGTTTAAAAAAAACACTAAAAAACACGCCTTTATCGTGAATCGAACTAAAAAGTAAAAAAAAAATTCTTAATATAAGAATAAAATGATTAACGAGAAAATTAATGTTATTGTGGTAAAAGCGTGGGGGTGCTTTGTACTACATTTTTACACTAACTCGGCATTTCGGAACAGAACTAGTAAGAAATTATAACAATTAATATAGAAACTTGCAGGAAATGACACTTGCTGTTAGTACATTTTTCGAATGTTAATTCATTTATTAAATTAATAAATAATAACAAACAAAAAAATAGCCCAAAAGCATACGTAGAAAGGAAAATTGTTCGTTTTGCCCCTGTAATGGATAGCGCATTGGATTTCCAACCCTGGGTTCGAATCCCCCGAGATAGCCTAGTTTCTGAGAATAGTGATTTCTTTACTATTTTATTAGAATACTTAAATTTAACTAATGAATAAATAGTAACAAAAACAAAAATAATAGTCCAACACCCTATATAGAAGGGAAAATTGCAGGGAAAATCGTTTTCTGTTTTGCCGCTTAATATTGTGATTCTGACATATGTATATACATATTTATAAAAATTGTAATTATTTAATAAAAAGTAACTAAAATAAATTTTTTCTTTGTTGACCTAAGTAGGAATGGACTTAGAGATTATCTTTTCTATTACTCTTTGTTAAGAATAACGTTTTCATTTGATTAAAGCAGCACTTTTCAAACTGTGGGGCGCGCCCCCACCTACGGGATATGAAGGATGTGAAGAAGGATATGTAGAAGTCGAAAAGAAGAGATCCTTTTAAAAAAATTATTAGTTTGCTGAAAGTAAACAAGCAAAATACATTCTGGCATAATAAAAAATAAAATACACATTTATACTAATATAATACAATTATAAATACACTGGTGTGCAAAAATTAAGGACGAAGTCGAAACATTAGCATATCAGCTGAACGAAGAGGCAGAGCGGACAGAAAGACCAATCAGGAGATTAAGTAAGGTGATGTACGGTAGCACATGCGCAGATATGCAGGTAGACGTAATGGGGGAGTGTCTGAGTAGTATAAAGCATGTTGTCGGTGTAAGATCAGTATTTCTGGCAAAGAGATTGCACGCCGTATAGCAGTTAAAATCAAACCGAGTTGCTGCCTCAGCCAGAAATGGCGAATAATCAATCTGTTAGACGGCATCTGGATGCTTTTACCCGAGGTCGAACAATTGGGAAGTTGGAGGAAGGCCGCAGTGTGACATGTGTGGCTGCAGAGTTCGGAATTACTCACAGCATCGTTTCACGACTTTGTAGACAATTTCAAACTACAGGAACAGCTGTCCGGGGGTTCAGTAGTGGTCGTGCACGAGGAACCACACCCGCAGATGACCGGTACATTGTCTTACAGGCCAGAAGAAACAGGTGGCAGACAGCGGGAGAAATCGCTAGACACACGACACAGGCGACTGGACGACCGATATCGCGTTTTACCGTGGCCAGAAGACTGCACGGTGGTGGTCTGTTTGCACGACGCCCTGTACGGTGTGTACCTTTGACGCCTGCCCATCGGAGAAGGCGTTCTCTGTGGTGCCGGGAACACCGGAATTGGAGAGACAGTGAATGGGGACGAGTACTCTTTACAGATGAGAGCAGATTCAGTTTGAGTAGCGATTCTCATCGCATACTCATCTGGAGAGAGCGGGGAAGCCGCAATCATCCCTCGAACGTCATTGAAAGGGACAGGTATGGAGGTCGCGGTGTTCTCGTTTGGGGAGGCATCATGCTTGGTAGTCGCACAGACCTTCACATCTTCGACGCAGATTCAGTCAACGGGACCCGTTATTGTAACGAAATTCTTCTTCCATATGTGCGTCTTTTTAGAGGCGCTATGGGTCTGCAGTTCCTTTTCATGGACGACAATGCACCATGTCATCGCACAGTAGCTGCCAAACCGCTCTTAGAGAGGGAGGATATTGAACGTATGGATTGGCCGGCACGATCTCCGGATCTCAATCCCATCGAGCATGTATGGGATTTTCTAGGCAGACGCTTGGCAGCTCGTACCTTACCACCAGTAACGATTCGGGAGCTTCGATTTTCGCTGCAAGACGAATGGGCAGCAATGCCTCAACAACTCATTGACACCCTCCTCATTCTCAGCATGGGCAGACGCTGTGAAACCTGCCTAGCAGTCAGGGGAGATCATATCCCCTACTAAAGACCGGATGTTTCTTGCTGGACACCCATCACAGGGATGTTTCGGCCTTCAGTCGCATCGCGCTCCATGCTACTTTTTCAATCAAGCTTCTTTTTATCCCTCTGATTTCTCTTTTAGAAAGTGTTGCTTACATTACACATGTCCTTACGTATTGGGGATCTTACGGTATTAAATGTGTTGATTTGGAAAGCTTTTGTACAAAGTTATATTGAAAAAACCGTCTCGTCCTTAATTTTTGCACACCAGTGTATATCAGTACTTCAGAATGTATTTTATAAGTAATTGAACAATATTAAGTTAAGAGCAAGTTTAATAATTACCTGTGACTCCATGGGCTTGTCATAAATACAAAAAGTAACCCTTATCTTGATAATTTGTACGGTTTATAATTATTCCCTTAACTGCCGAGATTAAAAGTTATACGGTTCACTCCCCAATGCCACTGTTTTTTCATGTAGGCGCGCGTATGAGAAGTATTGGAGGAGGGGGGGGGATAAAAGAGGAATAAAGAAGGAAATCCTCTGAAGTACGTAAATCCTTCGCAAACACTGTCAAGTTAATTTTATTGCATTACGAAGCTTTCGGAATCATTCTATGGATAGAAGTTTTCGAAAGATCGTACTTCGGAAAGACGTATATATACGTCCGGACCAATTAATACATTAGCTGGCCAAGACGTTTATATACGTCGGTGGGATTTAAGAGGTTAAAGTCGTATTATAGCTTTAGCATCAAAGCATAGTATTATTGAATTCAATACATTGTTATTGTAAGGAGAAGGGGGCGGGGCGATGGAAATTATGACTGAAAATTGGGTCGCAAGAATCGAGAGTTTGAGAAGCCCTGAATTAAAGAATTCTTGAAAACGAAGAATTATTAAGTATTTTTTTGTATAGAAACTTTTTTTAGTTTATTCTTGATTTACAAATTTATTTCAGCAGTAAAATTTTACCTAGAGCTCCCCAAATCAATTATTATTTCTGAAACGATAGTGAACGCAAAGCATTCCGAAAGATTGAAAAACCTTTTAATTGTACTGTAAATTTAAAAAATCTATTATCTTCCTCCGCAAAAAAAAGGATTATTTTTCTCATTATCTGAATTGCAACATCAACATAGGAATAAATGCGTCTAAACTAACATTACATGGGATTGTTAATTCTCTCTGCAGACCAGGGTAGGGCAAAATTTTCTAGGGTACTGTCTACTTCGAATTTTCTCAAGGTTTTGCGGTCCCTCCAGTGGCTTAGGTGTGGGAAGTGGAAAAAAAAAGTTTACAATATTTATTATAGCTTATATAAATACGGAGAAAGTGTACTTACCTACATAACTGCAATAAAATAAACCTGCACTTTTAAGACGGCGTTTAAAACAAAACACAAGGTACAAACATAATAATAATAATAATCAAAAACAAAAAAAAAGTGTAATACAAAAAAAAATTTTAAGTCATTTCCTACTTAGATCAACAAAGAAAAGTTCTATTTTAGCTGCTTTATTGAATAGATACAATTATTATAAATATGTATGTACATATGTCAGAATCACAACATTAAGTGGTAATTAATTTTTATTCATTATCGTTAAAGTATCGTATTGCCATCTATAACAATCGTATATATAAAATTTCAGTTCAACTGAATGCTTGAAAACGTGAGAAAAAAACCTTTTCAAGTTTTGACACACACACAAGTCACCAAAAGGGTCACTAAGTCGCCAAAAAGGATGCCAATGTGACTGTATTTGTAATTCTTTGAATAATTAGTTTTAATCAATTAATTATAATTAAATTACTGTATTGTCATCCAAAATAATCATGTATATAAAATTTCAGTTCAATCGAGCGTTTTAATGTATTTTAATAACGATTGAAAATTCCACCAACATTAATAAATAACTATCTAGAGATTGTGAGCTAATAGTGTGTGTAGGTATTGAAAAAATAATATAAAATGATGCATTTGTGTGTGTTACGAAATGATTCAGAAATAATACATTAAAAAACATTTTCATCTTAAGTTAGTGATCACAGTTACAGTCAGTAAAGGAGATGATTGGAGCCCCCTTGCTAAGTCAGGTTTTGGGCCCCAAGTCGGATCTTACAAAAGGTATATACTTGATGTCAGTTAGGCTTTGGGTGTCCTGGAACCCTGCCCCCTCCGCAATACGGGGGTGTACATTACGTAACGCCACTGGTAGAAGACTAGTCTTCATACTTTTTCAACCGATCTTGAATATATTTCGATTTATATTTACTCACTGCTAATCGTCAGGAAGTCACGCCAAAAGGTTTTGGCAGTCTACAGAACGACCACGATCGATTTAATGCCCACCTCTGCTGTAGGTTTTCTTATTCAATTCTAATTTTTTTCGAAATTCACTCGGTCAAATAGATGCTCCTACTATTCTATAATGTATGCGAAAAACTGACGTTTTTCTGTTGAAAGAGACAGACTCTAATATCTTATTGAAAAATATAGAAAAAAATTGATAGATAATTTGAAGACTGCGTGGATTGTGAATGAATACACACTGGTGTGCAAAAATTAAGAAACAGTTACATTTTCACTCACACACACAAAAACACATTTTTTCTTAATTATGCAATCAAATTCGATTTCTGTCTCTCATTTAGTTAAGGGAAATTAAGGACGAAGAAGAAAAGTACTTCAAATACTACTCTAATTATTTTAGTTTTATTTTAGTTCTGAAGGCGTGTGATTATTTTTGAAGCTTTGGTAAACAATGACACATAGACAAGGACCGGATGATGGATTGCAATGGAGAAAGGTTGAGGATATCCATACTAAACAGAGGTAGAAAGACGGTTTAAGGTGTCCATAAATGTTGTCCCTAGATTGGGGCACTAGATCCAGGAGACTGGAACAATAAGCAGAAGATCAATTACTGGGTATCCAAGATCCGCCACAATCAGGGGCGTAGCAACTGCCGAATCAGCCGTGTCAATGATACGGGGCCCCAACGTACGTAAGCAAAAATTCGTAAAATGTTAAGGGACTCCAAAAAGAGATTCCAAGGAATTTTGATATGGAGTCCATTCAGAATTAGCTACGTCAATGACCACAAGCCAAGATAACGGGTACTTGTTTTTAAGTACTAGGTGCTGTAGACAACTCTTCAACTTGTAACCTCTGCTGCTTCTGGTATCTTAGTTTCAAGGTCTACCGTTTACTGTTTATTGAAGGCTTAGTGAAGAAGTAAGCCTTCAATATGCAAAAAGGTCTGCATTAGATTTACTCTAGGTCACATAAGACCCTCCCCCCCCGACATGATGCAGAAGTCAATTTTGAACTCGAGAATGGAGGGTCTACGTTCTTATCAATCATGAATAATTGTCAACGTGTAAACACATATGGAAAGAACCATTTAAAGAGTCACTATTTATGGTATAAAGTTTTCAAAAAAATTGAGAAGTTAACTAATGTTTTTTAAAAAAGATATTCACAAAAAGAATTACAGAAAAATTTCAAACAGATAAAGGTACTGAATTTATGGGTAATTTTACCCCCAAAGTTATCTAAAGACATTGATTTACAACAGAGAATACTGAAGAATAGATTGCGATAGTTGAACGATTTAATGGAAGTTTTAAAGAGAACATGTTGAAATATTTCAGTTATAAAAACACAAGAGAATGTATTGATGTATTAAGTAAATTATTAAAAAACTTAACACAATTCATGTTACAGATCTATAAAAGTAACACTAAGAGGAGTTAATAAAGAAGAAAATGAAACCAATGTTTGTAAAAATTTATTTAGTTTAAAGTAAGGAATAATAAAAACTGAAATTCAACATGGGAAATTCTGTCAGTATTTCAAAGTAGAAAACTGATTTTTTCTGAAATTATGATTCCAAAAGAGGAAATTTTTATTTCATCTAAAATGCCGAAAAAGCAGATTCAATAACCTATGGAATTAAAGATTTATACACGAAGAAATGAAAGGAACTTTCTAAAAAAAAATAATTAGCAATTAAAAATGGCACGTGGTAACATTTAAAAAAAAAACGTGGAGCACACGAAAAAAAAGAGTTTTTGAATTCATTTATATATACGTGGTGGAAACAGTGAACGTCACAAAACCCGACTAAATCTCATCCGAACGAATCACATTACCGACTTTTTTTTCATTTAACATCTACGCTATGATTAGTGCTACCATCCAGTGAGGCAACTATAAATTAAAGACGCGTATAAAGCGTTTTTGAAAATGTTTGTATATTTGAATTGATAGGTTTTTGTACTAATTAGAAAAACAGTAATTTGTTACAATATTAAATTAAATAAAGATATGAGAGCGATTTCGAATTTTATTCAGAAGAGAAAAAATTGCATAGCTCTATTTTTATATAGATATAAATGTAGAAACTTACTATACGTATAAAAAAGCATAAATTAGAATATACAAAATGAAAAAAAATGATGATATGTTCTTAAATTTTTTAGATTTTGAATGTGAAATTATTTTAAATTGTTATGTTTTATGAAAAAGATTAATAGTTATAACAATATTACAAACGAAATAAATATTAAACTAACGATAAAATAGTAAAAAAAATTGGCTGGTTTAGCAACAAAAGTGTTTCAGGAAAATAATTTATTATAAATGGAGATGGCACAGGATATGCAAGGTGCGACAATTAAATTCCCGGACAGCGCATCCCCCAGCCCAGCAATACTCAACCGAGCCTTTTTAAGTGGCCCGGTCATGGCCCATTGCTCTGAGAAATTTACTTATTTAAGAAGATTGTATTAAAAATTTGGGGGCATTCTTTGTCAAGAAATCAAAATTTTCAATTCTGCTTTTTGCTGTCGGTGTACGGATACGAATTGATATTCTTTTTCTATTTGGAAAGGTTACGGCTAATGATAACAGACAACAGTGGAGTAGCGAGAATGTTATGGGTGGAACTAATTTGTAACGATCTTTCATATCTTGCAAACGAAAAATATTCGAAGAAAATATATCGTTACAAGAAGATTGGGAGGTTGACTATTTTGTAGTGAAAAACAAACATGCATGAGTAATTGTTTCATTTGTTACGAAAGGGCTGTATTTAAAAAATACCAATAAGAGCCAATACCAATAATACCATATAAGAGAAAATACTAATAATAGCTTCGAAAGTAGCTCTTCAAGGTGTGTACATGGATGATGTAGTATCGGATGCACAAAATCTTGACATTGCTTGCCAATTACAATGTCAGTTGCAAAATATGATGGAAACATGTGGAATGAAATTATAAAAATGGAATTATAATTCGAAGGAGCTGCTTAATTTATCTACAAATCAAAAGAACAATCCTTTTCAAGCAACGCAGAATCAGCCATAAAAACCTTAGATGTTAGCTGGAAACCAACAGGAGACTATTTCATGTTCAAAGTCTCATTCCCTTCAATGGCATCTTATACTAAACGAGATGTTTTAAGCGTCATAGCAAGACTTTATGACCCTCTTGAACTAATAGGCCCTGTCATCAGCAAAGCAAAAATCCTTCTGCAAAAATTATGGCTTAGAAAATTGAATTGGGAAGAATGCTTGCCGGATGCAATCGCACCAGAAAGGCTCAATTTTGTGTCCTTTCTAAAAGCAATAGAGGAACTCAAAATAAAGAGTGTTTTTTTCCAGGTATAGAAGTTTAAGTTGGCATTACTTTCCAAGATGGCGACCGATTTAACAGCTGTCAAGTGATTTATTCTCAGTTTGGTTTGGCAATTCATCATGAATAGACTCACGCCTGAACAACGCTTTTAGATTCGTCGAATGGGCCCAAACCGAGATTGCCGTTGTTCCCGATTTTCATAAGCGAATTTTGTTTAGCGATGAAGCGCACTTCTGGTTGAATGGCTACGTCAACAAACAAAACTGCCGCATTTGGAGTGAAGCTAATCCACAAGTGTATGTCGAAACACCGTTACATCCAGAAAAACTGACTGTTTGGTGCGCTTTATGGGCTGGTGGAATCCTTCTTCAAAAACGATGAAGGCCACAACGCTACAGTCAATGGTGATCGGTATAGAGCCATGATTACTAACTTTTTCATCCCTGAATTGAACAATCATGATGTCCAGGAGCTGTGGTTCCAACAAGACGGCGCAACATGTCACACAGCTCGTGCCACAATCGATTTATTGAAAGACACGTTTGGTGACCGACTAATTTCACGTTTTGGACCTGTGAATTGGCCTCCAAGATCTTGTGATTTAACACCGCTGGACTATTTTCTGTGGGGCTATGTAAAGTCATTGGTCTATGCGGATAAGCCACAAACGCTTGACCATTTGGAAGACAACATTCGCCGTGTTATTGCCGATATACGGCCACAAATGTTGGAAAAAGTCATCGAAAATTGGACCTCCAGATTGGACTACATCCGAGCCAGCCGTGGCAGTCATATGTCAGAAATCATATTTAAAATGTAATGCCACAAGATTATCTTTCGAATAAAAAAATTCATGTCAATCGAATAATACATCGTTGTTTTATTGCAATTTAAAGTTCTATACCTCTAAAAAAACACCCTTTAGATCGATACATTCTTTCAGATTTCTACGTGAAACTCATGGTTTTAGGATACGCAGATGTTTCAGAGTCAGCCTACGGAGCCGTAGTGTACATGCACTGTGTCAAGGAAGATGGTACCACCACAACCAAGCTTATTGGCAGCAAATCACGTGTCGCACCAATCGAAGTCCTCTCCATTCCTCGCCTTGAATTCTCAGTGTGTTTGCTGCTGCCTCAATTAGTGGAAAAAATTGCCCTCTCTCTACAAGTACATTTAGCAAAAGTCATTTTGCACACCGATTCGACCAAAGCAATTGCCTGGATCAACAATCCAGCTAATCACCTGAAAACCTTCGTCGGCAATCGAGTTTCAAAAATTCAAACTCTGACGGAGAACTTTAAATGGAAGCACATAGCTTCAGCGCAAAACCCTGCAGATATCATCTTTCGAGGTGTAAATCCTGAAGAACTTTCATCATTGACTCTATGGTGGAAGGGTCCCCAGAATCTAGACTTTCCTGAACAATTTAGTGAACCTTCAGTGACCAGTTCTGATTTACATATCGAAACTTAAAAAGCAGTCTGATGTCAGCTAACATCCATCTTGGACTCTAACTTTGAAAATGACCTTTTAAATATTACAAATAATTACATGAAATTAATTCGCATTTAGTTATATTTTCAGATTACTGCATAATGTCAAAAATACATCTCGCCATTCAGGTCCCCTCACAAACGAGGAACTTCAGAACACCTAACATCATTTGATTAAAAGGATCCAGGTAACAGTTTTTAACAAATAAATTGAAATTCTTAGGAAGTTAACTTATTTGAATCCTTTTCTTGACAAAGAAAACATACTTAGAGTTGGTGGTAGATTAAGCAATTCAAATTTATCAAATAGTCAGAAATTTCCCATTTTGCTTCCAAAAAACCACAAATTAACTATTTTAATTTTGAATTATTATCACTTGAAAAATTTGCACATAGGTGCTCAAGCCTTGCTTTATCTAGTCGGACAAGAGTACTGGCCATTAGGTGGCAGAAACAATGCCAAACATATTGTTCAAAATTGTGTTGTTTGTTTCAAAAACAAGCCTAAGAATTTAGAACAAATTATGGGAAATTTACCAAGAGAAAGAATTACTCCTAGTTCTCCTTTTACTCATGTAAGAATAGATTTTAGAGGCCCATTTTACATTAAATATAAAGGCCAACGAAAAGGCATTTACCACAAATGTTATGTTGCAATTTTCATTTGCTTTATTACAAAAGCTATTCATATAGAGGTTGTCACAGAACTAACCACAGAAGCTATGATTGCAACTCTCAAACGATTTTTCAGTAGAAGAGGAAAAAGTACTTCAATTTGTACTGATAATGCTACAAATTTCATGGGTGCAAGCAGAAAATTACAACGTTTATATAATTTGATTTAAAAAAATCCACCAGATATTGCCAATTATTTAACAAATGAAGAAATTACTAGGAAATTTATTCCCCCTAGATCACCCAATTTTAGAGGACTTTGGGAAGCAGGTGTCAAATCTTTTAAACATCATTTTTTAAAAAAAAAAAAAAACAGTAGGTGATGCACGTCTAACATTAGAACAATTCATAACAATTACTACTCAAACAGAAAGTATTTTGAATAGTCGTCCTCTTACTGCCATGTCCTCTGATCCTAACGATTTTGCAGTCCTCACCCCAGGACACTTTCTCATAGGTAGACCTCTTCAAAGTTTACCTGAGCCAGACATGACAGATAAATTAGACAATCGCTTATCTCAAAGGCAAAAATTAACAAAATTTGTTCAATTTATATGGCGCAAATTGAGGTTAGATTATTTTAATAATTTACAGGCTAGACATAAATGGCAATTTGAAAAAGAAAATGTAACTCCCAATTCAATGGTTATTTTAAAAGATGCTAAAAATGCTTAAAAAGATGCTTATTTTAAAAGATGAAATGCTAAATATTTCTTAATTTTGACTAAGCAATATGTTTAGAAGTGATGATAAGAATTAACATTATAGCAATACGTTTAAAAGGTGATAATACGATTGACATTTAATATTTCTTCTTAACACACATTTATTAGTTAGACCTGCATCTATAGACACGAAATCTTTGAAATATAATGATATAGGACTCATCCGAGGCCCCGTAAACGGAGAGAATAAATACCCCCTCCAGACCCGTTAATTAATATGCATTGAAGAACAGAATTCTAGCAGCCACATATTTCCAGTTCCAAATATCAAACTCAAGGATAGATTCAACAAAGAATAAATGATAGTTTTAAAAACTAAAAAAACAGGCTTTTATTGTAGATCGAACTAAAAAATGAAAAATAAATTATAGTTTTTAAAAAAAACTAAAAAATACACTTTTATCGTGAATCGAACTAAAAAGTAAAAAAAAAATTCTTAATATAAGAATAAAATGATTAACGAGAAAATTAATGTCATTGGGGTAAAAGCGTGGGGGTGCTTTGTACTACATTTTTACACTAACTCAGCATTTCGGAATAGAACTAGTAAGAAATTACAACAGAATTAGTAAAGAGCACCCCACACTCTTACCCCAACGACATTAATTTTTTCGTTAATCGTTTTATTCTTATATTAAAAAAATTTTTTTTTTGATTCTTTATAAAAGTGTGTTTTTTAGCTTTTTAAAATTTTTTTTTTTTACTTTAGAGATAGGTAACCTCGTTGAAATTACTTCTTCGTAGGAAAAGCAATTAAAAACTTTCTCACAATACTCCATACTTTCGGATAAATAAGAAGTGTGTCAGTGCTTCTCAAACTTTCAATACTGGTGACCTACTTTTCAATCATAACTTTTATCGCACCCCCCTTATACAGTAAAAATGTGTTGAATGCAATAATAATGCACTTTGAGAGAGACGCTAAAGCTACAATACGATTTTATATATAAACCATACAAATTAATAAGATAAGTATATTAAGTTTTATATATACACTGCTGGACAATTGCTAAGGACGGATAACACTATCATCCATAGCAACCACAAAATGAAAGGAAGCAAAATGTGGAAAATTAGAATAAGTGCGGGATATTAGTAAGAAGAGAAGTACGAGTATGCAAATTTTTTTCCACGTCTGTTCATCACGTGATAGCGTTCATAAGAGCTTTAAAGGTTTTGATGCGTGTGGACAGTTGTTGTTTCAAGTCAAAGTTTTACAGGAAAGATTTAATAGACGAACTTAAAATTTTTGGCATGTCTTCCCGACATCCCATAGATGATTTTATGCGTGGCCGAATTATTGGAAAGATCGAAGAAGGGCGAAAAATAACAGATGTTGCCAGGGAGTTCGACATCGCTCACAGCGTTGTTTCACGGCTGTGGAAGTCATTTAAAACTACTGGAATGTGTAGTAGACGGCACGGGGTAGGTCGTGTTAGAAGTACGACGACTGCAGAAGACAGATATATCGTCCTATCAGCAAAAAAGAACAGGCGCACCACAGCTCAGCAGGTGGCAAATCAGTTTCTTGCTGCCTCAGAAAAGCAGATCTCCCGAAAAACTGTTGCCAGACGTTGGAGGGGAGGAGTACTATACGCACGCAGACCTGCTGTGTGTGTCCCATTGATCAGACAGCACCTTACTGACCGTTTGCAATGGTGTCGTGAGCATCACAATTGGACTGAACAGGACTGGGCATGCGTACTATTCTCAGATGAGAGTAGGTTCAGTCTGTCATCGGATTGTAGACGCCAACTGCTCTGGCGCGAGAGTGGTACTGCTTATCGTCCAGAAAATATCCAGGAAAAGGACCGATATCCGATATGCAGTATCATGGTGTGGGCCGGCATCATGATCAATGGCCGCACGCTCCTACATGTGGTTGCGAATGGGACTATGACGGGCCAACGATACATTGATGAAGTTCTACTTCCTCATGTTCGTCTTTTCCGTGGTGCTGTCGGTGATAAATTTGTTTTTATGGACGACAACGCAACATGTCATCGAACACTCACTGTTCAGGATTGGCTAGACAGCGAGGGTATTCAACGTCTCGTATGGCCAGCGCGTTTTCCAGATCTAAACCCCATTGAAAATGTGTGGGATCTTTTGGGGAGGCAAGTTGCTGGTCGAAACTATCCTCCGACAAACAAGAACACCCTCATCCGTGCACTCACAGAGGTTAGTTTTTAAAAAAATAGGTAATAAAATACCTTGTGCAGCACTAATACATTAAAAGTTTATTGTCTGAAGTATCCGCTCTTTGCACGAGTTCATTTTTTAAAAAAACACTAAAACATTCTTGATATAATAACTGAATTATCAGTTACAATTGTTTACGAACTGAATTGCGCGACAATGTTTACGAAAATGTAAAATAATATTTTAAAATGAATGTTCATATTATAATTAGTTTTAAGCGAACTGTAATTTTAAGCCTCTCAGAATTAGCGTTTAGAATTAATGCTAAATAATGAAAAATAATATATAATTCCGATAAAGATTAACTGTGTGTTATTTTTAATATTTAAAGCGAGAAGACTTCAAAATGTTTTATCTCGGGAACAGGCACACACTCGATACTAACGTTAATGGTCACGCGGGGTGATTGAGTCTCACCCCAATCCTTTTTTTTATAATTATTTTTATCGTACATGATACAAATCGTGATTCCAGTGAATAATTTAAGAGAAAGTATACTTACCTACTTTCAAGGACTTTTAAATTTTTCTTTTGTAACAAATAAATAGTTTTGCCAGGATTAACGATTTCGTGATCTGTGTGCCCCACGCGACCACTTCCGGGTTAAAAGTGTATTACATATAATAAAATGGATGTTACTGCTAAAAAATTGTATAAAACGTTTTTCAGTATGTTTGAGAATATTCATAAAAATAAATCTTGACCAAGTAATCTTTCAAAGTGCTTTCTGCGGTTTTCCAAATATCATGAAACTCTTTTAAGTGGAAAAGGCCCACAGAAATATATTATTTATAACTTCCCTAAATGAGAAACAAACACATAAGAGAGGGGTTATAACTAACTGTACCAATAACTTAGAAGGTCAAACAGATGATAAATATATTCTGCTGCCTACAGCTATAATGTACAGTGTTTCAAAAATAATATCAGTGACGAATTTTTTATATTCCTAAATTTTTTCGATTCTGTGTCTGGGTTTTGTTTTTTTTCTCTGAAAGAGTAGTATTTTAGGTTTAAAAAGAAAACGTAATAAAAAAAATCTCTCATCATCGGATTACCGTAAATCAAATTAAAGATTTTCTTTTTGGTTATACGATCAAAGATAGCTAATATTGAAGAAGTTTTTACTTTTGATGACGTAATATCTCCAGATGATGTATAAATTATATCAGAGTAAAAATGCATTTTTTATTATGTCTGAAAGTATTTTGTTTTAATTCATTCCAGTAAATTAATTATTTTTAAATATTTTATTTTCTATATGCTCGCGCTCCCTTCGTTGGGTTACCGCGCCCCCAGGGGGGAGCGCCGCACAGTTTGAGAAACGCTGAGGTATGTCTTTTTAAAGCCAAAATGGCTGACATCCGTTTCTAAACTTTACTTTAAGTTCTTTAATGCCTATTCCGATCAGTTCCTTTTGTAATACGGTATTTATTTTTTAGTGTGACCATAAAAATTCATTGCCTACTGTGGTATAACCACATTTAAATGTTGAACGTAGATTAAAACGTCATTTTCCTAACATATTGCTTGTGGCTAGTTGAGAAAGTGGGAAAATTTGTGATATCCAATATTATACTCCTTTAGCTTAATTCTGGCAAGAAACTCTTAAGTGATGGTCCTTGTTTTCGTAAAATTTATACTGTCACCTTATAGCTGCAAATTAACCTCATTAAATTTGATAAATAAATCTGCTACATGGATAAATTTTGGTTTCCATTTGATTAGATGTTTTTTTTTTAAATTTAATTCAGGATCTATATATTTTAATGAGAACAACTATCGCACGTAAACACCCTTTTACATCTCATGGACCCCCAAATCATTTTTCGCTGACATGGACCCTTTGTAGGTTGTCATAGACCCCTGGGGTCGATATAGACCACTTCCGGATTCACTGGTATAAAGACTCAAGTTCTTCAATATCCTGCTCTTGTTCATGCATTTCTATGAGCTCATTAATTCTCAGATCCTGATTGTGGGAATCCAGCAGTTCTTGAACATCACCACTATCCACATCTAAATTTATTTGCTTTTAAATATCAACAACTTCTTCCATTGCATTACCAATTTCACTAATTTTACCATTTCCCCCCAACCCACTCAAACAAAAAACGAATCGTCGAGATTTGAAAATCGCGTAACTCCGGATTCGCGTGAGTTGGGGTAGCGCAGGTCGATGTATTAATGTATATTGTAAAACTCGCAATGTTCATGTGTATTAAGGATTTAGAAAATCTATTTTAATTTATTTTATTATTGATTTAACGAATGGGAATTTTTTTGAAAGAATTTTTTTTTGAAGATGATTTGCTTTCAAAATATCGTAATATGTGTGGTAAGTGTATTATAATCAATCTTCCAAAAATAAAAAAAATAATGAACATTCAGATAGGGGGGAAAAGTTACACATTAATAAATATTATTTGCCATAAAATCCGCTGTATAACGAGCACTTTTAAGAGGACTCGGTACCCTAAAAATCACAAACCTATCGTTTTTTTTATTTTCATTTCATCTTATTCTTTGCATTATTATCTTTCGATTGATATATCACTTGTGCATGTCGGAAAGTTAGAAGTTGACTAAAACTTCATTTGAAAACAAATTAGGCAATTCAGCCACACACTCTTTTTAGAAAAAAAAAAGCTAAGAAATGCGTTATGATAAAAAAAATCTATTTTATAAATAGAAATAATAACTATAAAAAAGAATGTGTAGTATTAAAAGCAGAATATTTACGAGGCAATACAATAATGTAATTTTTCTTCCTTGTGAAATGTGTGCATGTAAAATTTTTAAATTAAGGCATTTTATATTAATAATTTTATAATTTCAGTTCTTCTTCCTGATATATTTTTCATACAAATGTAATACTTTAATATTATAAGAAGAAAAACAGCTAGTTTCTGTCGTGACAGAAAAAAAAAAATTTTAACATTTTTCTTGAATTTTCATGGGCAATTAGTACTCTCTAAAAGTTGATCGTTTATAAAAATGTGTGGGTTTAAAAAATATGAAAATGCAATTATTTTAAAGAAAACGTATAACTGATATCTTAAAGTGGTATTTTAAGTTTAATTAAGCTTATAATAATTATTTTTTCAGAATTATAAACTTTAAACCTGTTTTTCTCAGTTTGTTTTTCGAAACCTTAGTGCATTCAAAATGCTACTCCTTCGACAATTATTTACCAATCACTTCCATTTTTTTCTTGCGTGTTGAAAATAAAGCATGTAATAAAATTAGGGATCCGTTTTGCTATAAACTGAATACTTTTTTTTAAAAAAAATAAAATGTAAGACATGTTGGCTTTTTCGTTGATTTTTAGCCTGTATATCAACATTTTATTTTTTTTCTCGAAAACGAATGAAGTTATTCTAAAATCGATCCGTAAAGTTGTTAAGATCATCCATAAGAGTATTATAAAAAAAATTTCAGGTCAAAAATTAATTTTTACAAAAGGAGTAGGATTTTAAAATTTTCCCAATTTTCTTCAAAAAATTAAAATTTTTAAAATTGTGTGAATAATGTATGAAAATTTTCCTCTGGTAACATTTTCTTGAATAGAAACATTGTATAAAGTGCTAAAATATAATTTTTAAATACGTAAATAAAGAAGTTTGCTCAAAGGGTGCCAAGTCCCCTTAAAGCAAAAAATACAATCAAAATTTAAGTGTGCGTGTTATACGCCAGGTATAAAAATGAGAGCTTAAAAATTAAAAGATGAGTATATAAAAAAAATTAGACTTCTACATATATATATATATATATATATATATATATATATATATATATATATATATCGAAATACAGTTTATTTTATAGAAGTTTCATTCCTTTTATGAACTTAAAAGGTTGTAGTTATAAAAAAGTATGCTATATTTTTTCTAAATCATGGAATAATACCAAGAATAAATGACTTCAAACTATAAAAGATTTTGTACGTACTTTTTGTAGATTTTTTCGTAAAAAAGAGGGTGCGTTATACGGCGAATTTCCCTAAAAATTTTAAATAGCAGTTTGCAAGCAGAGATGCGCGTTATACGCTGGATTTTACGGTATCGGTAATTGGTGACAATCTAAATCAATTCAAGAACTAGTTAATTTTTAAATGATTATTCAAATTTAAAGAAAATTTCTAATTTAATAAAAAAATGTTACTGATAGAACACAGTTTTCAAAATCATGAAAACATAAAGATGAAAATATTTCACGTGATATTTGCGGTGAATATTATTAAAAAATACATAAACCACCCCTGTTAACAATACCGGGGGCGCACAAAGTTCATGTAAGCTTTAAAAATTCATAAACTTTTTGTAGAGGATATGATTATGTTTATTTCTGTCTATCTCACGCATATCCGTTTAAAATGTCTAACGTAGGTATAACTAACTTATTTCCACAAGGTTTTTATTAAATTGACAAACTACTTTCTTTTTGGAATCTAAAAAGAATTTGAATTTTGCATTTAGTAGCCAAACACATTAAAACTTTTTTAATCATTTATTTCATTTCTTGTAGCAAAAAAAAAAAAAAAAAAAACTCCTTGCATAAAAACTGGTTCAAGAGTGTGCCAGATTTTCCTTGTATTATTATTTTTAGCGACTTTCAAATTTAAAATGAAAATTAAAATGCAATATAAGAAAAGAAAAAGAAATTCTCGTGTTTGTATTAAAGCACTATTTGTTCATGTTGCTATGTGTAAATGTTTCTTTTAATAAGAACTTGAATGTTTGATTTATTCATAATGAACGCTTGCTTTTCTCTTTTATGAATCATTACGAATTCCACAATACGTACAAATATCTATTTAATCAAATATCTATTAATTAACGCTAAACATACTCTTTAAAGGAGCTTTCAAATTATGTTTGTTTATAATTATAATAATAAACAAACATATTTTGGTAGCTCTTTAAATGTTCTATGATACAATTTTTATCGATATAATAGATATTTGATCTCGAATCTCTCACAACGAAATATACGATTTTATTCCATAGAAAACTCTGATATATTTAATCGAATTTTCTAAGATCGTGTAATCGATTGAAATAGTTTTGATATCATTATTGTTCAGTTGTGACGTAATCGACCGCCGAAAACATCTTTGAATAACTTGAATAGTCAGATGTCCATAAAATGAATAGAAGCGACTAAATTCCATTAGTGATTTAATAGGCATATATTTCGCGATATAAATAAGAAATTTGAATTTATTGCAGATTTATGTGAACAGCTTAGGGTTACTTTACGCCTGGACTGAAAGAATAATAATAAAATGGTATACATTAAGCTTTTCAGAGGCCTCGAGGTTTTGTTTATTGTGTACCTTTTGTTTACTCACCTGACAATTAAACGTGCTTATGATAATGATGTTCCATTTTTTCAACAATTTATTCGCAATAAAAATTGGTGAAAAATATTTCTTTTAATAGAACTAAAAATTGTTTATCAGTAAAATTTGTAATGGCTTTGGGTGACAGCTACCATATATGTATTACAGTCCAGCGTTTCTCAAACTGTGGGGCATATTGAGAAATCGAAAATAAAAGATTTGAAAAAATACAAATTTACAGAAAGGTAGCCAAACAAATCCATTCTGATATAATAAAAAGTAAACTACACATTGACACTGATATAATACACTTATTTAGTTCTTAACTGTGTATTTGATAACTATTCCCTCAAAACTAAGTCAAGAACAAGTTTAATAATTACTAGTGACTCCTATGGACTTGTCATATGCATTATTACATACAAAATTTTTAATACTTATCTTGATAACTCGTACAATTTATGATTAAAATTACATTGTAGCTTTAACATCAAAGTACATTATTATTGCATTCAATACATTGCTATTGTATGAAGGGGGCGCGAGGAAAATTAAGATTGAAAATTGGGTCGCCAATATTGGAAGTTTGAGAAACACTGTTATAGTCGATAGATTTTCTGGATACAAAAATCGAAGGCACGCGTATCATATGATTATTTGGCACGTAAAATATCCTTTGAGTACCCAATTTGGCTGTGGTACTTTCGGCAAAATTAAATCTCGGCAATATTTAGCATCTGACGAGAGTTTGAATTAAAATTAATTCAAGCAGTAAAAGTTTGGTAGTGAGATCCACCGCTAGATGCTGCCACCACTGAAATCGCTCTCACATTTGGGGGACTTGCCATGTCTGCAAGGGCTTATGTGCCCAAATGCAGCCCATTTGAAAAAATAATCGTAGGTAAACAAACCAATGTATGTATCTATATGAGGATATCTTCTCACGAATCGCTGAACGCAGAAACGCTCCGAAGGTACCAAAAGATTGGAAATGATTTGAAAATTTCATTTTGACCATTTAAATTCCAAAAATAACTTTAATTATAAGAATATTAATTAAAAACTTTAAAAAGCATGATTCATTTGCATTGTTGTAACAATGATTATAATAACAAAGCCGTGTGTGAATTGTCGTCTAAAACCGATTTTCAGCCAAACTGGAATCTCATGACATTGCTCTATCGCCATTAAATTTGACTAAGAAATTAAAGCTTTTAACATGTAATTAACTTGAAATACATAATTAAAAAAAAAATTTCTACAACGCATGGCATTTCTTACAAATTTATGTAATGATTTTCTTTATTCTAAATCCAAAAAAAAGATAGAAGTATTTGATACATTTTTTTACCTTTCTGAACGCTGCCAAGTTAAGCTGAAACGGAATACAATAAAATTTCTTTAAAAAGGTTATGGAATTTTGTAATTCTGCGAACATTTCTATTTTTCTGCCTTTTTCATTATTCATTCAACTATTTTTAAAAGAAGGTACTTTTTCATTTCGAGAAACCGTAAAAATGCAATGAAAAAAAATTGCCCAAATGCCAATAATAATAAATTGTGGTAAATCTACCACAGAATTCGTGGGTTTGAGTATTTATTCCGAGTGTTTATTATGAAAGTTTTATCTATACTGCTTGGAGTATTATCTATGCTAATTATATGGCACTAGGAGCTTTATTCTCTTTTGGTATGCTACTCGTTTTTGGCGTGATTTTAGAATTGAGCTAAATTTATCTTTGGTGGGTAGTCTAATGTTATATTATTATGTATCGCTCCAAATTGGTAAAATATTACAATTATTTGGCAGAAAAATCTAAAGTACCGAAATCATATTAGTAAAAATTCCAGATTAGTTTACATCTTTGACGACGGAGAAAAGAAAATTGTATCAAATTACGTAAATACTTTGTTTTTCTATATTAGACTTCTATCTTTTATGACGCCAGTAATTCGCCAAGTTGTCAAAAAAAAATGTCTGCATCGGCCCTTACGCTCGACTGTGTGGAGCTTATTCCTTAAGTACGGTTGTCTTTGATTATATAGTAGGCAAACAGCGTAAATAAACGCATCTCATATAATACTTAAATCATGCTTGTATTTGCTTTATTCTATTCACATTTTTCATATTGATTCGGTAAAATAATATATATACACACACACACACACATATATATATATATATATATATCCAAAACATAAAAATGCACAGATGGTTAGAACCTAAGATAAATATACTAAATAGGAAGAAATAGGCACAGTAGTACAATTACAAGCTCCTGGCCTTAGGAACCAAGATTGCAGGTTTAAACAAGTTTTAGCGCTAGCCAACCTTCACCTGTAGTTTTTCATACTACATACCAAGAGGAAAGGAAAGAATAACATTTGGAGGAATTTAAACATTATAATAAAATCACTAAACTAATAAAATATAATTATAAAATTATAGCCTACTAGTATTCACATTATAGATTTAAATTCGATGCAAAACGTAGATAGTAAGACTTCCTTCGGGAGTGTATAAACTGGTTATGTTTCCGCCAAATACAAGAGAGGGAAAACAGTTCCACAACATATATATATATAAGAGAAAAGCGACTCACTCACTCACTGACTCACTCACTCACTGACTAATCACGATATCTCCGGAACTATTAAACCTATAGACTTGAAATTTGGTAGGTGGGTTTCCTTCATGGAGTAGACGTCAGCTAAGAACGGATATTGCAAAGTTCTAAACCCCAAGGGGCGTTACGGGGGTTTAAGTGGCGTTATAGGCAATTAACTCCTTTTTTAAACTATTAGACGTAAGATCACGAAATTTAGTAAGCTGATTCCATTCATTGAGTAGAGATCCGCTATAAAATGGGTTTTGTGAAAATCGTTTCCTAAGTGGCGTTGCGGGGGCTTAAGGGGGTTATACATAATTATTTCCATTTTTAAACTATTAGACGTACAGTCTTGAAATTTGGTAAGCGGATTTCTTTAATAGAGTACAGATCCGCTGCAAAGTGGGTTTTGTCAAAATCGACACCCAAGTGGCGTTGTAGAGTAATAGTTTGCGTTATAGGCAATTAACTCCTTTTTTTAAACTATTAGACGTAAAATCTCGAAATTTAGTAAGCGGATTCCATTAATTAAGTAGAGATCCGCTATAAGATGGGTTTTGTGAAAATCTTTCCCTAAGTGGCGGTTGCGGGGGCTTAAAGGGCGTTATAGATAATTATTTTTATTTTTAAACTATTAGACGTACAATCTTGAAATTTGATAAGCGAATTCCTTTCATGGTGTAGAGATCCGCTACAAAATAGTTTTGGGGAAAATTGATCCCCAAGGGTCACTGAGGGGGGTTAAGGGGCGTAATAAATAAGTATTTCTGTTTTTCAACTAATAGAACCACCTGCTTTAAAATTAGAAGGTATGTTCCGTTCATGGAATAAAGTTCCTTTTACAAAGATTTTTGCGAAAACGGACCCCCAAAGGAGTGGGGTTGCGAGGGATTAAGGCGTGTTATAGAAAAATTCCAGTTTTTGAATTTAACTCATTTACTTGAAATTTGTTGAGCACTTTTCTTTATATAGTTGAATAGAGTTCCACTAAGAATGTATTTTACGGAAATCAACTCCAGGGGGAAGCGGGGGGAGTTATTGGGACGTATTGATAGACAAAATTCCCGTTTTCGATCTGCTAAGACTACAATAATGAAATTTGGTTTGCACTCTTCTTTTGTTAAATTGGAATCCGCTAAGAGTGCTCTCAACGAGGTATTGATGATAAAAATTCCGTTTTTGCTCTGTTAGATTTAGACTTGAAATTTAGAACGCATGTTTATTTTATGAAGTAGAGATCCACTGAAAGTTGCTTTGGTGGAAATCCACTTGATTAGGTTAAGTGAGCGAAAAAAATCTTTCTCCTTCTATTTTAGATATAAATAGAAATTAGATATTATAATTTATGTTCTTTTATATCAAGGGGCGAGAGTGTAACAGCTATAAATATATTTTTCAATACAATCGAATTCTTAATGCTAGATATCAAGAATTAATATATATCTAAACAGTATACATATATACAACATCGTGAAATACCCAGTGAAGCGGGTGGGTAACGGCTAGTATATATATATATATATATATATATATATATATATATATATATATATATATATATATATATATATATATATATAATATATATATATATATATATATATATACACTGCTGGCCACCGTAAATGCAATACCTTGAAGGCAGCATACAGATAACATGAAATTTTCAACATGCATTATCGGAGGTGAGAGATGCAAATGATTAGAATTTCAGCGCAGACATACATCACACGCGCCTGTGGCGTCACCTCAAAGCGCTATTTAAGGTTTGGCGATTTCGATGATTTCAAGCCCGGCAATTGTGTTTTCTCTTGTGGTTTTTTCAAAAAACGATCAGTTATGTCGTGTAGAAAACAGCGATCAGCTTTTGATCAAGTATCCCAGAACGACAGAGGAAGGATAGTGGCCTACCGAGATTGTGGATTATCTTTCAGGAAAATCGGTAGTCGTGTTGGACGAAACCAAACAACTGTAATGCGGATTTGTGATCGTTGGATGCAGGAGGGTACGACTGACCGACGTGGTCGATCCCATCCACTTCAGTGCACCACTTCACGCAAGGACAGGCAAATTGTGCGCATGGCAGTGACCGATCTCTCAGTAACAGGACGAACCGAAGCAAAGCACATTGAGTCTGTAACGCATCATTCAGTGTCTGCGTGTACCATTTGACGTCGTTTACAGCAGAGTGGTCTGTCCGCAAGACATCCATTGTTTGATCTACCCCTAATGCAGAACCATAGACGTCTCCGCCGGCAATGGTGCGATGAAAGAAGGATGTGGGTGGTAGAATGGAATGAATTTGTCTTTAATGACGAGTCATGCATCTGTCTGCAACACCACGATGGTTGGATTCGAGTCTGGAGACACCGTGGAGAGAAGATGCTGAACAGCTGCGTTATGCACCGCCACACTGGTCCTGCACCGGGTATTATGGTATGGGGCGGTATTGGATATCACTCTCGCAGTCCTCTAGTACGCATTGCCGGTACTTTAAACAGCCAGCGCTACATCTCCGAGGTGTTGAAGCCAGTTGTCCTTCCTTATCTTCAAGGCTTGGCCACAGCCATATTTCAACAGGATAATGCGCGACCACACGTAGCACGCATTGTCCAAAGGTTCTTCGTCAATCACCAGATTAAATTGCTTCCCTGGCCGGCTCGCTCTCCATATCTTTCTCCGATAGAAAGCATGTGGTCCATGGTTTCTCAACGACTGACCCAGATTACACCCACAGCTTCCATACCAGATCAACTTTGGCAACGTGTGGAAGCTGCTTGGTCTGCTGTACCCCAAAAACACATCCAAAGTCTCTTTGAATCAATGTCGATGTGTGTGGCAGCGGTGATCTCCCACAATGGCGGCTACTCTGGCAGGAACCACACTTCACAGAAGTCTATAAATTTAATCATTTGATACTTGGTTAACATGTTATCTACAAAATAAATTTTGTTGTGCTATGTCTTGTCTTTCTTGGTGTTGCATTTACGGTGGCCAGCAGTGTGTATATATATATACACACACACACATTAATTATGTTACATAAATATATGTTACTCATAGTACATAAATACATTGTCAAGAAAGCTGAATTAATTTACTATTTATACCACTTTGAGTATTAATTACATTAATGCTCTCGCCATTATAAATCATTTTGACAAGATGCTTGTGGTAACTAAAGTATGATACGTAAACGTCAGTAGATTTACGAGTCGTGAAAACTTTGCATCAATGGTTGTACCATACCTAGTCACTCTAGAGCTCTACAAGAAACAAAATCCTAATTAATCTCTGATTTTAATTGTATTAACCTCAGTCCTTCACCTTTATAGAAATCAGTATCGAAATCGCTGCCAAGTATGATTGGAGAGAAGTACATGATACTGTTTCTTCAGCAGTTAAGAACCACCTTCTGCATATATGCTAAAGTTCACATTCATTATTTTATATATATGTAACAATAAATGCTCTTAGAATTTAAAATAATAAAATGGATTTCAAATCTTCTCTCTCTCTCTCTCTCTCATTATTTGCATTCACCATATAAGAAAAACATTCAAAGTTATAGAAACACTTCAACATTTGGTTCTTTCCATTGTTTCTTTCAATTGTTTTCAAAAATTTGTTTTTGTTTCTATAATGAAACAAAAAAAAATTTCACACGCATTTTTTTAATCGCCAAATCTGGTGATTTTCATTTGTTACAGTCAAACTCATCTTCTTGTGCAACCCAGTTGTAAATATGATTTGGACTGACAAGTTTAGGTGGAACGGAGTATAATCCTTTAAGAAACGAATTATTTTTCTCTTCAAATATTAAATTATTCTGATTATTAATACTATATGGACCACAATGACACTAGGAAAAATAATAAAAAAAACTTCCGCTACCTACCTGGAACGTAGACGGTACCCGCACGATCGTGCGGGTTGGGCGTTATCTGTGAAACAGGTAACCCATGAAATTTTATGAGCTATTCATTTTTAGCTCTAAGTTGATAGAAGAAACAATCTTAATTCAACTAAAATTGTTACAAATAAGGAAATTATTGAGGAAAATTAACTCTTTTATTAATTCATTATTTATTTACTGCAAAAATATTTTGTTTTGTATTTGACAAGTATAAATAACCATTGCATTTTGCACAACATGTTTTCGAACTGCTTTTGTAGTTATCATATCTGCCCTTGCGAGACCTTGAAATGTCAACAACACATCAAAAACGGCTATACGTGTCAAGCATTTTATCCTGGAATGGCCAGGATAAAAGCCATGGCATGTATAGTAGGTGGATTATAACGCTTCGATCTTTTTGCGAGGGTAATTACAACACTGTTATCTTCATCATCAGTTAAAATACTTTTGTTACTAGGTGGAGAGGCTGATAGCATTTCAACTATCACTAACTTAAATTTTAAGCGATCCATTTTGATTTTTATTGGAGTTTTCTTTGATATTGCATCTTGTTTGCACAGAAACCAAGAATTTGCAACAGCTAGATTATTGTAATGAATGTGTTCAAGAGACTTATCGTAAAGGATGATCCAAAATTGTCTTTTCATTTCAAGTATTCCCATGTGTTTCTTCACAGCTCTCATCTGAAATTGATTCTCCTTCCAGTATACGCGATTCATATGTTTTGTTCGCAGCATTGTCATCATCCGAGAGATCACTAAGTTCAATCTGATTTATTCATCAATTGAAAAAAATTCTTCTGTGAGAATTCTTCTCCTTTTAGACACTTAAAAAAGTTTTTCGCTAAAAATTAACACAGTATTCCAGGAAAAATAGTAAAATGTATCAGAAAATTTTATTATTTAAAAAATATGTATATTTAAACCACACCGTACTAACTACCACCGAAAAACCCATATTTTTTAAGGGGAGGGGAGAGATGAATGCAGATATCTGTGGAGGGGATAAAAATGCCATACTTCTCAACATATGTATGGAAAAGAAAATTAATTGCAAAAGAGAGAGACAGAGAAAAAGGACTCATCCATGGTGACCCTCAAGAAAATTTGGTATTAATTAAATAACTATATATTTCATTTTTATGTAGGCATTCATCAAAATTATTGAAACAGAAAAGAAATTTCGCATAGTTAGTACTTACGTTTACAGTTGCAATAACTCAAGTAACGCCCGACCCGCACGATCGTGCGGGTAACGAAATCCCGAGCCCTAGAAGCCACGTTAATAGAGTATGATTAATATTTTTTTTTTCCGAGTGCACACGGAGTACGTGCTCGTTAAATCAGTGGGTCCGTAGTCTTGTGGACTTATTCACTAGCACAGGAACTGGAGAATATTTCCCTCCCCTTCAGTTCACTTGCAGAAATTGTCGAGGTGGAGATAGAGGTCGTGTCGCCATCTATCGTCCCTTCGGGGAAGTTTCACTGAGCTTAAATCGCACTGTCACCTGTATGGTGCTCAAGGCCAACGACAGGCGTACCTCTTGCCCATGCCACGATGAATTTCGTGGGCCTCGTTCTGACTACGTCAGACAGGTGGCATTAGCCACAACAACAACAACAATATTTTTTTCTATTTTAGAATTATTTAAACATTAATACAAATTTTTTATTTAAGCAATTAGAAATATATTGATTATTACCTTTTTACGACAGATAAAAAGAAAACGTGTTTTCATTGTATTTGAAAACCAAGTTAGATTTGCCAGCAGAAATAAAAACATGGACTACAACCACTGTCTGTTGATAAAAAATGATACTTTACACCTTCTGCAAACACGCTCAATAGTTGAATTCGGGATTTTTTTACATCAGACTATTCCAGAAGCAAAAATGTACAAGAATGTCTAACCCGCACGATCGTGCGGATTGGGTCTTAAAGAGATATGTCATTATTAGAGCGAGAAAGTCGTTTAGCTCAGAAACCGGATTTCCAGGCCAATGACGCTAGTAGACGAAACGACAGTAAACGTAGTTTTTACGATTTTTTTAAAAAGTTAAAATTTTTTTGAGGGTTTAATTTTTAATTGATACTTTCCAAATTTCACACTTCGATAAGAAATAACGTAATTTTTAAACAAGATAGGCGAAAAAAAACTGCGGAATTGAATTTTTGTTAAAGGGTATTAGATGAAAAACACACAAAAAAACTTTTTTTTAAATCTATAATTCTTAAGCAATTATTTCAATCTTTGGATTCAACACAGATAATAATGTTTGACAAACAGAAAAAAAGGTTCGTGTGGTTATTTTTATAAATGACGAAGTTATTAAATGTTTAATTAAAATTTTGAGAATTTTTTGAAAAATCGTAAAAAAAAAGTTTTGGGCATTTTACATTTTAAATAACCGATTCTAAATGGCCAAAATATGGAACGGAACGTTCTGGAAAAGAAAATCGATTCATTACAATGATAAGAAGTTTGTACAGACTGATTAAAAAATTCTTTTCACATAAAAACGCATCAATATTGTCTCATTTTAGAAAAAAGTCGTAAAAAATGGAAAGTATCATTATTTTGTAAAAAAAAATTGTACCGTGGCGATGAAAATGACCTTTCCAATTCTGTAATTAATTTTTGTCTGATTTCGGTAAGAAAGAACGATCGCAATTTTAAAAACGAAGTAAAAGTAGAAACTTCCTTCTTTCTTCGGACAAAGAGTTAGCGCACGAGCAGAAGCGTGCGTTACTTTTTTTTAAACACTTTTTTTTTAAATTTTACCCCTCGTAATATTTTCATACCGGGGCTTTATATGAAAATTGATTTTTAAGGAGTATAAATTTAAAAAAAATCATTAATCATTAAAAAAAATCAAGTACTCATTGTAAGATAAATTTTTTTTTACTTTTCATAATTCTAGATAATTCGATGTTTATCAAAATTAATTAGGGTAATTAATTAGCTTATTATTGTTAAATCAATTATAAAATACATTGTGCAGTACTGATATGTTTATAAGTATATTATATCATTGTAAATATGTATTTTTTATTATCTCAAAACGTATTTTGTTTTGATTCTTTTCAGTAAATTAAAAAATTTTTTAAATCTATAATTTTCTTTTTTTCGATATGCTCGCGTCCCCTCCCCCTGGAAGGATTATCACACACCCCTAGGAGACGCACCCCGCAATTTCAGAAACGCTGACATGTACTACACAAAAATTTTGCAACATAACTTTCTTTTGTAAAAGTGAATTAACTAAAATTTTTGTCATCTTTTGTGATGTGCAGTTTTTTAATTTTTTCGGGATTTTTCCCCCTCTTTTAAATTACCTGAAGGAATCTTATCACCATCGAGATGATAGTCCAGCAGCTCTTGTTTTCACATATTTTGCCGACAAAAGGAAATATCTTTTAAATGGCATGTCTTCCGGAACATTTATTATTTTACAACATTTTGCACCTTGCTTTGTTTGAGATGAAATAAAATAATACGTTATTACCCTTGAATCTAGGAGCATAAAACTTTCTCTTTTCAGTAGTCTGTGCTTGGCAAATATTTCAAAGACAGAAGCCAATATGTTTTCCAAGATAAAATGCAGCAAATACAAAGACCATAAAAACAAATACATAAATGCATATCAAAACAAAAACACACAACGAATAAACAAAGATACGAGTGTTACAATGTTATATTCTATTTTAATGTGATAAAAACTTACCTAAATAAAAAATGATCAATTTCAAAACTGATTTTAGTTCTTTCAGAGATTATTTTAGGTAATTTTTGAAAATGAACACACCACACGAAATTTCATTGTTCGTTCTTTAATATATTCTAGTCAGCCTTTTGAGTTCTCGGGGCCACATTGGAACATAACACGATCATCTGAACACTGTATGAGGGGCGATAGTAGGGAGACAAGGGGACGACAAATCACAATAGAACATGAGGTCGCAAACTACGTTTAGTCTGTGATAATCGCAATAATATTAGCGTCGGGTGTGGGGGGCGATGAACCAGACATGTAAATGTCGCAGGAAAATGATGAAATTAGGACTTTCATCGAATCCTTAAGAGAGATGATCAATTAACGCAAGATATTAAAATAAGGTCTCTTTTAGGTCATTTCCCTTATGTAAGTGATTTGATCAAATCCACGAACTGAACAAGTCAGCCATTTTTTTTAAAGATATGGGGTTGATATTTAGGGGAACGATAGTACTACCTGTATAGTTAGGAAGTACAAGGACTCGACCCCCACCCCAGGTGTCTTCCCGTCCCCCCTCTGGACAGCATTTTGCCAATTCAAATACAAACTAGCTCATTTCATCATTTCATTGAAACAGTTCAGGGTTTGATAAAATTCCTCACTTTCATCATGGAAATGACCCTGAAGAGACGTTAGTTTAAAATATTGGCAAAATGCTGTCCGGTGGAGGGGGGAGACACCTGTACTTCCAAGTCTCAGAACTTTTTGCTTCCTTCGTGGCTTTCTTTTTCTTCGAGCCATCTTCTGAGTCAAGTTTTCACGCAAAATTTAAAATGGTTTCTCCGGTATTTTTTATGTCAGAAACTGTTGACTTTTCAACATTATAAAACTGTGCTAGAGACGCTCCACTTCGTTCCTTCGCTAGACGGTTTAATATTTCAAGTTTTGTCTCCATTTTTAAGACGTTGCCAATTCGAAGCCACAGCAATTCACAACTTAACAAAGATTTTCACCAAGTACACAGTTGAAATTCCCCAAATATCCCTGACCTTGGCTTTCCCCGGCACTTTTGGAATCACGCGAAGCAACTGTTCAGCAATGCACTGCTCGAAAACGTTTCACGTTTCTTCATGTCACAGGGATATGGATCTGCAATATATATATAGATCTTCCATCCCCTATCTGATCATGTATTTTGGCGCTGACAAGTGGAAGACCTGAGTGGGAAAAAACAAAGTTCACTGAGTTAGTTTAAGTGATCTGATTGGCTGGTAAGGTAATGCAGAAGAATGACGTCACAGTCTAGGGTTAAGAGTCTTCTGATTTCGGTCTTCTGATTCTGACAGTCAACTGGGAGCTGTAATAAAAGCAATGGCATTGGTTGGTAGCAATTAGTGAGAAAGCTCTCTAATGGCTGCCCTGAAGTTGGGGAAATTGAAAAAAGAAATTGCTTGCCTGGTGGGTGCAGCAATGAGAATATTTTGAAAAGTTATGAAAATTTAAAGAAATACTAAAAATTAAAGATAAAATTATGGAGTAAAAATTTAGAATGAATAGTTTGCATTCACCGGTGATGAATGCAGAGCAATAATATTAAGGGAGATCATATGAATCCAGGAGTATTCTCCTGGGTCTCTTAGTTTTGTCATTTAAGTGGTAATTTTGAATGTCTATTAAATTTAGATTATCGGTATTGGGAAGATTATTAAAAAAAATTAATTGCAAGAGTTTGAATAAAGTTTTTAAAAGGTTGTATATCAAGGGCTTTATGGATGTAGGAGTTTCTGGTGTATCTGCCAGTTCTTGTAATACTTCTAAAAATGAATTTTGCGAGACTTCAAGAATTTTAATTTTAGTGTTTGCTGCGTAATCCCACACAGGGTAAGCATAACTTAAAATGGGACGCAAAACAGAAACCGTTTTTTCGACATTGATTTTTATCTTCCAAGTATTAAAGAAATTTTCCAGGAGAGAAAGGTGTCTATTCAGAGCGAGTGTGATTGTGTTGTGATTTTTGTAACAGGCCGTGATACATGTGTCGTCAGCATAGAGATTTATCATTGTTTGTGGATGTGTGGGCATGTCGTTTATGTAAAAATTAAATAATATTGGGCCAAGGAGGGACCTCTGCGGACAGCCAATATTTATGTTGTGTGAGTCAGAAAGTGTGTTGTTGACTCTGACCTGATATTGCTCGAAAATGCATTCATATACAGCACATGTAGTTTGCAAAAAAAGGACTGGTCCGGATATTTGACTCTCCGGATAATAAACGTTCGGATAAGCGACGTTCTACTGAAATGTTAGATCAGGCAATGAACAATTCAACGCTTCCAATAATAAAAAGCGCAAAATAATGTTCGGTTATAATATTAAGAATATTGTCTTTATATATTTTTTGAAAGATTTGTAAGATGTGTGGGAAACTTATATATATATATATATATATATATATATATATATATGTTTCCCATCTTACAAATCTTTCAAAAAATAAAGACAATATTCTTTCAGGAATATCGGAAAATACTTAAAATTTGATGATAATGTATGATTTAGAAGATGTAATATATATCTCTGCTAAATACGTTCTCGCTTTACCAAAAAGAATGTCAAATTCACACTGAAATTAATTTTATGTTTCTATCATTCTGATTTATATGAACTAAAAATTTATCATAAAGCACAATAAAAGAAGACCAAGGATTTCCTTAATTTGTTCTTTCCGATCTTTTATCAAACAATCACTATATTTTTCAAGTGTTTTCAAAACAAAAAAACGGGCTATTTCTATAGTTTGCATTGGATATCCTCATTTCGATATCGAATTTTATTTCAAAGTCCCTAAATCAAACTCACCCAAAATCAAACGATTCACCATCCGTTCATTCAACATTATTTTGTTCTGAGTCCGCGCCATTTTGAATATTTTTGGGTCAAAGACTTCTCTTGATCAAACATTCCATTCTTGCGAATTAGATAATCAATGGAATCAGGATTTTTGTTGGAATAGCTTCTGTATCCTGATTAAAGCTTAGGTTCTGCACTGGATGGAATCTTGGTACGAATTTCCTTGTTGATCTCGAAGAAAGATTGTGGATCCGCCATCTTGTTTAATTGAACTGCAGTACTCTTGCGGTTAGCTGAGTTTTTCCAATTGCCTTCAGAATTTGTTCATGCAGCTGCTTTAGTTATCCATTTTGAATTGATAAGCATAATTAGCCTGATCTGATGTTCCTTCGATTGACCTAATTATCTTGAATGTAGAAACAGAACGCATGTCGGAAGTAACAGTTTTAATTTTCACTTACATAACATGTTGATATAAATGAATATCAGCATGTTACATATATTATTAAAGTGACCAGTATTTTTCTTACAATGAAAAGGAGGACGAAAAATTTAAGAAAAAATTACAACATAAATATGTGAAAAATTTTATTTATTCAAACAAAAATACGCTAATTAGCTTTTTATTATTTTCTTAAGCGAGTATTTTTCCATTGAAGGAATTTTTTTTGTCAACATATCATTTTCTAATACATCGGAAATTTCAGAGCAAAAAATATCCTTCATACTGAATTTTACGCTAAGCACACTGTAGCTAAAATATTAATATTCAATCTTGTGTGATTTCTCACTAGTCACTTCACAAAAATCATTACCAACTGAAAAAACTCTTTCAACTGCTGCATTAATTCCAGGGCAGCACAACGGAAATTCAACAAGAATAATTACATTTTCATATGGAATCTTTCATTTTTGAAATGGTTTAAGTAATTTGACCCATTTTTTATCACAGTTTCACCATGTTGGTTTTCCAATTGTTCTAATTTATTAGAATTTAAATGTGCATTAAGTCTTCTTTCTACTTCAAACAGATAATTGTCATCGTTTTTAATATTAGGCATTTCTTTCGATAAAAATTCAATATAATTTTTATATCTGCCCAATTTACTTGCGATGAAGTAAAACTGTTATTTCCTGTGTTATTTGTTTCAAAATCATTCTTCGACATTTTGGAAACATGTTTGGTTCACCGCTGAATACAGAGATTAACAGATCAGTTTTAAAATATTGAAAAGGAGGACAAGTAGGAGGGCACTTTTCGAGGAAGGATCGAACCTATAAAAGGAGGACTGTCCTCCCTGAAGGAGGACGGTTGGTTATCTTAATATTTTATTTTATTGTACCATTTACACTTATCTTAGTTTTTAATGAATATAAGTTATGAGAGAGAAGATATACACTCTGTCGCAAAAAAATATATGCACCCAGAAGAAATTGAGCTACATTCACGAAATTTGGTATGCATGTAGTGTATATGAAAATAAACAAATGATTAAAAATTCAGAACAAAATATCATTTTATTAAGCGGTTACAGCTTGCAAAAGGTTAAAAATCAGTAAGTAGTAAAGCCACCTCTGGCAGCTATACAAGCCGAAATTCGGCGTGGCATCGATTCAATTAGATCACTTATGACCCCCTGTGGAAGATCCTGCCATAGTCTTTGCATCTGCGCAGTTAATTCTCCTGTATCTCGGGACGGCTGCAGTTGCCTTCCCAGACATGCTCTATTGGCGAAAGATCTGGTGACCTGGCAGGCCATGGTAGGACGTCATATCCTTGAAGACATTGTTGGGAGAGTCGCGCAGTATGTGGACAAGCATTATCCTGTTGATAAATGGCACCTGGGTGACTTGATAGCATGGGTAGCACAATCGGCGTTAAAATATCGTCCACGTATCTGCGAGCTGTCAAAGTGCCTTGAAGGACCACTAAAGATGATCGTGTGTCCCAAGAAATTGCTCCCCACACTGTCACACCTTGTGAAATTGCTGTATGCCGCTCGACAATAAATGCCGGATCGGACCGCTGGCCGGTGCGCCTCCAGACACGTGTGCGGTGGTCATCAGCACTGAGACTGAATCGGGATTCATCACTGAAGATGACACGTCTCCAGTCTGTCACACTCCAAGTTGCCCGAGGTCGGCAAAAATCCAGTCGACACTGCCTATGATGTGGGGTCAGTGGTAAGCGTCTTAGTGGACGTCGGCTCCTCAAGCCAACTTCGGTCAGTCGTCTCCTTATGGTTTCTCTTGATGGCACTGGATGTCTGGAAGGAGGTAAGTGGCGTTGAATCGATGCTAGCGACGTTGTTGGTGCAGAAGTGGCCACTCTTCTGATTGCACGATCCTCGCGATCATTTGTGTTCCTAGGACGTCCTGACCCTCCGCGACGGTACACTCTACCTTCTGTGATCCACTGTTGCCAACACCGAGCAACTACCATATCGCTCCGACCGAGGGGGCGGCCGATACGTCTATTCGACCAACCTGCTTCTCTGAGGCCTATTATACGGCCCCTATCAAAGTCCGTCAGCTGCTCGTACTGCCGCCGGTTACGTCTTAGAGGTATCCTAAGTCTCAATATCGTCTATCAAAGTCATCAGATTCGTTTGGATAGCCGTACGGCGCTCGTACTCATGCTTTTAAACTCTCCCAGTTGCGCAACTAATATGCGCATAGCACACTTAGCCTTGTCTCATTGGCTTCGAAATTTTAATCATTTGCATATCTCTTACCAGACTACATTCTTGCCGAGTTTCGTGATTGTAGCTTGATTTCTTCTGGGTGCATATATTTTTTTGCGACAGAGTGTATATGAAAACAACTAAAAATTAATGGTTTTTTGGATTCAGCTGGAAGTTTGATATGTGATTAGAAATTAGGAAGAAATTTATGTAAAAATATTACAGATTTTAATGAATACTTTCGAATATTTTAAAGCAGGGGTGTCCAAATGGGGGTCCGGGGGCCGCATGTGTCCCGCCTTAAATATAAGTTTGCGGTCCGCGAAATTATTTACAACTTTACAAAATTCGACTATTTTGTACAATATTTTTTGATTAAGGAGTTTTTATTTTTTTATTTTGAAAAAAATAAATCCCATAACTGTTATTATTTTATCATGTTGCTTCTTTTTTTGAAAATCTCTTTTTTTTTCTAAATTGAAATTTATCAAACATAAGTCGCGCTCAAACTTAACGCGCGAAAATCTGCAACATCAATTGCGATACGCAAATACACATGCATTGAGATCGACTTGCAAAAACTAAGTGAAAGAGTTCAGAAACAGATATTTCACTAATATTAAAAAATTAAACATTATTTGAGATGATTGCATTATTATTATTATACGATCTATGTTTGTATACATGAAAAACAATGAAAACAATACTAATATATCAGTCCGTTTTAAATTTTCCCTCCAACAAATGTTTGGAATGGATAAAAATCTAACTTAAAGATATATATTTTTATATGCGGCCCACGGGATCGTAAAGTTCTTCCGAAGTGGCCCGTAAGGTCATTTGGGTTGGCCACCCCTGTTTTAAAGTGTACTTTTTCGAAAATAAGCCAATCCGTGTATTTGCTGACAGTGTGTTTTTTCATGAAAAAAATCTATCCAAATTCGGAACGCATGTATAAGCCGAATTCAAAGAGAAAAATTCCTGTAAATTCAAACATGCCGTCACTAGAACAAAAATGTTACGAGAAAATGTAACGAATATCTTCTAATCAAACTGTTTTAAAGATGAGCACACACTGCCTCCATTCTAGATTATTTATATACATGATATTTACACCAAATAAATATTTAGAGAAGTTCAGAGTTAAAAATTTTGTGCTGTTAAAAAAATCCGACTTCCTTGTGGGCTTTTTCTTGTGAACTGCATCTCTGTATCATCATTTCTTCCGTTTTATGAAGTGGTCGTAGTAGCCTAGTGGTTAAGATATCGATCGTGGCTGGCTTGTTACGAGTTCAAGCCCAGTACCACTAAAGACCCGCCGTGTAGGGGCGCGATGCACGTAAAATCTGTCAAGAGCTCAAACGTCCTCCCGTTGGTGTGGTATTTAGGAGAGGAGGATGCCGTCTCAGGTGTCGTCCTCGTCACTTGACCATGGTTCAAAATGACGAGGTTCATCGCCAAAAGCCCTCGAGTAGCTAAACAGTGCGACGTTAATATTCAATTCAATCAATCTCTCTCTCTCTCTCTATATATATATATATATAAATGGATGTTTATATGTATGAAACCGCATTACTCCAAAACCGTTCGTTCAACCGATCACTATGAAAATTGGCATGTAGAAGTATTTTTTTTTGTGGAGAAGGTTCTTGTGCTATCCTCTTTGTTGCAGCTCCCCACCAGGTGGCGTTACAGCATATCAACTTCTGCACCTTTCAATCCATTGCCAAGTTTCCAACAGGGTCGCCAAAAATTATACCAACTTGGCTATTCTTGGCTCGTCACCAAAAGGCCCCGTGTAGCTCAACAGTGCGACGTTCATATTCACTCAATCACTCCTTTTTATGAATTTTTTAAGTTTAAACAAACTTTTGGCCCATCTGGAGTAACTATTTACTAATTGCCGTAAAATTCGGCGTATAACGCCCACTTTTAACACAAAAAATAAGATCGAAATTTAAGGGAGTGCATTATACACCGGGTGTAAAAACGATAGCTTTAAAAATAAAAGGTATGAGCGTAAAGAATTTTTTTTATTTCTACACATTTTATTTAAAAGAAATGGCATGACTTATGAGCTAAAAAAGTTGTAGTGCTAGAAGTATATATATATTTTTTAAATCTGGAATAATATACCTTGAATAAATCACCTTAAAACATAACAGTATTGTTTACTACCATTTCAGATTTCTTCGTGAAAAAAGAGGATGAGCTTTATACGGCGAATCTTCCTAAAAATTGAAAAATGCAGCTTGAAAGTATAGGTGCGCGTTATACGCCGGATTTTACGGTATTCTTATTTGCCGGACTGTCTTATACGAAATTCTCAAAGCATGATTGAATGAATCAAAATAAATTGAAAACAGATAAAGTTTATCTCTGAAATTCGGTGAAATGCATGCGATATTATGAAATTAAGCATATTGCGACTGATTTTGTGGAAGAAATTGCTGAAGACGATAGAAAAATCACTTTTATCACGTCCTTTCATTGAGAAATGGTATAGCGAGAAATATATATTACGTTCGATTTGTTTTTCTGATGGTTTATTCGGACGGCGTTGCATCACTTCTTTTGTATAAGTATTTTGTTGACCGTAAACTATTGACCGTAGGTTATATTACTCAAAGATTTCCAAAGAAGAGATAAGTTATTGTGACGTTTGAACAAAACATCCCACAGAAAAGCTCCAGTCTTGTTAATTTAGGAAAATCATTTTTGAGTGCTTAAAAGTGCTACAAATTTATCTTATTATATCGGAGAGTGGTGTAACGGAAAATATTAAGCCCCCCTGGAAAGTCAGGATATTAGAAAGGATTGCAGAACCTTATTATAACCTAGACTTTGGCAGCGTTTCTCAAACTGTGGGGGGCGTAATAACTCTACGAGAATATTGAAAAGTAGAAAACAAAAAATCGGGTGGGGCACACAGCCGTTGGTTTTCACGTGAAAAGTCTATGTTAGCGAATCGCTTTTAAAGTAAAAGATTGAAATAAATAAAAACAGGATGGACGGTGTTTTAAGTATTTTAATAAAAAAGAACTGATACATAATAGAAACATAAATTATTGTTACAATTAATATTCGACAACGATTTTATTTAACATAGGTCTGTGATATGTGAAATAAGAAACATAAGGCATAATGTATACATTAATATATTGGTGAATGTACAGTCTATAGTGGTATTGCCTAATGTTGTCGATGATGTTTGTACGTAGTTAAGGCCGAATTCCTTCCTCATGAACTCAACAAGATAGCTCTTCTGTTGTGGATCGCAATTGAAATCGCCGCATAGAACGATTGGAGTCTCCAAGTCTGGCTGAGAGTTCGGTATTAATTTTGTTAAGTTTGCTGAATATGGCAGGAGTGATTGATAAAGACATAACTTAACAGCTTCAGCCGACGCCTTAGGATGCATATATACGGCACCGAGGATAAACAGCGTAAGATCTTCGACTTTAACGTCCACCAAGCATATGTCGCCGACATTATGTTTTCTCAAGACTGAATTTCCGCAAGACTTGTTGGCATTTACTATGATTTCGCTACAGTTCGTGGAGCTTTGTAGGTTTCTGTAGATTTCAGAACCTCCGGCTGCAGAAACTCGCACCGACAATTCAGATGAGGTAGACGGACAATGTGTACGATGTTCAAGTGCGGTGTTATTACTTGCTCTTAGTTCGAAGCCATTGATCATGACAGTGTTCGCGCAATTCATCCAAGTCTCGCTAATTACCATATAATCGGAGTTCATCAATATATTATCGCTTTCAATATCTCCTGCATGAGCAACCAAACTTTGTGCATTGAAAGCAGATACGATCAAAATTAATTGCCGTTGTCGATGTAGGTAGCCACCCTGGTCTTCATTGCGTTCGGCTAGGACGTCTCGCTTACAGAAGGCTCTTGCTTGCATTGACAACGTGGGAAGGCGATGATTGGCCATCCGATCGTACTCGTCGCGAATATCTTTCACCGTTGGCGCCGTGCTGCCTCGCCCGTGATAAAATTTAAAATCGTCTTTATCATTGGTGAGATACAGACCGTCAATCGATGTTACTCTACTCAGCGCAACGTACACAAGCTGTATCTGTTGTGACTTATCGTAGTTGAAAACGACTTCGTCGAATGTGCCACCTTGCGACTTATAAATGGTGATCGCGCTTGCGGACACAACCGGAAATTGGTTACGTCTACACTTGATATTCCCACCGAGCGGTATGTTGGCGGCTGTGGTCACAATAGGTGTCCACTTTAAATCTAACACATCACGTTTTCACATAACGTGGGGCTTCGCTTTTACTCTACATAGTTGGTCCATGCTTGGATTTGGAAACTCCAGCCAAAGGCGCACTCTCTTCCGAATTCTTGTTGAGGTTGACGGCTGAGGTTCAACATCTACTTCTGTCGTTCCATAGATTGTCACCTGTTCGTCTTCAGTGAGATATTCTATATACTTAAGCGTACCATTGCGCCATTCATTAGTCCATCTTCAACATCTAAGTTTATAGTAATCATATATGGATAACCGACAGCTAGTTTTAAACTGTACGGCAAGCCGCCCGACTCTACGACGCTCATTTTGTGCAAGTTGCGGCGAGCAGTCGCGACCTCCGTTAGCGTATTGTAGCCAATCATCTTGTCTTCTGCAATATTTTCGAACTCAGGTATGAAAGCGTTGTTGTTATATGCGTCAACGTCGTGGTTGCGATGAAAGAGGCGAACAGTCGCGGGTACGTTTACTTTACACCAAGGTCTACTTCTGAAGCGTGATTCGATGAGAGCAATTTGCTCGGTACCGAGTCTCTCACCGTTACCGATTTTCGTGAGTATTTCCGAGAAGGTGGAATCACTTTGTCTCATTACCTGTTCGAGTGGATAGTAGTCGAGCGATTGCCACAGCATTGGCCCACAGATCGAGTTTCGCGGCCCTTTGTACACTGGTGAAGCATTTACGGGCGGTAACTGATGAAGATCTCCACAGAAGATGATGTTAAGATTGCCAAACGGTTGGTTGGGTACACCAGTGATCTCTTGCAAGCGCAGGTTTATTTTATGTAGCACATCGCATCCAATCATGCTCACTTCGTCGATTATGATGCATTTCACACCAATAAATGTACTTCTGTAATTTTGAAGCACCTACGTCCATAAGTACAGGTATTCCAGTGTTAGAGGTGCTCTCTCGGTTGGCGGCAGCAGAAAAGTTCCTCGTGGCGTTGGCTTTGCGACGTTCCCAAAACCGTCTCGCTCGCTCGGCACCGGACATTGGGGTACCTGTGTGTGGCCCATAGCCCCCTCTTTCCAACGATAGTCGTGATTTATATTTCTGGCTGGCTCTTGTATGAATCAACCTTATTTTTGTATGAATCAATCGGTTTCAATAATCTTGCTAAACACACGAAAGAATCACCGCGCTATCAAGTCGGAGTCACGAGTTACACTGAATAGAAACGAGCGAGAGCGCCGGTTTCGCACAGTTAACGCAGTACCCCTCCCCCGCCGCCCCGCTCGACCCAGACCCGGACTCAAGGCCATAACAGCGAGCTGACTATATAAAAGTGAAATATTCACACCACATTTTTGTTTCTAGGACTAATAGTTTTGTAATTATTAAGGTACGATGATATAGACCGTTTCGTTACGGTCCACTTTTTGAACCTGGTGCCCGTATGTTTCGGCGCGATTTTAAAGACGCTTCACGTCAAAAATTATTTAAAAGATTTGTAATTTACTGAAACTAAATAAACAAAATACTTTCTGATGTGATAAAATATAAAATACACATTTACACTGATATAATACACTTGTAAATCTATTGGTACTGTACAATGTATTTTATTATTACTTTAACAATACTAAGAACTAGTTTGATGATTAGCAGTGACCCCATGGGCTTGTATTAACACATATCTTGATAATTTGTACGGTTTATAATTAATTCCTTAACTGCCGATTAAAAGTCACGTGATTCGCTCCCCAATGCCACCCTTTTCCCTGTAGACGCGAGTATTTTTTTTGGGGGGGGAAAAAAGGAATAAATAAGCAAATCCTCTGAAATAAGTAAATCCTTCTAACATTGTGAAGGTCCTTTTATTGCATTCCAAAGTCTTTGGTATAATTTTTATGCATATCAGTGCACAGAAAAGATCGTACTTTGGAAAGACGTATGTATGCGTCCAAAAACTTAATGCGTTAGCTTAGTGAGACGTTTTTATACGTCGATGGCATATAAGAGGTTAAAGTAGCATATATTGTAGCTTTAGTGTCAAAGTATAGTATTATTGAATTCAATACATTGTTATTATAAGAAGGGAGGGCGCGATGAAAATAATGATTGAACATTGCGTCGCGAATGCTGAAAGTTTGAGAAGCACTGATTTTTGGGCCTTTTAGAATCCTCCCCTTTTCACGAAGCGAGGGTGTACATTACGCCAATGATACAGGATGTTCGACAAGTAGTGTAAGGATCGCGTCTTGAGATGTGGGGGAAAGGGAGGGAAGACTAGCCATGTTCAAAATCAGTAAATTTATTTGTAACGCAATCAACAATACAAGTTCAATCAATCGAAACTAGTAATCAAGTAAATCAATGAAGAGGTGCACCCAATTGAAGCTATATGGAGTCAATTAACAAGATTAGCGAAGTATGAGAAGACTTTAAATAATACCAGTACACTGCGCCTATTTAGCTATCTAATCTCTATTCAATCTCTAGTGACACAAATCGTCACATTAATTATTACAATAATCAAATAGCAAATATCTGCGTTACATTATAGTATGTGATTATACATTCAACTGTTAATTACAAAATAAATAAATAAACATACTCACTTACGGGGTTTTTTTTTGGTTCTATAAAAAAACGTTACAAGTTTTCTTTTTTTTACAACGCTTTATTGCACGATTTCAATATGAGAAACACATCAAGTCTATGCAAGATTTCTGTCCACGTTCTATGAAGCACTGCAAGATCAACACTGTGAATGGACATTGTCATTCAACTTTTCATTTCATTATTTTTTTAATTGAAGAATGGTAAACAATACTTTCCACCTATCCCTACAAGAAGTTCAATGATTTTATTTCTATAGATCTGGGTGGCCACGCTGTTGGACATCCTCTTTCCAACCATCGCCCAGGAAACTTTTTCACTCTTCCAAACTCTAGTGTAGGGGTGCTCTATTTACGCTATACATGTGTTCCATATTTAAATTCGATACACCGTGCTACAACTTGGGATTGTTCTTGCGGTGAAGCCATTTTCAAACGAGGATGTTGAGAAACGGGGAGGTTGCGCCATCTGATTTGCATTTTATTAAATAGAAAATACAATTTTTTCTTTATGGAGCATAAAAAAACCGCAAGTGAAAATCTATGTTTGTTTATTTTCAATTAATTTTTTAAAGTGTAATCGTACTTTTTAGACACCCTATATATTACAAAAAGAAGCTGCTCTCAGAGAAAAAAAATTCTTCAACTATACATTCATAGGCCTAGCAATTCGTATTTAGCTATATACATACAGATAATGTTTAATATGCCCACATGCAACAAATTGAAGTGAAAATCAGAAACAAGACATATAAAATTAGCATTTACAGAAGGCAGAACGAAAGAAAAAAATTCAGGTAGAAATATTATGTGATAACATCGGAAATTTGTCTTTTTTAAAAAAGTATGGAGTAAGTTCTTGGAATAATTTTCTCCGTGTATAATAAATAATTCTCTGTAGCGAAATATTGTTGCAAGATTCCATTTCACTTGGTAACAGATCAAAATTCTAATTAATATAATTGATAAGAAATGTGATGAGATATTCAAATGAAATGTTAAAAAAATTAAAACGCTTCGAAATGTAAGTGACCTCGTATTTATATAAACACAAGCCATTACCCACCCGCCTCATTGGGTATTTCATGATGTTGTATATCTATATATCAGTACTTTAAATATCTGCGATCCAATTTTCAGTCATAATTTTCATCGCCCCCACGCCCGTATACAATAACAATGTATTGCATGAAATAATAATGTGCTTTGACGCTAAAACTTACAAAATGACCGTAATTATAAACCTTAAAAACTTTTAAGATAAGTATTAAATTTTGTAAATGACAAGACGATAGGAGTAGATAGTAATTATTAAACTTATTTTTAATTTAGTACTGACAAATTAATTATCAAATACATTTTGCACTCCAGATACACTTGCAAGTATCTCAGTGTAAATGTGTATTTTATTTTTTTATTGCGTCAGAAAACAGCGAATTAATTATTATTTTCAGTAAATTAATAATTATTTAAAATCTTTTATATTCGACTTTTCGATATGCTCTGACCCCCACAAAGGCTTATCACGCCCTATAATTGGGCGTGCCTCCCAGTTTGAAAAACACTACTACATATTGATTTTAAGTTATTGAGGTATCCAAGCTCTTGTGTATTCAAAAACATTCTTATAGCCCTCACTTTTTAATTTAAAACGTATAGAGCTTGAATTTCAAAACTTAATTTAACTCAGTGGCACACAAGTCCATTAGGGCCATGGCCTACTGTACCCTTACAGTATACGTGTCCTTGGCCCCTGAGGTGCATGGGCAGATGTTCCGATCAGGTGGTCAATCTGACGTGAAACCTCCAGTGTTAAGTTCCCAAGCAAGTTTGGTACTCATTTATCGACCCACTGAAGGGATGAAAGGCCGAATAGGTCTTGCCCAGCCCGAAGTTTGAACCTCGAACCTGTGGTGTGGAAGCGCAATAAACTACCATTCAGACACTGGGCTTCCGAATTTTAAAAACAGGAGTATATTTATTTTTTTACGTACCCGTTACCCCTTTCCTTCTGAAAGTCGATTTCTACAAAACCCATTACTCAACAAAAGAAACATGCTTGCTAAATATAAAGCCTGTGGGTGTAACTATAAAAAAGGATCTTGTTTATAACGGGTGTTGTCTATAACGACTCTGAAGCCTCATTGGGAGTCGATTTTCACAAATGCTGTTCATAGTGGTTGTCTACTCAACAAAAAGAACATGCTTGCCAAATTTCAAGTCTGTATATCATATATTTTGGTATATCTTGTAATGAGGGGGTGAGTGTGAGTTTATTTTCTCTTGAAAATATAGATGAACATTATCAGCTTTAAGAAAAGAATCGCTAACTGCTGATGATGAAGCAGCAACATATAATATTGGTAATCAATCGATACATTAGAATAAATTATTAATTATCAGTTGATATGGATGTCAAAATCTGTTTTGTTGAACTTGCTCATTAAAGTTTTTGCTTTTTAAAACTTAATTGGTTTTACTTAGAATAGATTGAAATTAAATATTCTGTATAAAATATTAAGCTTTTTAGTCCGTTTGCTCTAATCACTGTTCGCAAAATGTGAATTGAATTTTCAAAAACATAACAGTGAAAAAAACATAAACATTATATTAAAAATGACATATTTCTTACCTACTCTGATTATTCTGAATACGAAGGCAATGTAGTGACTTTTTTTTGTTTCTAGTTTTGCAAATTCATCGTAATTCGGCTTCCTTCTTGGCATAATCCAGGGCTAAGTTATTTTGGTATTGCAATGAATTGATATATTACTATGAATTCCTTTTACTTCTTTATTCTTTCAAATTAATAGAAATTCTTTGCATAGCGTCAAGTCTAGGGTACGCTTGAAATAATAATAGCTTTATGATTAAAATATAAAATAGGCATTTTTTGTACCTTATCATTGTGAAAATGAATGTGTGTGAATTTTTATTGTTTATTTACAGTTAAAGAAAAGTTCAAAGATATCTTATAGTAACCTTAACATCCAGAATAATTAATAAAAAAATGAAATTTTATTTAAAAACATTTAACTATCACACAAAGTCGGGTACTTCATTTACCATTTACAATAAAGATTTAGTACTTTTAAATTATTGAATGCTGTATAATTTTTTTTAAAATGCTGGTGTGGAAACATTAAACAAGAAAACAGTGCGAAAATTCGAAAATAATATTCTGTGTGATCCTACACAGTATAAAGAGGGGGAAATAAAAGCTAGCGCAAAAATTTGTTAGCTGATTTCTAAATAAAATGCTAATACTTTCCTTGTTCGTTATGTAAATATTAAGCAATAAAAGAGTTCCCTTATTTTTACTCCCCCACTTTTATTTTTTTCATTCATTTAAAGTAAATATACAAATACTTTTGTTTTAATAAAATTTAATTGGAGAGAGACAGAGAACAAACTATTTACAACCAACTATTCTTTTACGCGTTGGATTCTTTTCTTAGAAAACCATGCAAAAAAAATCGTGTAAAAGATTTATGTGAAACATCGTAAATTTAAAGATATATTCCACAATTTAAAGAAAATTGTGTGTGCGAAAGACTACACGATAGAAGTGAAAACTCGTCATTTATTCTGGGCAAGATAATCCAGCTGTTCGGACGTACTACGTTTTCTTTCACGACACTTTCGCATGAGGGTGTTAAGTAGTTCTCTTTTTCATGCCTATTCATTGGTGGATTTGTTTATTTCATCCATTTTCTGTAAAGGGCAATGTTTAAATAATTATGCATTCTTATACATTTATATATCTGCTTATTCAAGTTCAATATCAATTAGTCTAAACTTTTAAAGATATTTAAATGTAAATTACTTATGTAGATTAAATTTATATTTTAAATATGTTTATATAGTACTTAGGTGTTATCGTAACAATGCCAACGTTACTTGTCAAGACAACTTGCCAAGTTGGTAACCCTGATCAACCATGTGTCGTACCCGCTGAATTGGCAACCATGTGCTTCCTTTCATATATTGTTGCCAATACCGTTGCGATAATACGTAAGTACCATTTATATAACTTATACAAATACGATCAGTTATCTCTCGTAGAAAACAGCGATCAGCTTCTGATCAAGTATCTTAGCTCGACAGAGGAAGGATAGTGGCCTACCGAGATTGTGGATTATCTTTCAGGGACATCGGCAGTCGTGTTGGACGAAACCAAACAACTGTAATGCGGATATGTCACCGTTGGATGCAGGAGGGTACGATGGACCGACGTGGTCGATCACATCCACCTTAGTGCACCACTTCAAGTGAGGGCAGGCAAATTGTGCGCATGGCAGTGACGGATCGCTCAGTCACATCAAGAATCATAGCACAGCACATTGAGTCTGTAACGCATCATTCAGTGTCTGCGCGTACCATTCGACGCCGTTTACAGCAGAGTAGTCTGTCCGCAAGACGTCCATTGCTTGGTCTACCATTGACGCAGAACCACAGACGTCTCTGCCGCCAATGGTGCGATGAAAGAAGGATTTGGGTGGCAGAATGGAATGAAGCTGTCTTTATTGACGAGTCATGCATCTGCCTGCAACACCACGATAGTCGGATTCGAGTCTGGCGACACCGTGGAGAAAGGATGTTGAACAGCTGCGTTATGCACCACCACACTGGTCCTGCACCGGGTATTATGGTATGACGCGGTATTGGATATCCCTCTCGCACTCCTTTGGTACGCATTGTCGGTACTTTAAACAGCCAGCGCTACATCTCCGAGGTGTTGGAGCCAGTTATCCTTCCTTACATTCAGGGCTTAGCCACAGCCATATTTCAACAGGATAATGCGCGACCACACGTGACACGCATTGTCCAAAGGTTCTTCGTCAATCGCCAGATTGAATTGCTTCCCTGGCTAGCTCGCTCTCCGGATCTTTCACCGATACAAAACATGTGGTCCATGGTTGCTCAACGATTGATACAGGTTACACCCTCAGCTGCCACACCAGATCACCTTTGGCGATGTGTGGAAGCTGCTTGGTCTGCTGCACCCAAGAACACATCCAAAGTCTCTTTGAATCAATGCCGAGGCGTGTGGTAGCGGTGATCTCCAACAATGGCCGCTACTCTGGCTACTGATTCTGGCAGGAACCACACTTCACAGAAGTCTATAAATTTAATCATTTGATACTTGGTCAACATGCTATCTACAAAATAAATTTTGTTGTGCTATCTCTTGTCTTTCTTGGTGTTGCATTTACGGTGGTCAGTAGTGTATAAGTACCTAATAATCTTTTTTTTCTGGATTATTTTCGCTTGCGTTCCTCTTCTCTCATTCACTCGCTTGAGTTGAGTGGAAGTGGACTGTGCATGGCAGCAATATTTAAATAAGGAAATATATAGAGAGAGAGCGAGAGAGAGACAGAGAGAAAGAAGAGATAAATTAATTCAAAAAATTTTAAGGTGACGGTTTTTCCCCTTATATAATTTCTTAGCCATTCTTGATGGTTAGACAAAAAATCAAAAGTTATTTCCGTATTACAGAGAAATAACACTATAGATCTTTTTTGAGCCCCACCCGATTACTAAAATTATTAGTATTTTTTTCATATTTTTGTATTATGTGTTCCCTTTATTAATAGAAATAAACAAATTTTGTGCATTTTAAAAGAAAAAAATTTCTGCTCAACGTGGGTCTTTTTGTTTTCTAAAATTTCGCTCGTCAAAGGATTAAAGCAACACGAAGGCATGAGCGACGGACCTAATAATTTTGAACCGCGGCCAAGTGACGAGGACGACATTTGAACAGGCATCATCCCTCTCTCCTTGCTTTCTACACGGCAAGTTTTCACTGATTTAGGTTTTGAATCAGTGACTCGACAATGCCGACCATGAGTTCGTGGTCAAGAGCACTAGAATACTGCGGCTATTTCCCGTTCAGAATGAGCTAAATTCCTTTTATTTAAATTTATTGCACTACAAAATTATGTCGAGAGAGATATATATGTAATTATTATTATTTTTTTCAGATTCTTGAACTCGGGAAAATAGAGCCCAGCATAAATGATTCATTCGTTTTGAAAAATCTATATTTTCAAAAGAGAACTACACGTACACACAGGAAAGATACATGAAAAAAACCCCCTCAAACTCACCAAGTTTGTATTGTGTATTCTTGGGCACGGAAAATTCCCGTCTAGTTGTGACAATTGAAAAAGAATCGTCAAACGTGAATGTTTTTTTGTGTGCAGAATCACAAACTTTATTCCCTTGGCCTACCAGATCCCCTGATTTAACACCTTGCGATTTCATATATGGAGGTACGATAAGGATTTTGCTTTCGTACCTCACCATCGCAATCTTATTCGAACTCAAAGTATACATCATCGTAGCAGTGCAGTCTATGCTACAAAATGTATGGAATCAGCTCCATTATCGTGTGCACGTGCGTCACGTAGGGGATGTATAAACTTGAAAAGCTTGTGGTCACACGCATTTCCTTATATCTTTTATGTATGTGCATGTACTATTTTTAAAAATGCAGCCTTTTCAAAATGAACGAATAATTTATGTTAACCTCGTATTATAAAAATATCGATCAGAAAATATTTCACGAAAAACTTATTCTGACCATAATGCTTTAAGGCCGGGGTGGGCAGTCTTGTCCAGGGTGCGGGCTACTTCTAATTTTTTCAAGGTGCTGCGGTCCATCCAGCGGCGTTGGTGTAATATGCTAAAAAATGGTCTACATTATAACTTAATAATAAATACGGAATATATACTTGCCTACAAAACTAAAATAATTAAAATATATATTACAATAAATTTACGTTTAAAGCAAACGCAGAATACGAACGTCATAATAAGAACCGTTGTACACAGTAGCGCATACAAGAATTTTTCAAGGGGGGTCCGGGGGTCGAAAGTTCACCATTCTTGTATCATCATCCTTTTGATTTTGTCGATTTTCGGGAACAAAACACGGTAAAAAACTAATTATTGAATAAATAATTAGCATTAATTAATAAAATTAATCATTAATAACAAATATCTAATTAAATTTTACGTACTATATACTTAGAATTACAATCAATCGGAAAAAAAAATCAAGGGTCCGGACCCCCTTGTGTGCGCCACTGGTAGTACATAACATATTATAACGACATATGTACATAACATGGTCGCTGCCGAGTCCCTTGCCTTCACTGGACAGAATGTTACCACGAGAATCCAATCCTGCGGAAACGCGCGGCTTAGGGTGAAGCCTCAATAGCCGATCTCGGGCTATCGCGGGAAGAGCTGACCATTGACGTTTATTCTTCCCTTCAATCGGCGTGTGGGGAAGAACTAATTTCTACGGCTGACATCACGGTGATCGTATTTTTCCCTATAGCAGTGTTCCCCAACCTTTTTATCACCGCGGAGCGGTCAATGTTGGATAATTTTACCGTGGCCGGCTGAGGGGGAGGACGTTCATTGTTTATATTTTAGATTGTTTTGTTTTAATAATTTTGTTTTAATTGTATTTAAACATACCTACAGAATAAAATATAGCTACACCAAAAATGAATATAAAGGAATTTAACACGAACTATAAAGTGATTTTCCTAAAAAGTAGCCCAACCCCCCAAAAATATGCCGCAGTAAATAAAATGGAAATAATTCAGTGTTTCTTGTGCTGACCAGTAGTATTTGATCCACGGACCGGGGGTTGGAGACCACTGCCCTATAGCACGTATTCAGCGTCTTCGTGCGCTTTCAATAAAGGTACATGTGCCATCTACAAAGTCATCAAATCATTTGCTTTAGTAAACACAATCGTAACGGTTGTGAAAAGCTGATTCTCCAATGTAGTCGGTGTCGTTGTTACATTAATATGCGCGTCTTAGGGAAGGCGATCACCCCAAAATGTCTTGGTGGTCCGCCAGTTGATCGCGATCGACGTAATGCTCACCCCTGCTTTAAAAATATTTTTGTGCCTTTTTTAAAAAAAAATTTTTTTCGGCGAAAAGAAAAATATCAAATAATTGTGCGTACCTTAAAATCGGGCGTATATATAACGTCCAAGCTGCATTTTTTAATTTTTAAGGAATATTCGCCGTATAACACGCACCCCTTTTTTACGAAGGAACCTGGAATGTAGTTAGCAATGTTATTATGTTTTAAAGCCATTTATTTGTGGTATTATCAAGGATTTTACAAAAATAGAAGCTTTCTAGAATTACAACCATAAAGTGTGACATTTATTTTAAATTAACAATATTTCGATCTTTGTAGAAGTCTTCATTTTTTTTATGCACGTCTTTTTTATTTTTGAGGCTATTATTTTTATACCAGGGGGTGTATAACGCGCAACCGTAAACGTTGACCTTAGTTTTTGTGTTAAAAGTGCGCGTTCTACGCCGGATTTTACGGTATATTATTAGAAGACGCGATTTTTTTTTCAATTCCTACTCTATTTCAGTTCACAATCTCCTTATATATATTTATTTATATATATCTTGTTCAAATTTTCAACCGTTGATAAAATACTTTCTATTCATCCCCTCAAATTCAAATACATTTTTAAGCTTGTAATAGATGACACTTGATGTTAATTAATTCATGAATAAATAGTAACAAACAAAATTAAATTCCAACACCGTATACAGAAAGGAAAATGGAAATTTGCAAGGGAAATCGCTTTCTATTTTGCCACTTAATAGAGTGATTCTGTCATATTTATATACATATTTATATTAATTGTAATTATTTAATAAAAAGTAACTAGAATAAAAATTTTCTTTGTTGACCCTAGTAGAAATTGACTTATTATTATTATATTTTTTTTTACTTTTTATCGAGTCACTCGTATGAAATGTTTGCTCATTTCGTCGTGACTCTGAAGTTTTGAATCATACTGTAAATGTTTCAAACGCTAGAATCACACGTTTTCTTCTCAAAATTACATTTTTTTCCCTCTTTTGAAAACTTTTTTTCTACGGAATATCCTATTTAGTTTTGTCTCTGCTAATCATCAAACAAAGAAATACTTCAGTACGTTTCTAAAAATTTATTCACATTTTCCCCTCAAAATATTTCCTTACTCATCTTCCAAACATGCTCAGGCATTGTTTATACAATGGATTTATGAAGAAATCAAAACACGAAAACCATTTTACGACGTTCTTCGAACCAAACAATTCTTTGTTGAGTGTGGAATACCGCCGAATATTTGTGGTTTTCGATTACAGTTAAGAGTCTCATCACAACAATCTGAACCACCCGCGGTAGAAAAATGTGCCGAAGATAGAAAATCCCTAAAAAGGAAAAAGAGAGATAAGCGCGCGCGCAATGGCGATGATAATTTCACCGATTTCACTCAAATGTTACAATTCTACCTTCTGTCTGGTTTCTTGGAGAAATATTTCTTTAATAAATCTGGACTTGGAACAGGATTTTTAAAGGTTCATTCATCGTGTAAGAATATGCAAGTTGTGTAGAGCTACACCGTATCAATTACAAGTGTTTCCCAGCTGCTGTTATGGGAAAATCCCTGTCATCGCAAAAATTTTAAATTGATGGAATTTATTTCTTAAAAAATTTTCTTTATGGGTGATAAATGAAAAGTGGTGACACTAGTTTGGGACCCATTTTAGAGGAAAAGAATATTGATACCACATCCTGCAATCCACTTTAGAATAATGAAATGAACATGCTAAATTATCAGGTTGGGGAAAAAGCAAGTTTTCACTAAGATTGCCAAACTTATCGCCAAGATAGCAGTCTTGGCGATTTTGGTTGCAATTCTTATCTTTTTTATGTAACTTGCATAGTATTTTGTTAATTTTGTATAAGTTAAATAAAGATAACAAACTCAATTTTAATGATAAGGAAATATGGTATTGCATGTTTTTTATCTATAGAGTCACAAAATGTATTTTCATTTAATTCGTCATAATTGATTTTAGATTATCGTCAATGTATAAGCATATTATTCACTGCAAAATATCTCCAATAATGTAACGCTCATGTACAAATTGATTTCGGAATTAAAAATAATTAGATTAACAATATGTTCACAAAAAAACGTGATGGAATTGATATAGTACTAACAAACCTTTTTCAATGTTAATGGCTTGGAATGGAGAAAGATTGCTTTTGAATCAATTCTTTAGCACTTTCTAGAACGAATATTTATGGTAATTTAGTATTTAAAATTTTGATTAGAAATGAATTTCCTTAAGATATTTCCAAAGATGAAAATATTTCCAATTTTAAGGAGAAGATTCTCAATTTTATATTGTGTGAAGTTAAAATAATTTTGATGCATAATATAGTGTTATTGAATTGTTCATTACTTAGAGCAAGGATCAGCAACTTAATACTAAGGAGTCAGGCGAAATGTTTTTAGTAATACACCAAGAAAACAACTATTAAATTAACTCATGTTTATTATGCTTTTGTTTATCAAATATATTATATGAATGCAAATTGTTTTATTTGCATTTATTGCCTTGCTTATGTCTAATTAAAATGCCTATAACTTCTTTACAAATAATTTTTTCCTTTTCTTTTTCTTTCTTTTGGTTCAAATACTCGTGAGAAAGGAAGATGATAAAATGCGGATATATTTTCTAATCTGAAAAACATATCGTTTCTTAACTTCAATATATATTATTACCTTACTGTACCATACTATTAAGTTAAGATTAAACTTCTCTTATTCCACAATACTTTTTTCTTTTCATTTAGTTATGTTATGATTCCTCGGTATGATTAAAAATTTATGTCATGAAGATTTTTGATTCTTTATTTAATCTTATATTGTTTTTCAATAATTTTTTTGGTTGAAAATATGTTTAACCCTTCTTAAATCCAATGGGTGTATAATTTTCTTTAAATTGCGGCAGAGTTTAGGTTAGCTTGATTGTGTATTCCATTGAAGAAAATCCCTTAAGTGCAAAACTTAAACTGCAAGGTTACTGAGTGATCTCTTTCTTTTCTCTTATGAGGTTTGTGGTCTTTAATAATGAAAGATGACCTTCTCCCAGAATGTCATACCGAATTTTCTCTATTTCCATTATGTCATTTTATCCTCTTTTTAAGTTCCTTTTTGTGTTTATATTCCTTTTTTACATGATATAGTTCATACATACATACATACATACATACATATATATATATATATATATATATATATATATATATATATATATATATATATATGTGTGTGTGTGTGTGTGTGTGTGTGTGTGTTTTTCATATATTAAATGAGTACTTAACGCAGATGATGAGTATTTATATAACCATTGTTGCTAATATAACTAACTATTCAATTAAATAATACTTGACCAGGGTTCAAAGTTACGATGTCCTTTGCCAACTGCCCTAGAGTTGCTTTATATTTATATGGTGCTAAACGCTCACTTTAATTATGTACACATAATTTTTGGCAAGTAAAAACACTTATTCAATATTTCCTTAGTTGAATGTCAAATAAATATAAATATCTACATTTATATATAAATATCTGCATAAACCTATATTTATCATAAATTTCTTTAAAACGGAGTTATAAATCCAGTTTATGATAGTGTCTAAAGCAGTGCTTCTCAAATTTTCAATATTTGCGACCCAATTTACAATGTTAATTTTCAAGACGCCCCCACCCCCGATACAATGACAATATATTGAAATCAATAATATACTTTGACACTAAAGCAACAATATATAATACGACTTCAATTATAAACCGTACATATTATCAAGATAGGTATTACATTTTGAGTATAATTTTATATATGACAAGCCCATGGCGTCACTGGTAATTATTAAACTTGTTCTTTATTTAGTATTAATAAAATTACTTATCAAATACGTTGTGCAGTACTGATATATTTAAAAGTGTATTATATCAGTGTAAATGTGTATTTTATTTTTTATTATGTCAGAACGTGTTTCGTTTTTCTTTCATTCCGTATATTAATAATATAATATTTTTTAAATAATCTCTCTTGTTTTCGGCTTTTCGATATACTCGTGCCCACCACGTAGGGTTATTCCTCCCCCTAGTGGGGCGCGTCTAACACTTTCAGAAAGGCTGGTCTAAAGAATTAATTCCATTCTATTTTGAGAAAGTAAGAGTGAACAAGAAAGAAAATGTTTTCGGACCATGAAACAAAAATAGCAGAGGCAGAAATATGCAAAAAATAGGTTTCATTTGAGCATATTTTTTAAAAAATTGTTATTTACAAATTAAAAGACATATTAAAAAAATAAATTAATCCAAAAATACCTAATTCTTAATTTACTTTCCAATTCCTTGCAATTCTTTTAAGAAAACTTATTGGACCAACAGTTTTTTTCCATACAAATCGTTTGGCGTCTCTCAATCAGCGCGTTCCGTTAAAAATTCATTTCAATTCATTTCGTGACCTCTAATGATAACAAGCCGGCATCTCTATATTTGATAAGTCCTTCACACATCATAATCATTATGTCATAAGCTTTGACAAATCTTTTTAGAAAAGAGTATCGTTTCAACACCTTTAGATTAGAATAAGAGAACTGCACCGTTCCAAAAGAACGGGGGGGAAACACTTATGCATGAAATGATCGAATCTGGTAAACGGTGAAACAGCTCTCGAGAATCGAATCAGAAGTTTTATGGAATAACCTCATTTATTCCTGGAAATGCACCTTTCAGTCGTACCTCTCGCGTGTTTTTTCCTTGAACGGATTTTGTTGCTCAATGTCGCGCTACCTTCGGGTGTAGATGTCGCTTCTGATTCTTACCCCTCCCACTGTAACACTGAAAAGACACTTATAAATCCAGTTTCGCAATACCATGTTTGCAAACTGATGTTCAATGTCATTTTGTGGTTCGTTTAAAAGGAAGACTTTGCCTAAACGTTCGTTCAACTTTCTACTTTTTATTATTTTTTTTAATTTGTGCAGAATACCGCTTATTATGGTTGGAAAGTACACTGTACTTTCTCGACAGTGTGTATAGGATTTTCCGAACGTCCTTGACATATTTTTTAAAATTTTCTTTTCGCTGCAAAAATTACAATCGTTTGCATCAATAAACGTGTTTTGAATCTGAGAATTTATCCTGACAGTGTTTTTGTTCTGTATAATATGTAGCTTTCTCTTAAGCTATCCGACTACGTTCGGAACCGTGATTTTAAAAAAGCGCATAAATGGATAATTTCCATGATATTTAGTGTCACTTAGGTTAGAATACATGTATAAAATTGTTTTAAGGACATTTTGACAAAAGCGATATTTAAATACAATATTTCGGCAAAAAATTAACTTTTCAAAATGTTGTCCTTTTGTGAAAAATGCTTCTATTATAATAATATTTCGCCTGAATATAGCCCAGAACTCTGTACAGAGGTTCAATTATGATTTTTAAAAAATTCACATTATTTTCAGAGTTACAACCCGTTGAAATAATGATCGGCGTTTTTTTCTTAAAACTTCTCCCTTCTTTTGTCGTAAAACATGGATAAACCCACTTCTAAGTAATATGTTTCAATAATTCTAGTTGCGCCTCTGTACAGAGATCTAAGCTATATATACAGGCAAAATATTATTATAATAGAAGCATTTTTCACAAAAGGAGAATATTTTGAAAATGGATCATTCTATGTTCACTTTTTGTCAAAATATTGTACTGAAATCATTTTTTATTGTAATACTATTCTTAAAACAATTTTATACACATTTTATAATCTAAGTGTCACTAAATATCATAAATATTATCCATTTACATGCTTTTGCAAAATCACGGTTCCGAACGTAGTCGGATACCTTAAAACTGAGAATAAAAAAAAAACATGGGTTGCCTAAACAACAACCGTTTGAGGGCCGTATTGAAAAAAAAATCTGGGCCGCACGTACAGTATTTTTTGTACAAATTGAAATAAAAATTAACTATGTAGTTTTATTAAAATAAATTAGCTTCTTTTTACTATAATTTTTAAAAAATTTGAATTAGATATGAATAGGTACATACTTATTTTTTAAATTTGTAAAAGTTTCGTTTCATTTAGTTTGGATTTCATAAAGATGGAAAAAATTCAAATTAATGAGATGGATAAATTTGCTTTTGTTGAACAAGGAAATCGATATAGGGTTCAATGGACGAGGTTGCAATTCTTAACGCATTTCCAAGATGTTTGTCAGTGATCTTTGTTTCATTTTTGTTTTTTGTGTATGCATCATTCTTGAAAGTAATTGTTTACAAATATAGGTACTGCCAAAATCTGAAGACATTACTAAAGCATGATTGTAAAAATTAGGATATTTATCGCGGGGTAGGTAATCTTTATAAAACATACAGAAACATTTCCAAATTTTTCTTTCAGTTTAAAATTGTCATACAAATATTGTAATTTTTCAAAAAGTTCACCCTCGAATTTTCACAAACACATAATTCAAGAAGTAAATTTTTATGGCATACTAAGATGTTTTTATTTAAATTTTTATTTCAAAATAAATGTTATCGAATAGATTATATATGAAAAATATTGCAGACATTTATTTTTTTAATAAAAATGTATGAATTTCATATTTTTTATAATTTGCGTTGGGGCTGCCCTTTAGACAAGCATGATATAAAAGATTGATAACTTTTTTTGAAAAATCAGGCTGGTGTTTATTTAGTTTTTAAGTTAAATACATCACAGCTGCAACCATAAAAAGGAAAGATTTGCAATGAAATTTTCTATCAATTGAAGGTTATATAGAGAAGTCCTTGATTTATGCATTAAAGGGACCAATGTTAAAGATATTACTGCTACACTTCCTCGTATAACAGATTTAATAAAAAAAAACGTAGATAATGCTTACCAATCATACATTAAAATAACTAAAGTACATTTTAAAAAATCTGCCCACATTCAGAGACAGGTTTTCTAAAATTCTATGATGCCAATAGTTTTATGTTATATTGTTGGTGCATGCGACTTAAATTAATAAAAAACATCAATCAGGAAATTCTTGATAGTTTAAATTTATTAAAATGAGACACTGTTGGTATAAAATCTGATGAAAATTATACCTAATTTCAAAACATTTCACACAGAATTTAAATCCATACATTAAACATTACATTTCCACAACACACTTAATACAGTTATAAAGGCAATGAACTAAAATCTAAAATATATTAAAATTTACCAAAAAGTTAAGGCTCATTGCTCATTTCTATAGAAAATTTATAAAGTGCAGGGTGTTCGTAACAATAAACTGCTAAAAAACTATCGATGTTAGAGCTAAATCCTTTAGATAATTGCCTTTAGTACACTTTAAATGACATGCATACAAAATATGAAAGAAATACATTGATAAATTTTTCAGATATCAGGTTTTATAAGCAACACATCTCTGTCTCTCTCCCTCTCTCCCTGACACAAAAAATACAATCTTCATTAAATTTTGATTCTTATTTTATAAAAGTAATGCTTGATGTGAGATATTTAAAATTCACCACTTGTATAGCATTGAACCTTCTTAGTTCTCTGTCTTATTAATTTTTTTCTTTCTGGCTGCTCGATTTTTTTCCTACATAAAATGAAAAATATAAAAACATTTTTTTAAATTTCAATCAGGCATTGAATCCGAAGGGTAGGCAGATACCATGTGATATGTAAAAAATAACAAGAGTTTTGTGCTTTAAAATTGAAATGAAAAAGAATTATACAAAATAAAAAAGTAAATATATACATATTATTAATTAATTTTCAAAATTATATTTAGTTAAATCGAATGATTTATAATTAATTTTAATAGTTACTAGTTATTAAATTATTAATAACGTAAAATCGTTTTTAATGCCATTTTTTAATACATTAAGAACTTCCAGCAATACTGATGCTCCAAATGGAATATTTTTTTTGTTAAGTAATAACTGTTCAATAAAAAATAGCAAATATTCGAAAAAGATGTTAAGGTTCTATTTCAGCAGTTTAAGAAATTTTTTTATTAAAATGCAGATTATTGTAAAGAATTGTGATTTGCAGTGTTTTGAAGATACTGTGTTTATATGCATAAATGATACGCTTATTGTTGTTGCCGTGTGTTTATTACTGGGATACATAAGAAAGATGTGAGATAGATGAACAGAAACATGTAACACAATCACAGAAGAATACAGATTTTATTACAAACGATGATCCCAGCGAAGAACAGAAGAGGTACGCTGCTTTCCTTTTGAGATGGGAATCCATTTCAAGCGAAAGTTCGATTTCTTTTCCCGAGGATACGCCCATCCCTTACTCAGGATTCGAACGCGAATTCACTCGATTACAAGCCGAGTGTCACAACCACCATACTGGGTCGGGCGGTGGTACGCTTATTAAAATAAAGGATAAAACATTCAGTAAAAAATGAATTAATTTTTAATTCAAGCTCTCGTCGGATGCTGAATATTGCCGTAATGTAATTTTGCCAAGAGTACCAGAGCCGAATTGGTACTCAAGGGATCTTTTACATGCTACATAATCAAATAACATGCACGCCTACTATTTTCAAACAAATTTATATAATGAATTACACTGGCCCACGACTTTTTTTAGCAAGCTATGTTAAGCAGAAATTTTCATCAGAATTTTTTTCAGAAAAAATGCAATAGTTTTTATTATGCATTAACTCTACAACATCCGTCGGTTTCGATTGGATTCCGGTGCCTGTTTAGTTTTTTTCCCGCATTTTTGCAAGAATTTTGAAAAATTTTCGAGACTTTTAATCATTTTCATAGTGAAAAACACAGAAACTGTTATGTGGTTCTAAGTTAATTAGGAGAGAGTTTACAACTAAATATACCTAGAACATCCGTGGGTGTCGTTTCGACACCAATTTAATTTATCATTAGAAATAGCTGACGTTCAGCAAAAGACAGCTCCATACATCAGCAGATAACATTAGTAAAACTAACTTCCAGAAGTAATATTGACCTTAAATGCAGTGTTATTGGGCTCGCAGCAGAAATGAGTCAGTTATACTAAAATCGTTGTCTCTAAGTGTTTCGTTACGAAGAGTTTGCTTACCTGCTGCTACTCTCAAATAGCGTAAGTGCAAAAAATTTCAAAATTCAGGTAAATAATGAACTTAAAGGATTTTTATCAATTCACTCAAACGCAAAGAGTGCGAAATTAAATCTTGTAATGGAAAATGCTACTAAAATGCGAGTGTCAGGACGTAAATGTTAGATTTTTCTTACTCTTGCATGAAAATGGTGTGCAGAAAATGCACAGGAAAAACTGGATACCACTGCATTCATTGCAAATGAGGTATGTTCGAAACATTATGCATAAAAGCGATAAATAAGGATGAAAAAACTCGCCTTCTCACAAAAATTACGATTTTACTTATCATACTAATACGTTTTGTTACAGTCTTCCGAAGTTTCTCTCTCACCGTCTTGCCTACCTAAGGATGGGAGAGGAATGAACGCAGAACCAGAGAATTCCCAAATCACAATTACTTATTTAGTCACACACACTAACCAACAGCAATCTATTCCCAAAGTGAATGTCAAATGAGTAGCACGGAGAAAGTAATGATTATCAAGCAAATATGTGGAATCAACTTATTTAAAACGTAATCTATCTTGATTCCTAAGCTCAAATCTACTAATTCAACTCAGTGGCAAAAAAAACACCGCTCTTTACCTTTACATGCGAAAGTAAACCTTCAATCTTACCTACGTAGCGAATATAGTTGCTTCCTATCTCCTTCTCTAGAATTACAAAACTCCGACTTTTTATAGTCGAGCGAATCTGAATATTACGATTTATTATTGAGAGGGATGACTGTGAATTAAACGCGAATGCCAGCCCAAAGATCCCCAAGAGGGTTAGTGGAAAGATCCGTCACAAATGTATGATAATTACGTGAAGTAATATTAAAAAGTCTTAAAACTAAATCCTACTGAACAGTATAGTTCAGCAATTATTTAATTATTACAGTTATTTTAAATATTTTATATCATGGTATAGAAACGACACCAGCGGACGTTTAACGGTAATAAAAGTCCCGGAAGACGTTCTAATCCAGGGGTGTCAAAAACGCGGCCCGCCAGTACGTAAGATGCGGCCCACCGACTATTTAAAAAGAAATTTAAATATCAGGTTTATTAAAGTTTTTTTCATTTTGAAATTTATTTGAGGGGAAATTTACGCATATATATTTAAATCTACAATGTATTTGCCTGTTACCTGTTCTGTTTTAAAATAAATCCTTTTTGATAATAGAAATGTCCTTTAGATTAAAATAAATTTATATTTCATTAAACAGTTACATGTGATTTTAATGTAATAAATTACTTTCTTAATAAATTTCGAATTGCACTATGCATATCTTTTACTATGTTTGGTACATGATTCTTTGTGTGTGCGACTTTCCTTTCTCCTTCTTCTTTTCTGTTTGTGCTCAAAAAGCAAGAGGCAGTCAGAGATGTTTTATAAAGCTTAAAAAAATATTCAGGACGGTTAAGGTAAAGGGCAATGTATACTTAATTGTTTGCGAATGGCAGCACAATCAAATTTCAACGATGAGTAACGAAAGCTTAATTCAAAAGAAACACCGTAATTTTCAAAAAAATGGCAACACACACTAATATTTTAAACATTATTTGATCATTGTATTATTGTATTATATAAACTTTATAATATTATCTATGTCTGTATACATGAAAAATAATGAAAACAATAATAATAATTCATTCTGTTTTATATTTTCACTCCGATAAATGTTTTTTTGTTTCTCCAAATCTGATATAAAGGTACATATTTTTATGTGCAGCCCGCGAGACCATAATGTTTTTCTGAAGTGGCCCTCAAGGTCATTTGGGTTGGACACCCCTGTTCTAATGCTAAGAAATTCTTCCGATATAGGAAAAATTGTAGCAGAGAAAAGATGTCAAATACCAGGACGTAAATACAAAAATTTTCTTATTCTTTTATATATGTTTATTATAATGATGCATTAATCGAAATAAACCCATGTTTCTATAAATATTGATTTTTTGCGGCTCATTTAGAGTTAAACTTAGTTTGTTTGGACCAAGTTAGTCTTTGAGTCTGACACTATTGCATTATACAGTTGTTGGGTCTGTCTTTATGTAACTACGGCAGTTCCATTCAATTTAAAATTAATTAATGTTCCTTCTGGGTGTCTCGATTTTATTCCTCTCTTTTCTAGTGTCTCAGAAGTTAAGTTTAAGCTAGGGGAAATGCGACGAAAGTATCTCGTATATCGATTATATTTTGAAGATATCAAATCGATGTTCAGATAAATTTAGATAAATCGATGATATTTTTCTGAACATCTTAAATCGATGAACAACTTAAATGTTTCGATTTTAAGCAACCTTGTCCCTTTATAATGCTATTTTTTTCAGTAATGGTACATTAAAGTATTTTTGGAGACGAGATTAATTTAAGAAAAGGAATTAGATTAGCTTATTTGATTTAATTTGATTTTTAAGACCCCCTTCTTTAGTAGGAATTGGTTTCCGCTAATTCATTATGTGCTATTTAAAGGCATTTATGCATTTTGTTTCCTTTTTTATGTCTCTCCCTACATGAAATTTCTAAAATATATTTTGTACATACTATAACCTTTAAAAGGAATACTGAATTAGAAATGTTTAAAATCCTTAGATGATGACGATGAAATTAAGAATTTCTACGTATTATTTTCTATGAAATTTATTAAAATAGGAACCAGTACGTAGTAAACACAACAAATTTAAAATATATGTCTTGAAAGTACTACAATATGTAGAATGATTTGTCAGTTAGGCAGATGAATAAGACTGATTAAGATTGATTGATTGAATATTAACGTCGCACTGTTCAGCTACACGAGGGCTTTTGGCGACGGACCACGTCATTTTGAACCATGGTCAAGTGACGTGGACGACACCTGAGCTGGCACCCCCCTCTCCTAACTACCACACCACACCAACGGGAGGACGTTTCAGCTCTCGACAGATTTAACGTGCATCGCTGCCCTACACGGCGGGTCTTTAGTGGTACTGGGCTCGAACCCGTGACAAAGCAAGCAACGGTCCGATACCTATACCACTCGGCTACCGCGGCCACAAGACTGATTAAGAGATTAGATGGATGAATTTAGAGGTAAAAATATCTACCATGGCCTGGTAAAGGGTGAAATAAAATTTCTTGAATACGGCGTGTATTCAATATGACTCTTCTATTTCCTATAAGCTATAATCTGATTATTATTAAAAGAATTGAATTTTAGCGTATAAATACTGGCACGATATTACTATTAAATGGTGTGTTGATAATTATGTATAGAAAGGACATTCCGTTGAGAAGTCATTATAGTCTCTTTTTGTCATAAACTCCATAAATCATTTGTACAACGCATGTAACCAGCAAAATCTGGATTTGATGGATAGAGGAAGAAGTACGTCAAAGCTCTCTAAAAGTTTTTATCATCTTGATATTCAAAAGCTACGAACCTCTTCAAAGATTAAAAGAGAATGAAGACATTATTTATGTGGATTTTTATTTATGGACATAATTTGAGAATCTTCCTTCTTTACAGCTAAACTTGGCTTCTGCATTCCGCGCTAGCTGAAATATTTAATATTTTCTTTAAAATTTAAATATCATTCCCCCATTCCCAAAAATGATAAGAAGGAATATGTCATTAAAAACCCGTGACGCAGTTTTTTTTAAACGTTTATTGTCACTAGTTCGTGTATTAGTGTATCTTGTATTGTGAAGATAAGAGGATTGTAGCATTCTATTTTTAAATGCAGTGGCGTTTTTATATCAAAGCAAATTATATTGCTTGCTGAAGGCTGACAAATTTATGGCTACTTTTTCCCTCAATCTCTTTCGATCCTTGTTTGGGAGGTACTTACTGGAAAGGCACTTTCTCAAAACAGTAAGACTATTTTCAGTTACACAGTAGATTCAAAATTTTATTGAAAAAAATAAATGAAAAACAAGTAACCATCGCATAGAAATAACTACCTTCGTCTGCATGAGTTTGCGCTTATATGCAAATATTGCTTTTTGGGCTGGGTTAATTAAAAATCTAAACCTAATTATTGATCTAGTATTTAATCTCCTAATTAGGGATTTAATTATTTAAGTCGCGTTCGAGCTCTCACAAATAGTTACGTTTTTATATATATAACGCTTATCTGATATTTGAACACACTCAATTTTTATTCTCTTGATTTGAAATTGTAAAAGAATTGCCGAAATTAAAAGTGAATTAGTTGAATAAAAAGAATAATATTGAGAATCAAAAGAAATTGCAATGTGAGGTTGTGACACAGGTCCCATTATTCCTGTAGCAGGACTATGCCTTCACTGAAGAAAGAGGGGTTAAATCTCGAGGAAATCCTGCAAACTTCCTTCACTTCATCAAACGAATGGAAACGTAATGCTTTCTCAAGCTGTGGGGCACCCCTCCTTAAGGGGGCGTGATAATCCTACAAGGGGGGGGGCGCGAAAATAAAAAATTATTTAAAAAAAATTACTGATTTACGGAAAGGAAGCAAAACAAAATACATTTTGAAGTAATAAAAAATAAAATAAGCATTTATACACTGATATAATAGACTCCTAAATGTATCAGTACTGCACAATGTGTTTCTCTCATAATTAATTTAACAATACTAAGTTAAGAACAAGTTTAATAATTACCACTGACCCCCTATGGGCATGTCATAAAATTATATACTTATCTTGATAATTTGTACGATTTATAATTAAAGTCGTACAGTAGATTTTCGTCATATATTATTATTGAGTTCAATACATTATTATTGTATGTAGGGGGGGCGAATTTTGACTGAAAATTGGGTCGCAAGTATAGAAAGTTTGAGAAGCACTCGTCTAAAGGCATGGAAGTCTCAGGGTGAAAAATCCGGACTGCACGGCAGGTGTTCCAATACTTATCAAAAGATGTTTTTAAAGGTTATCTCAGTTTCACGCGAAACGTGCATTGTCATGGACATCCGATATCGTTTCCACCCTTCATGAAAACTTTTACACCACAGTTTCGCAGCCGTTCGATAAAGATTGCCACCATTCACCTATAGATGTTCCCGTTTTCGATATAATTATTTCATCTATCGCGAACAGGCTTCATCGCTAAACGCAATATGCGGTGTACACTTACCTTCTGTTATATCCTTGGTCGGTGGCGTTACTATAGCTGAAGTCATTCTGCCGCAATCGCATGTGTCCACTTTTCATTTAGACCCTTATACTTGTTGTGGCTAATCCTCAGTCTGTCTGACAGAGTCAGACAAGACCCAAAAGATCATTGACCCTTAAGAAATCCAATACCAGGAGGGGAGAGGAAAAAAGGCCCTCTCTCGAAAGTCCCAAGCAGTCCAAGATGTGATCTGGAGAGGCTTGCTGAGTCTTGCACTTGGTGCAAAGAGCAAACATTTTCCTGCCTCCACAAAAGGAAAACTCTTTATGTGGCCACTTTTCAATCTAGAGATTGCAGTGTGAGAGGCTCTGCCACATATAAATAGGAATGAGGATCCTGAATGTTTGCTTTCATATTAGTGATGGTTGGGCGCGGTGCTCCTCTCCTTTAAAATTTCAGATTTAACCCTAGATTGATGTTCAGAGTAGATGAGGGTTGAAGAAATAGGTGGAGAAGCATTACGACCCTCTTTAGCCAGGAGATTCGCTTGTTAGTTTCCAAAGATGTCAAAATGGGATAAAATCCACTGGAAATCAACATCATGAGACTCTAATATTTGTCTAAGTTTTTGAAGTTTGGAGACGCCAGCTTTGTCTACGACTGTGATCCAGTTATAAAGTTGTTGGAGAGAACTGCGACTATCAGAGAGGATCCAGAGGTCTCCGAAGTCTTGTTCCTTAAGAACTGCCCTAAGGTTGTACTCTATTGCAATAAGTTCACTTTTAAAGACGGAGGAAAAGTCGAGATTACGGTGGCGGGCATTATTCTGTAAATAACTTAACTCAGTGGCTCAACAGCCCATGAGGGCCAAGGCCTACTGTGTCCATATCAGTATACGCAACCTTAAGCCTTGAGGTGCATGAGCAGATGTTCCGATCAGATGGTCAGTCTCACGCACCCCCTCTCTGTAAATATGAAACTTATTCTTACAAATAACTCCCATTATATTTTTTCTATTATTTATTTATATTATTCTTTCTTAAGATTTTCACATCAGAAAAGTTTTTTTGTTATTAATTTTGTAAAATTTAAATTTATAAATTTTACTGTAAATATTCAATATATATGTACGTTAGAATTCAAAGAATTCATTCTCAAAATGTCGATGTTATTGTTTCTCCCGGAAACCGGTGTAACGTCTTTGCTGGAAGCGTCTAAAACTCAAGTGTGGGCGCTAGAAGATACACGGCCTATTATGTCCTCTAGCGCCCGCTGTGTGAAACAAAGTGTTGAAAGCAAACTGAACAGACATGAAACGAGAATTTTTGAAAGCAAACTTTACAGACTTGAAACGAAAACGAGACGAGCCAGTGAGCGGGGATGCGCTGTAGCGATTTGGTAGAAAATGGTTAGTTTGAAAAATGATTTTAAAAAAAGAAACGTTAAACTTCTTGGCTGTCAAAGATAAGAGAAAAAACCTGAGGAGATACTCTAGGAGTATTAAGTACTTGGAGTAAAAACTGAGGAGATACTTGGCGTAGAGACTTAAAATTAGAAATAAATAAATTTTTCTTTTATTACAATATTTGGCCGTGAAAATTCATTTACGCTACTTGTACGCTACGTCACACCGGCCTTCTAAATTCTAAATCCAAGTCGGTCCCATTGGATAAAAAAAATGTCGCATAGTAACTGCCCGACTGGAAAGGATGCATGTTCTTCAATGCGGAATACGTGGATGATACATACAAATAATCTATACTTACTAATAATTCAATGACAGATGTTGATGTTGACGTTTGGTATATATTTATACAGGAATATCTTTGAGTTTGCAGGACATGCGATCTTGATAACTGAACTAGAACCCCCTCCCTTGGGTCTTTTACTAGGTTCTTTTTCTGTCACTCTAAATTTGAGTCAAAGGAGGGGATCTGTTGCCAACACATCCTAGGAAGGAAAATTTGTTGCTGCTGAGAAATTCTCTGAGCAACCTTTAAAGAAAGCTGTTTTCTCCATCATTATTATTACTTAATTACGTCCCACGTTGCGTTGAATATGGTTAAACATTGGCAAGATCTAAAACAATTTTGTAATAGTGTTATATTTGACCAGTAGTATACTAGCCTGTGTAACGTTTTCAAGTCTCGCAGCTAACAGATCGACTTTCTACGCAGATAAAATTACGCCGCTCATATCCACTCGTGCACGTGTTTATGGACTTATAAAAATAGTAATATAATAAAATATTCTAGATTTGTACAAATGTCTAAAGATTTTAAAAATGGAATTTTTTCTAAAAAAATCGTGTTTTTTTATGTATGCATACTTCCTTTTAAAAAATTATTTTTTAAAAAAATTGAAGAATTGAACAATTTTTAATGCTATGATAAATGTTTTGTTTCCTGTGTTTTGTGTTTCTATATTTCCTTATACGTAAGGAAATGTAGAGAAGACATTGTATTCTATTAAATAAATAAATTATGCATTCACACACACGCAGCGTAACATGCGAACCATTCAGTTTTCAGTCAATATTTTGAGATTTCTATAGAAACGATTTCAAAAAGCTGAACCAACACTCAAGCAATGCATTTTCTATAATAATATTAACAATGAAAATTCCAGCATATTAAAAGTAATTCCACAGCATGCGTTTTGAAGTGTTATCATAAGAACTGTAATTTTAAAGCGTTTTTTTTTCTATTTGTGTATGCCACAAGTACTTGGCGACTAATTTAGAAGAATTCTCCAATAATCAGGGTCTTTTGGAGGGTGGAGGCTTATATTGATGGAGGGAAAGTGATATTAACGGTGCACTACAAAGCTGCATGAAGACTATTGGCGACTATTGGCGACGTAATTTTGAGCCCTGGTATAGGGCAATGTGTGTTTACCAAACTTCTGACATATGTGTATCCTTCCATAATTTTCGTTACCCTGAGTACTCCTCGTCAAAAATGTATTTTAATAACAATAAAAAAATATTTATTTTTTCTTTCTAGTGTCATACAAAAATAATAAGAAACAAGTAAAATATTGAAAAAAAAATAAGTCAATTCCTACTTATAGGTCAACAAAGAAAAATCTTAACTTAGTTACTTTTCATTAAATAGTTACAATTAATATAAATATGTATATACATAGGACAGAATCACAATGTTAAGAAGACACAGTACGATTAAATTGACAAAAATCGGTCGAAAAATCAAATCTAATTTCTTTAGCTTAAATTCTTCTTTGTATACTTTTGTATAACCTCACAAAATTTAAAAGCTGTAAACTAAAAAAAATGCAGAATTATGATAGCTTTTACGTTCGTTTTTATTCACATCCGTAAGGCAAATCAAAACTTAAAACCTACTTATCTCAGAAAGATAAAATAACTAGATTGTCATTTAAAATACTAAGGTTTTTATTGTGCATAATGCTTTGTTTTTTTACCTATTGCTAATAGTACATGTAACAAAAGTTGGTATGCATTTTTGAATCAAATTGATACTTAATTTTTTTTAAAATAATTAAAACTCAGAATTTATGCTATTTTTATGGAATTTTCAATAAGCATTCACAAAAAGAAGTATTGCACGAATACAAATCATGTTATCGTAAAACCCATACCAACTTTTGTTACACATAAATTGTCGTATTTGTTAATCAAATTTTATACGTGTACGTAAATTTTTGTGGGAGAGAAGAGTAGCATTTTAAAATCACTCCACAAATTAAAAATTTTTTCATTAAAAATTTAAATGGCCAGCGTGTTATGAAATTTTGAGCACAAAATCTGTTTTACATAATATACACACATAGAAGGTAACCAAAAAAGTTTTGAAAATCATTAAATTAAAAAAAATTGTATAAATCGTACCAAGTCCCCTAAAGAATAAAAAGCGAATTTCCTTGCATTTTTTCATGTTCCTTTCTATATAGGGGTTTGGATTATTATTCTTGTTTGTTACTATTTATTCATTAATTAAATAAAATTAATGAATTAATATTTGAAAAAACTGTATTAACATCAAGTATCATCCACAACAAGTTTAAAATTATATCTGAACTTGAGTGGATGAATAAAAGTATTTTATTAACGACTGAAAATTTGAACAAGATATATATATGATTATATATATATGTGGGAGACAACAAGGGATCCAAGACGTGTTTGTCTTACTTCACATTTATTTTAAAACTTTAACAAAAATTAATTAAAAAGGTAGATATTTTTACAGATAAGTTTGACGATGATATTCAGAAGGTAACGCCTGCTCGCGCACCTCTCGCGTTCTCTCTTCTCTCTAATTCTGCTCTAATGACCAAGAGTTTTCGTTTTGGTTTTGATTTGCTGCGCCTGCGCGCGAAGACTGCCTTGCTTTTGGCTGCATGCCATAACGGCCATTCTGACCGTACGCTGTCCGCAGCGGTACTTCCATGGAGACCAGAGGAGAATCTGAAACATACAAAAAAAAAACGGAACAGACAAGGACTATACGACAAATATATAGAGATTAAACATATCATAATTTTGTTGAACTAGACAGTTTCTCCATCATGTGAAGGCACCTCTTCGACATCCGGAAGGTTCCACAGGAAAACATTGTGTTTCACAGGCATAAGAACGTCTTTTTTAACAAGTTGATCTTTGGTTGAACGCATCGATATTTTCCTCTCTAGAGTTCTGGACGTCTGTTCAAAACGATTTCTCTTTTTCCTTCGTTTCCACTGCCAAGGCTCAAAGATCCTTCGGAGCAACACAAACCGTCTATAATTACGTTCCATAGGTGAAAGGGTAGGAGATCGGGAGATAAATTCCACGGAACTCGTTTTCATGGCACGATTGACTTTCTTACACAATACTATATCAGAACAATAATCAAAAACACTCTCTTTTATAATACCTTGTCGTAACCAATCATCAATTTGATTGTTTACCTGTAATTTCTGAGAACAAGATAAACGTCTGGCTCTCTGACACACAGGAATATCATTTTTCAATTTAATATTCATTTTTAACTTAGTACTCTTAATTTTATTACATTTATAATCCTTAATTAGAGAACTCAAATCATTTCTAGTATTAAAGTTTTTAACATATGGCAAATCATAACTAGAGTTTTCTATCACATTTGAAACAGAAACATTTGGAAAAGAAACACCATAATCTGCACTCAAAGAGAGGATTCACTTTCACTTAATAAAACATCGCTCTTTGCATGGCCTAGTTTCTCTATTTCAGAATATACACTGGGATGTATAATAAATTCTTCGGTCAAGGTCGGTGATATCGCCGTTCGCACACTTATATCGGGCGAGTGTTGATCAAGAGAAATATTTATGGGTTTAACTTCTACCATTCGCTTTTCGCCAAAACATGAGCTTAATGTTATGATTTCTTCGGAAGGTGTTTGCACTCTAATTAGTGAGGAATTTAAAACTGGGATCTGGCAACCTGAATCGATCAAAGCTGTTACGGGCTGATTTTCTACAAAAATGTTTACATATTGAAGATTTGCGCATTCATCGCTATTTTGTTTTTCGCTCTCGATTTTCAAAGTATTCACGTTTATTTTATTATGGATGTGGCTGTTAGATTCTTTAGGTTTAAAACGCTTCTCACAGTCTCTTGCGCAATGAGATGAATCACCGCATATAAAGCAATTTTTATTTTCTCTTTCAAGATATTGGGGATAGTTCTCTTTAATCTTTGTTTTAAAGTTTTGTGATCTATTTTTAAAGGGGTCTTGGGTATATCCATAAGTAATAGGAATTTCTTTATGTGATCCGCTTCTAGATGAAATATAAATATCACACTCTTTAGCTAAATCGATAGGCCTAAACCAATCTTCTGCTTCTCGAATGCCAATATGAGTTGCAGTTTCCTTATTTAAAGTTTTGAACTGTTTCTCTTCGACTTTAGCTGCAGGATTTAAACTTAATGCTTTATTTTTAACCCTTTGAAGTTCGACTTCTTTTTCTAATTTTGCTAACTGTAGTTTCGCGAGCTCAATTTTCTGTTTTCCTAAAGTTACCTCTCTTTCGTTTCGCGATACTCTCTCATCTATACAGTTTTGAATTAAAGTTTTAACGAAATCTGGATCACTTTCAAATGTACTACTGTTCTCAATTTTAGTCTTTAGTTTAGATATGGTGTCAGTACTCTCCACAGTACCGTCTAGATTCTCAACAACTCTTATGAGATCCTCTTTAAGAGCGTTTTTATACATTTTAGAAAAATTTAGAAAGATCCTACCTTTTTTTCTGGCTCCCTTGTTGCTCGCACGTACGATGTATCCAATGAAGAAAAACGTTGTGAATCCACTGATTTCACCTCTTCGCAGGTAATATAGTTGAAATTGTTCTAATTGACACCTCTTCGCAGGTGTTTGTGAAGTTGTAGTTCCGGCCTCTACACAGGCGGAATTTGTCGATGGTTCGTTGAAAAATGCACCTCTACACAGGTTATTTTGTTATTTGTTCCGACCTCTACACAGGCGGAATGAAGTTGAAAAATTCAACCTCTACACAGGTTGAACGAAGTTTCCGAAAAATGGCGGCGCGTCTCCTCCACGGACGGCTTTTGTTCACGTTCCAAACTTTGATCAAAATCGAAATCTTTTTTCAATCCCGGCCTCTACACAGGCGGAGTATTCATGCTGAGTTCAAACCTCTACACAGGTTGAATATTTATGCTGAGTTCAAACCTCTACACAGGTTGAACGAAGTTTTCGAAAAATGGCGGAGCGTCTCCTCACGGACGCTTTTGTTCATTGTCCAGACTTTGGTTCAAAATCGAAATTTTATCGATCGCGGCCGAGCCCCCATAATTTGTGGGAGACAACAAGGGATCCAAGACGTGTTTGTCTTACTTCACATTTATTTTAAAACTTTAACAAAAATTAATTAAAAAGGCAGATATTTTTACAGATAAGTTTGACGATGATATTCAGAAGGTAACGCCTGCTCGCGCACCTCTCGCGTTCTCTCTTCTCTCTAATTCTGCTCTAATGTCCAAGAGTTTTCGTTTTGGTTTTGATTTGCTGCGCCTGCGCGCGAAGACTGCCTTGCTTTTGGCTGCATGCCATATATATATATATATGTATATGTGGTTATGATTGATAAATGTTCATCTTTCATTTGTAGAGAATTCAGACTATACTCACAAAATTTTTTTTATTATAAATAACATTTATTTCGATTAATGAGAAGGATGAAGTTGTTTGGACTGAGATCATTGACGTAGCTAGGTCTGAGAGGGCCCTTTTTTAAAACGAAAGCCCTCTAAGTGGTATTGTATTTACACGGCCCCTGTAACTTCGGCGCACCGCTTCATTGATACGGCAGAAGCTGTTCTGGCTGAGATGACAGATCCTCATAGTTTGGTTCCCTATTTCCCTTTGGTTGTTCATTTTAATCTGAAAAACGGTTCCGCGTCCAATAGTCTGTTCTTTTTCGACAATGTCTACAAATGCTGAAAAAGTAACTTTACATAAATATGAAGTTGGAAAAAGCAAGATGTATTTCGGATTTCTTTTCTGCTAAAACGGGACGCACATGTTGCATTTGTGAACAAAATGATGTTGAAGAATGATGTCGGTTTTCAAGAATTCGACTTAAGACATTTCAAATAATTGCTTTTCAACAATTTCTCATGAGAACGTAAATTTAGGCGCAGTTAAGAGCGGTGCACCACCTTCACCAAACTCCGGTGCAATGGTTACCCCCTCCCCTCCCACTCTTCTGATACCACTGGGGGTACATGTACCTCCCTTTTGGAAACAATGGTCTAGAGGCTTATATTAAGTGATATGTTACTATTCATACACACAGTATTCAACATAAATTTTAAACAAAATAATTATCGATTAAAATGAATAAAAGCAGTATAAAAACAAATTTTTTAAAGCCAATTCCTACTTAGGTGAACAAAGAATTATATTCATGATTATTTTGGATGACAATACAATAATAATTTACTTATAATTAATAAAAATTAATTGATTAAAACTAATTATTTAAAGAATTACAAATACAGCAACGTTAGCATCATTTTTCACGACTTGTGTCAATACTTGAAAAAGTTTTTTCTCACATTTTAAAGCATTCAGTTGAACTGAAATTTTATGCACATGATTGTTTTCGACGACAATACGATACTTTAATGATAATTAATAAAAATTAATTGCCACTTAATGTCGTGATTCTGTCATATGTATATACAGATTTATATTAATTGCTACTATTTAATAAAAAGTAGCTAAAATAAAATTTTCTTTGTTGATCTAAGTAGGAATTGACTTAAATTTTTTTATATTACTTGTTATTAATTATCATTAAATTATCGTATTGTCATCCAAAACAATCGTGTATATAAAGTTTCAATTCAACCGAATGCTTTACAACGTTAGAAAAAAAATCTGTTAAAATTTTGACCCAAGTCGTTAAAAATGAAGCCAACGTGACTGTATCTGTAATTCTTTAAATAATTAATTTCAGTCAATTAATTTTAATTCATTATAGTAAAATTATCGTATTGTCACCCCAAACAATCTCGTGTATAGAAAATTTCAGCTTAAATGAGCGCTTTAAAATATGAGAAAAAAAACCCTTTTCTCAAGTTCTGACACAATTCGCTAAAAAAGAAGTCAACGTGACTGTATCTATATTTTTTATATAAGTAATTTCAGTCCATTAATTTTTATTAAATATGATTAAATTACCGTATTGTCATGCAAAATAATCGTGAATATAAAATTTCGGCTGAATTGAGCGCCTTAAAATGTATTTTATTGACGGCTTAAGACTTGAAAATGATATATATAGGGAGATAGAGTCAACTAATAGTAGGAATTGAATAAAATCTCGTAAACTCACACAAAAATATATTAAGAGTACCATACTTTTCTTTTATTAATTGCAGATTATCTTACTTTCGGTCAACTATTTCTAATAACAGAAAATAATTCTTGGCAGGAACTGGAGCTAAATGACTAACAAACTATTTTTCAAAAAAGTTGATCATAGCATTTTCTGTCGTTTTCTTTAGCAAACAATGCACTTCAAACGTTCTTTTTAGCTTTCATTTCAACATTACATCATCATCAATTCATGTATTTTTCTGTTGCCACATTTGACGCTTATTATAGAAACTTAATTTGAAATGCATGTGGTGGTTAACATGCGTAAATAGCAGATGTTTTTGAAGAATTAAAACCTATCACAGTGTGTAATTCTATATATTTTTTTCGATGAAAATACTTTTTGATCTAAACAGAATTCGCTACAATTTTTTTACTTCTACTCCAAAATTTAAATTTTTCTTCTGTTGCTATCTAAGGAAAGGGGGGCAAATATTAACAGATTTTGTTGATATACTTTTTTATTAATTATTCCACAATATGTAAAAAAGGGGGGTTATTCTGTATTTCTTGGTGTTAGTTAACATTTTGTTGAATAAAATAAGGCATCACATTATACTTTTTCTGGAAATGAATTTTTAACATTTAATTTAAATTAATTAAATTATTTTTTTCAATAGCAATAAAACTGAGTGACGAAAACTTCAATTAAATATAAATAAAAGTGATAAAAACATTGGAAAAGTTGTAAAAATAGTAAAAAAAAAAAAACTTTAAGTAAAGACATGAAAAGTAAGTAAAAGAAAAAGACCACACTATTTATTTGCTTAAATAATGATTGAAAATAATTCCCAAAGTTTAGCAAACAATATATTACTGAAATTTAAATTAATTGGAAACGAGAATAAGATGAGGTTGGAATAATTTTGGCATTTTATAAAAGCAAAAATTGAAAAACTTAAATGTTTTGCTGAATTTTAAAAATAATGCATTAAATTAAACTCTGAAAGCATTTAGACATCATTCCTTTACGAGGTACGTTGTTCATAAAGAAAGACAAATTTGTTTTTTATACATTTCTTTCAAATAAATTTATTCGCATAAAATAAATTCATCCAATTATGTTCATGAGATAACAAAACGTGACCAGTTTTAAGGATTTTTGTTCGTGCTATATATTATCCAGGTGGCAATTTGGGTGAAATTTGCGGTGGTTTATCAAAATTAATTATGTAATTTAAAAAATTGATCTTTTTTAAAAATATTACCCTCAGAAATCAAATTTATTTTCAAGCATTTTTTTAAATCCAGTTTTATCTATGATAGCGAATTAATGACTTCGCATTTAGATAATATTTTAAGTGTATTTGTGAGTAATGTTTAGTTGAATTAGTGTAAGATGATATATATTTTTTTTAATATTACGATATAGCCAATCGCTAGTTCTATGTGAAAAAGTTTTGACGGTCCACAGAAAAATTAGGACTTTATATTTTTATGAGGATTCAATTTCAATAATGCTGAGTAACAAAATATATCACGGAATATGGATTATACTTTTCTTAAAGAGAACCTATAGCTGTTAATTTTAGTGAAATCTGAATATGTGGTGTTTTTAGCTACATTTATAGGTGTACCTAGTGACATTTGAAAGGGGGAGTTTGGCAACCATCGTAAATTGGTGGCATAACACTTCAGTTTGCGGATATTGCTTTGCGTTACCAGCTTATTCTTGTTTTTCTTGAAGCTGGATGGAAATTTAAGTAGAGATGTAAGCAAATGACAATATAGTTATAGTGGCCAATTACATTAGTAGTCCGCCATATAAGAGTCCGTCAGGTATAAAATTATACATTCAGGGGTCCACGGAGTTATAAAGGTTGGTGACCGCTGATATAGATTTATTGTTGGATTTCTCGGTTCGTGTGTATCGTGTGTGAAGGAAGATTCGATCTGTGCGTGGTGTGTGTGAGACGGCTTTGTGTGTTGTGTCATTTGTGAGATGGCTTTGTGGGTTGCGTCATTTGTGATATGACTTAATTGCGTCATGTGTCTGACGGCTTTGTTGATTTTACGGTGGATAGATGATGCCACGACTCCTGAGGTTCTTTTGCCCGGCCAGGGTCACCAATGAAGGAAAAATTCGATCTGAGTACCTTTCGTTCCTAAAACGAGTATCTTAGAAATCACGTCAAAATGATCGTCGTCGCGTTGTGGCTATTACTGGTTCATATCGATATCACACCACCATATGTGTATCTCGGTTCAGATTTATTGATTGGTTGCTTATGCAGTCTAATTTCGAAGTAAAATTAGGGCTTTTGGTGATGAGTCTCGTAATTTTGAATTACGTTCAAGTGAAGATTATGGTACATGAGGTGGTACCCCAATCTCCAAATTTCAACACGCGTCTATCGAGGGACTTTAATCCTTAACAAATTTAACTTTACACAACTCTTCTATAAGCTAGATCTACAAACTTATGACTCGGATGAAATAACGCCAAAAAAGACTGCTCTGCCAAAACAGTCAATAAGACGAATGCGATACTTAAGAAGCTACTTCTGAGACCAAAAACTTTTGTTATTCCTGATGCTTATTTTGGGATGCCCCCCTTCTGAAAAAAATGTGTCTGAAAATTCAGCATTAGAAGACTTATTCCATAGTTACAGCTATACGAAAAAACTTTCTCGAACTCTCAGCTCAAAAAGAGAATTATTGTGCCTCTGCTGTTTTTGTACCGCAATAAGAACCATACAGTATCTGCAACTAAGGTAAACTCACATCTTCCCAATCAAGGACTCTTTGCAAAGCAATACTTTGTGTATGATTATCTTATTCGACGATACGGAAATGGCCCTTTATGTTAGCAAAAGAGAATGTTACCTAGATTTGATACTAGTTGACTCTTCAGAAAATGTATTCTCGACGGACAAGTACCGATTTATTGTGTAAAGGGGATTCAGGCAGTGTGCTTACCTTGTGGAGAGTGCAAGGCTTCAGAAACTAACTATCGAACATTGTTGAAAAATACAGTAATACAGAATGTGCGGTACAGCTGCAACCAGCGTTTCTCAAACTGTGGGGCACGCTCCTCTTGGGGGCGTGATAACTCTACGAGGGAGCGCGGGCATATTGAAAAGTCTAAAACAAAAGGTTATTTAAAAAAATAACTAATTGATTGAAAGTAAACAAAATACGTTCTGACATAATAAAAAAAATACGCATTTACATTGATATAATATACTTTTAAATGTATCAATACTAACAATATATTTTATAATTATAATTATCAATATTAAGTTAAGAACAATTTTAATAATTACCCTGGGCTTGTTATATATAAAATTATATACAAAAATTATCACTTATCTTGATCATTTGTTCGTTTATAATTAATCCCTCAACTGCGGATTAAAAAAGTTACACAATTCTCTCCCAATGCCACCGGATAAACTGTCAAGGTCCTTTTATTGCATTCCATAGCCTTTGGAATAATTTTCTGGATAGCAGTACGTAGAAAAGATCGTACTTCAAAAAGACGTATATATACGTCCAGGGCAATTAACGCTTTGTCTGAGCGAGACGTTTACAAACGCCGGTGCCATTTAAGAAGTTGTATTGTAGCTTTAGCGTCAAATTATAGTATTACTGAATTCAATACATTGTTATTGTATGGAGGGGGCGCGATGAAAATTAAGATTGAATATTGGATCGCTAATAGTGAAACTTTGAGAAGCACTGGCTTAAGCTGAAATCTTTCAGAGAGTCACTCGTGATCAATTGGAGAACTCTGACTGCTGTGTAATATCGGGGATACGAATAAGTAACAGACGAATTGCTGTGGAATCGTTTTTCGAAATTTATCGCCCGCCATAGCGAAATTATAATGACGAAATGTCGTCTCTGTCTTGCAGATCTTTTTCAGAATCCAAAAAGGCGCAAAACTTTACTCGTAAACCGGCACTGGCTACAGCCATCCTTCCATACCACGTGCTGTTGGCTCTCTTGTGTTGACGCCATATCGCGCTCTGACGCAGAATAGGCAGAGAAAGTGTTATACCATCTTTAACCTCTTCCAGGTTCATTTTATTTCTGGATTATGGGTAAAAGAAATGTCAATTTTGTCAAACAAAGTTGGCTTACACAAACAGGGTTTGACAATTAACACTATAACTATTTTTAAGCACCCCTATCAATTTTACGCTTTTGCATTGACATAAATAATTATGAAATTGTTAACCAAAATTTGAATGATAAATTCGAAAACATGGTACTACACATAATCCCACATCGCAATGTGAACAGTAGAACCTTGTTTCTCTTTTTACTTTATTCTTTGAGCAGCAAATAATATAATGTCGTGTTGGATTTAGTTTCTTTGTTGGGGGAATGCAGTCACAAAGTGACTGTCAGACAAGCGTAAAAAGAGGGTTGCTCAGTAGAAGGACGCCCGCTTTTTGCAGAAAATTCCACCGAGGGGTATTTTTCAATTATTCGGAAACGTAATAAGCTCATATGAAAGAATTAGGGAAAGACCGAATGCACAGTGTAAATTTTCACAGTGCCCGAGCTCATCTCGGGAAAAATCGGGAAGGGGTAAAGGCATGAAGACCGCTGTTTCAACTGGTATCTAACCCTCTTAACTTTAACTTCTCTTCATTTGAGAATTTAGGGACAATACTACATTTAGTACGCAGTATTGCCTATTTTTTCACATGATATGCCTTTAGTTCGATCAGGACACGTATTTGCTTATCAGCAAGAACTTGCTGACCCTGAAATCCACATCCACATAACTCCCATATCAACATATTCTATCAAATTTTAAATAGAATCGGGAAAATTTTAAGTCTTTTATACTGTTGAAATACATACGAGGTGTGTATTCGAAAAATATGGGACATAACTTTTGTACTTAAGCAAATGAAATTGGAGAAGAGTAGTTACGTTCACATATGCAAAAGCAACTCTTATATGCAAAACTTTTTCTCTGCTTAGAACTGCTGTCAATCATTTACAAACTTCCGATGAGAGATGGAATGTAGTTAACCTTTAATCTGTCGATGCTCAAAGTCTTCACGAGGATGTGGATATAGTGGAGATACATCTCAGGTGTCTATCTTGTCAACTGACTATGATTTTAAAAATGAGACACATTGTTTGTAGTTAAAAGAATGTTTAGTTCAAAAATAGGTAAACGAAAAACCTGCAATAAATAAACAATACAATATTGTTTCACGCACTCCGGCATAAACATTCTTATAACGTAGTAGATTATTTTTCTTAGGGAACTTCGAGATTATTTACGAAATCAAAGAGAGTTCAGATATACTTTTTTTACCCTAATCATGGGTAAAACTCCCACATAGATATGTTTCTACCATTCTCTATTCAGATATGTTTCTATGTTTTAGATCATTCTGCTTGTTTTACCACGATTTAGTTTCATGTGTGTGTGATGTATACTTTTTTTTAAAAAAAATGAGCTAGTGTTTGGCGTAGCTTGACACCAAATGAAGCATTTTTCCAACTATAAGAAAGCAGTAATAGGCTACATGTGCATCGAAGCAAGTAATTATAACTGAGTGCATTTATAATTTGTACCTTAAGTCTTTTCTGAAAGTCAAGTTATGATTAATTTGCTTTTTTACGTGGATGGGGAAAAGAGATAAAACTCTATCAAACGTTTCGCAGCGTAGAAACTAATAAACCATTACTTTTTTCCGAAAATGTACGTTTTCCATTGCATCGGATTAAATGGAAAAGTTTTCAATCAGATTTCAGTATACACTTGTTCGAATGATTAGTTGTTTTAAGAAAACGCTTAGTAAAAAAGGTAACCGTTGCAAATTCTGTGAAAGCTTCGATTTCGTGTTCTTGGGTGTATCAATAATCGCCCGATACCAATGGATGCAAATTAATAAAAAAAATTAAAAAAGAGCATCTTTCAATAAAAATAAATTATTGTTCTCTAAATTCGAAATTTGTTCAAATGCATACATTTCGATTGTTGGGTATATTTTCTAATAAAAATCAAGTGAGTGAGTGTTTATTAACGTTGCACAATAGAGCAACACGAGGGCTATTGGTGACGCAATCCGTAATTTTGAACCATGGTCAAGTGACGAGGACGACACCGGAGATAGCACCCCACCCCTCAACAAACTTCCCCAAGGTGCGAACGGAAGAAAGTTTGAGCCTCGACAGATTTAACGCGCATCCTCTCCTCTACACGGTGGGTCTTCAGTAGCACTAGGCTCGAACTCTTGATACGCCGACCACGAGTCTGACCACGACCTTGACTCTCATCTAGACTACCACACAGTCAACTACTTAAATTTTATTTTTCTGTTTCATTCAAAATTTTCTATATATATATATATATATATATATATATATATATATATATATATATATATATATATATATATATATATATATCTTTCCTTTCCTCTTGGTACATAGTATGACAAATTATAGGTGAAGGTTGGCGCCGCAAAACTTGTTTAAACCTGCAATCCTGGTTAAGGCCAGGAATTTTGTCTTTATACTGTGTGCCTACTTCCTACCCCAGTTATCTTAGGTTTATAACTATATGATTATTTATATATTTTTTTTTATATGTATATGTATATGTGTGTATAAATTTATTTATATATATGTGTATGTATATGTATATGATTATATATTAAAATTCTTATATTGGATTCTATTTACTTTTATATGCTTGGCTGCATTGCGCCTAACTAGAGAAGAAATTTATAAATTCCTGCTGTTTTTTTCATATTGTAAGCAATTACGCTTATAGCCTTATTATGATTTCTTAACAGATTCTAATTTTGGCTATTGTATATACTTTTTTCTTTTCTATTTATCAATGGTTTTTAACTCTTTGATTTCATATTCAAGAATGGTTTTTTTTCTCTTTATTATTATTGTATTTTTATGGCTTTAGTGCAATAATTTTACTTATATATTCTTATTCTTTTTTTAGTGTATTCCAGTTTTTAGCTTTATTTTTCTACTTATATATTTTTATATACTTTTTTAAATTATTGTTTTTATTTATGTAATATGCTCTATCACGTAATACATATTTTGGTATTATTTTGGTATTTTGAGGTGTTGATGGTTATGTCTACTTAGCAATGCACTCATTTCTCCTTAACAATTATCTACTTTATGATTTTGGTCCAATTTGTATTAGCGACTGGCAATTGGGTTTAGTTTATAGCTGATCTTTGCTCGGTGGTGTACTGATTAGGTAAGTACAGCATCGTTATAAAATTACCTATTTGTATCCTTCTGTTTTTGTATGGTTGATGGCTGTCTTTAGAGCCTTTTCTTTGCTGTGGTTTTTAGTTTTGTGCATAGCTTTCTCTTACTTTTAAAAGAGCTTTTCAAGTTTGTTTTGATTAAATATTAACTTGTTTCTGCTTTGCTGATTTTTTATGTGGTGGATGGCTGTCTTTTGAGCTTAATCTTAAAGTACTTTCAAGTTTGTTTTTTTTAAAAATTAACTTGTTTCACACACTTTGACTTTATATCAATTTCTGGATTAATTACAGAAATCTCTTTTATATTGACTTTTATGAGCTTACTTTCAAGTTTGTTTTTATAATTTAACTTGTTCTGTTTTGCTTTGATACACTCTCTTTTGATTGGGTATCTACTTCTGTATTTTACAGAATTATATCTATTTTGACTTGTTGATATTAGGATGAAGGAATTTCATAACTCTTCCCCCTCTTTCTCCAATAACAATTTTGGAAAGGATCCGAGTTCTGTTAATGAATTACATCTTCGTAATAGTAATTCTAATATTAAAATATTCAAGACTAGAATTTTTTGGAACAAAAATTCATTAATAACCATCATAATCATTATAAACAAAAATTGTTAGATTCTAATAATCACATTTCTCATAATATTCATAAATGTTACACTAAGAGTCCTGCTATACATGGAATTTCTGATAATTTATCTTATAATTTTGATAACTCTCAATCTTATAATAGTCTTAAGTTAAAATTCAATAAATGTAGAGATAGTAGATGTAAGACATGTATTATGTTAAATATGGATCAATATGATTGTGATTCTAAATTTAACCTTTGTAAAACCTTTAATTGTATTTATATTTTAAATTGTAAAGTATGTCAATATAAATATATATAGGACAGACCTCAATACTATTAACTTAAGGATTAATCAGCATAAACATGATGTTAAATTCTTTAATAATTCCAATAATTCTAATAAAATTGAACTTAGACACTTTCATATGCATGATTTCAATAATGTTGAACTGTCTATCATTAAAATTTCTCCAATTACTAAGCACAGATTATGGTGGGAAAATCACTTTATTAGGAGTTTTAATACAATCTATCCATATGGCCTTAATGTTTTGTATTTTGCTAAAAATACTCTGCAAATAATGTTACAGAATAATAATAAAGAATTTTTTTATAATGCCAATAAATTAAACAATACTTCTAAAAGAAAATCTGGTAATAGAACTAAAAGGAAAAACAGAGATAAAAATTCATTAAATGACAATATTAGAGTTCTTATTGATGATTTTGAAAAAAACTTTAATATCAAAGAAAATCAAATACTTCATGTTTGGTCTGAATAAACATGAAATTGCATTATTATATGAATCCTTAAATAATGATTCCTTAAAGGTTAGTCATGCTGTACACATTATTAAAGACATTACTAACTATCTAGTTAATAAATTCAATATTAATGTTGAGAAAGTTAATGAACCCATTACAGAGTACTGCACTTTATTATTCATGAATAAAACTTTTGACAAAATTAACTTTTCTAGTGTATTTTAATAGACATTTGTCTCTTTTTCCAGTTAGAAATGTTGTTGTAAAGAAAGCTTTTAAATATAACAAAACGATGGGCAGATTTATCTTTAATTACAACAATAGTTCGCCCTCTATTAATATAGAAGATTGTATATGTAAAAACTATAATGATTTTATTGATGGTCATCATAAACATGTAGTTACTGATAACTTAGATATAATCAATGATAATATTTTAAAAGATATAATGAGTAAAGGCACTAATTTTAGATTAAATGTTTCTAATAACAACAATACTGTTAAAAAACAAATTTTTAAAGATATAGATAATTTTATTACAAAATCTGCAATTAAATTTGGACTACCTATTGAGGCATTTGAAGAGTATAAATTACAATATTTTTAAAAGACCTTATGAATTTTAGCTACCATTCTCAATAGAAACTACTTTTAAAGATATCAAACAGAAAATTTATAATTTACAAAAGAATTTTATCATAGTTTACATTGATAAAGTACCTGGTAACTATGCTGTGATTTGTAAGTATTTTTATTATAATATTCTTTATGATCCACTTTCTTAATAATGGTTCTTTTAAAAAATTAGATTTGTCACATAATGAAATTAGTAATCGTATTATTGCTATTTATAAAAAATTAGGTTATTGTATTCCTAAAATTAAGTATCATATATTTTTAACTCCAAAATTCCATAAATGTCCGGTTAAATTTAGAACTGTAACAAATGGTTTTAGAACATATATTACTACTGCAGGCAAATTACTTCATAATATAATACAAAACTTTATTAATCAGCAATGTAATAAAGCTATAATTAAAAATAGTAAAGAGATTATAGATTTTTTTAATGATAAAAATATTTATTCAGTTCATAGTTATGACTTTGAAGATCTTTTCAATTCCATTGATTTATATGATATTATTAAAGTAATTTTAGAAAACCACGAGTATGTATAACCTTAATATTAATTTTAACAAATTTAAAACTCTCATGAATTTTGTCTTAAAAAGAAAATTATATCAGTTTTAATGGTTCTTTATATAAACAAGAAAAGGACTCCCACAAGGGGGCCAGCTAGTAATAGTTTGGCTAATCTTTATTTACATTTTTATGAATATAGTTATGTTATTAATAATGACTACTACATTTTAGATATATTGATGATTTAATTATTTTTGAAGTAAAAATGATAATTTAATCCTATTATTAATTTTTATCCGTCCTACTTGAACTTAGTTAAAATTAATAATAATCCAATCAAAACAAATTACCTAGATGTATCTCTGTATATTAAGGATTTGAAACTACATACTAATATTTATGATAAAAGAGATGCCTTAAATTTTAATATCATCAAAGTGCCTTACTGGAATTCTAATTTATCAATATCTATATATAGAAATATTATTTTTAACTATATTTATCGCAATAAAGTATTAGTTAGCGATAAAGCTAATATTTTTAAATCTTAAAAATTTTTAATCACTGTATTGAACATGGATACCCTGCTAATTTTTCTTTGTAATTATATTTATAATAGTTTTTATGATACAATTTGTATTATTGTAATTATTTACTGTTATTATGTTTGTAATTTTTAAATTTAGACAATATCTAATTTATCTACAATTATTAAATAGATGGCGCCACATGCTTGTTTTTTTTTTTTAAATCTTTAATATATATTTTCAGAGTTTCTTTATAATTTACGCTAATTTTATGATTTTTAAAAGTATATATATATATATTTATTATTATCTTATATCGTATCGCAATTAATCGTTCCTTATATCGTATCGCAAGTAACTTTATGCGGTTCTGCTCTCCCTATTTGGCGGGAACGATTATGCACTCTTGGCCATCGTTACAAATCCGTTTTAGTAGGTTATGTTTATGTTCATATATTCTTGTTTAATGACTTAATATTTAAATTTTACGTATAGAACTCTTTCCTTTCCTCTTGGTACATAGTATGACAAATTACAGGTGAAGGTTGGCGCCGCAAAACTTGTTTAAACCTGCAATCCTGGTTCCTAAGGCCAGGAATTTGTCTTTATACTGTTACCCTACTTCCTACACGGGTTATCTTAGGTTTTATAACTATATGATTATTTATATTTTGTTTATATGTATATGTATATGTGTGTATAAATTTATTTATATATGTGTATGTATATGTATATGATTATATATTAAAAATTCTTATATTGGATTATATATATATATATATATATATATATATATATATATATATATATATATATATATATATTATATATATCTTGTTCAAATTTTCAATCGTTCATAAAATAATTTCTATTCATCCATTCAAGATCAAACACTTTTAAAACTTTTGTGGATGACACGATGTTCATACAGTTTTTTTTTTCAAATATTAATTCATTAATTCTATTTTATTAATATACAGTAACAAAAATATAAAACACCATATATAAAAAGAAAAATCGCCCTTGTGTCCTGTAGCGCAATGGATAGCGCGTTGGACTTCTAATCAAGGTCGTGAGTTCGAATCCTACCTGGGAGGACCTAATTTCTGATAATGGGATTTCTTTTTACTATACTGTTTTTATGAAATTAAATTTAATTAATGAATAAATAGTAACAAACAAAAATAATAGTCAACACCCTATATTGAAAGAATAAATCCTTTCTATATATATTTTTCACTTAATATTGTGATTCCGACATATGTATACATATTTATATTAATTGTAACTATTTAATAAAAGTAACAAACAAAAATTTTCTTTGTTGACCTAAGTAGGAATTGACTTAATTTTTTAATATTATTAGTTTGATAATGTGAGTGAACGTATATCTTTCCTTTTATCTCAAAGTTAAATTATACCAGAACTTATATTTATTCCTCTATATTTGAAACATAAATATATGGGAGAATTTTTAATTCTTAAAAAAAATTTAGAACTGGACATAATATTTAAACTTTATTTATATTTAATAACGGTTCATTTCATACTGCCCAAACTTTTGAGGAAGTTTCATACTTAGGCGCTAAAAAACTAAAGGGAAAGAAACTTACACTTTCTTCTCCCCGGAGAAAAAAACTGCATGATTGACCCAGAATAATTTCCTGTTATATTAATTATATGAAACAAACTTTCCGGCTTGGGATTAGCTTAACCCTGTCCTTAACTATGTAATTGGCAATCGTCTTCAAGTCGAGCGCGTAGGGAAGAGTCTGGTTTTCTCCCGGTTGCAACAATTGAGAGAAGCCATCAGTTTTTACTGAACCAAAATTATTTTTTTTCAATGTGTGAATATTAACGTCGCCCTGTTCAGCTACACGAAGGCTTTGGCGACGGACCGTCATTTTGAACCATGGTCAAGTGACGTGGATGACACCTGAGCGGGCACTCCCCTCTCCTATCTACCACACCACACCAAGGGGAGGATATTTCAGCTCTCAACAGATTTAACGTGCATCGCTTCCCTACACGGCGGGTCTTTAGTGGTACTGGGCTCAAACTCATGACATGCCTCCCATGATCCGATACCTTGACCACTGGGCTGCCGCAGCCCTATTTTTTCTCTAGTACCATAAAGGTCACGGTAATCCCGTGGTTATGCTCAAGAACTCGTGGCTTGCATGTCATGAGCTCAAACTCTAGATAACCTGCAGACTCGCCCTGTAGACTGTCTACATGGGGGATAAGGTACGATTTGCGCAAAAATTTTTAATTAAAATTTTTTTGGGTTGCCTCTTATGTGGGTATTCTATGTAAAACAGATTTTGTGCTCAAAAGTACTTAAAAGCTAGCCATACAATTTTTTTCAGGAAAAAAACTTAAAATTTGTAAAGTGATTTTAATATGCTACTCCTCCTACAAAAATTTACGTATACGCATGAAATTCGATTTACAAGTACGTCAAACTATGTATAAAAAAAGTTGGTATGGATTTTGCGATAACATGATTGTGGTATTCGTACAATACCTCTTTTTATGAATGCTTATTGAAAATTCCTTCAAAATATATAAATTCTAAAGTTTAATTATTTTTAAAAAATAAGTATGCTTTGATTCAAAAATGCATACTAACTTTTGTTACATGTACTATTGGCAATGGGTAAAAAAATTTAAAACATTAGGCTCAATAGAATAAAAGCCTTCGCATTTCAAATGAAGACAAACTAGTTATTTTATCTTTCTGAAATAAGTAAGTTTAAAGTTCTGAAATTTGCCATGGGAATGTGAATAAAAACGGGCGTGAGCTATCATAATTCTGCGTTCTTTAAGTTTAAAGCTTTCAAATTTTGTGAGGTTATACACACACACAAAGTATATAAAGAATAATTTAGGCTAAAAAATTATATTTGATTTTTGACCGATTTTGGTCAATTATAATCGTACTGTACCCTTCTGCCATTGGTCATAGTCCTCCCATTGGGTTGAGTGTGGTAGCTCGGAGAGGGGAGTGGCAACTCATGTGTCATCCTCGTCACTTAATATAAAAGAACATAAATTATAATATCTAATTTCTATTTATATCTAAAATAGAAGTAGAAAGATTTTTCGCTCACTTAACCTAATAATCAAAATGGATTTCCACAAAGCAACTTTCAGTGGATCTCTACTCCATAAAATAAACATGCGTGCTAAATTTCAAGTCTGAATCTAACACAGCAAAAACGGAATTTTTATCATCAATACCTCGTTGAACACATTCTTAGCGGATTCCAATTCAACAAAAAAGAAGCTTGCAAACCAAATTTTATTATAATAGTCTTAGCAGTTCAAAAACGGGAATTTTGTCTATCGATACGCCCCAATAACTCTCCCCGCTTCCCCCTAGAGTTGATTTCCGTAAAATCCATTCTTAGTGGAACTCTATTCAACTAAAGAAAAGTGCTCAACAAATTTCAAATAAATGAGTTAAATTCAAAAACTGGAATTTTTCTATAACACGCCTTAATTCCCCGCAACCCCACTCCTTTGGAGGTCCGTTTTCGCAAAAATCTTTGTAAAGGGAACTTTATTCCATGAACGGAACATACCTTCTAATTTTAAAGCAGGTGGTTCTATTAGTTGAAAAGCAGAAATATTTATCTATTACGCCCCTTAATCCCCCTCAGTGACCCTTGGGGATCAATTTCTCGCAAAACTATTTGTAAGCGGATCTCTACACCATGAAAGGAATTCGCTTACCAAATTTTAAGACTGTAAGTCTAATAGTTTAAAAATGGAAATAATTATCTATAACGTCCCTTAAGCCCCCGCAACGCCACTTAGGAAACGATTTTCACAAAACCCCTCTTATGACAGATCGCTACTCAGTGAATGGAATCTGCTTACTCAATTTCACGTCTAATAGTTTAAAAACGGAGTTAATTGCCTATAACCCCCCCCCCCTTGATTCTCCACAACGCCACTTGGGGTCGATTTTCGCTAAACCCATTTTGTAGCGGATCTGTACTCTATGAAAAGGAATCCGCTTATCAAATTTCAAGACTGTACGTCTAATAGTTTAAAAATTGAAATAATTATGTATAACGCCCCTTAAGCCCCCGCAACGCCATAGAAACGATTTTCACAAAACCCATCTTTATAGCGGATCTCTATTTAATGAATGGAATCAGCTTACTAAATTTCGTGATTTTACGTCTAATAGTTTAAAAAAGGAGTTAATTGCCTATAACGCCCTATTTCTCCCGCAACGCCGCTTGGGGTCGATTTACAAAACCCATTCTGAAGGGGATCTGTACTCTATGAAAGGAATCCGCTTGCAAATTTCAAGACTGTACATCTAATGGGTTAAAAATGGAAATAATTATGTATAACGCCCCCTTAAGCGCCCTCAACGCCCCTTGGAGGTCGGTTGTTTGTAAAAATCATTATGTAGGAATCTCTACTTTATGAAAAGAAATCTGTGTACCAAGTTTTTCACGACCGTACATCTAATAGTTTAGTAATGGAAAAAATTATCTATACCGCCCCTTAAACCCCCGTAACGCCCCTTGGGTTTCGAACTTTGCAAAATCCGTTCTTAGCTGATGTCTACTCCATAAAGGGAACCTACCTACCAAATTTCAAATCTGTAGCTTTAATAGTTCCGGAGATATCGTGATTAGTCAGTGAGTGTGAGTCGCTTTTTCCTTTATATATATATATATATATATATATATCTTTATATATATATATATATATATATATATATATATATATATGCAACAGCAGCCTATATATATATATATATATATATATATATATCTATATATATATATATATATATATATATATTATATATTGCTCTCTCGTAGCTTTATAGTGTGATATTAATCAAAGACTCACTCACTCAAGTGGAACTGATACACACATTTAATCTGTCGAGGTTCAAAGTCCTTATTCTTGCGGGGTGTGAAAGTATGGTGAGTAGGTTACGAGCTTAGGTTTCATCCACGTCACCTTCATGATCATGGTTCAAAGTTACAAAATACGCCACCCAGACCGTGTTGCTTTAGAATGTGATGTTGCGATGTTCATAAACAAATAACTAATCGATCTTGCATCTTATAAATGCAGATGGGCCAGATGCTATATCACTTTTCATTGTAGCCATGATTACAAATAAATCAGAGAAATGAAGTAGCAATTTTAAGAAAATGGATGACACTTAAGATGATGCTTCTAACCCTTTATGTGCTGCATTATGATCTACTGCAGTTTTTTTTCCATGCAATATTTTTTTAATTATTGCATTGAAAATTAAGGAATATACATAAACAAAATTTTCAACTTTGGGAAATTTAATTAATTACAGCATATTAATTAATTAAAGATATTCAGCCGAAAAATTAATTATACACACTGCTCACTTAAAATAAATAGTCAAATTGTTTCCTAAGGTATTCAATAACCTACCAAAAAATAAGACACTTAAATTTTGACATAAACTATTTTTTCGGGACAAAAATGACCACCTTCGCAATTCGCTGAAAACGCCATCAGCTGAAAAAGCAATTTCTGCTATAAAACTATTCGCCTTCCCCGCTAAAATACTCATCATAGAACGCGTGCTTCCATATATCTTGGAAGAGTAGATTTCAAAGAGTGAGTGAGGGAATATTAACGTCGCACTGTTCAGCTACACGAGGGCTTTTGGCGACGGACCTCGTAACTTTGAACCATGGTGAAGTGACGAGGACGACACCTGAGCTGGCACCTCCTCTCCTAACTACCACACCGACGGGAGGACGTTTGAGCTCTCGGCAGAATTAACGTGAATCGCTGCCCTACACGGTGGGTCTTTAATGGTTCTAGGCTTGAGCTCATGACATGCCTGCCATGATCTGATATCTTGACCACTGGGCTACCGCAGCCCAGTAGATTTCAAAGAATATTCCTGCTAAAGTATCGTCAGAGTAGTATTCGTAAAAATGGTTATTCTATGTAATTTTAAAGTGAGTGGTACTTATAAGTACCGTCGGTACATAAAGTGTTAAAGGTGGAAAAGTTTATTTTCTGCTTTACAATACATTCTATTTTTGTTCTTTATCTACAGAAAAAAACAGTTTTTCTTTGGTGGAAGGTCCAAAAAAGAGCAAAACAATTGTAATTTTGCGAAATGAAGAAATTTTCATACATTAACGGATATAAATACTCATTTCCGAACTCATTAACTATTTCGTGCTCTGCAAGCAAGTGATGGACATTTACCACTCAAAAAATGACAAGAGTCCTGCTACTTTATAGTGAAACGGATGAATACAGACGGATTTTCCAAAGATTTCAAATATTTCCTAAGCCTAGGTAACTGTTAGTCAAAGTTAAATGGAATTGATACTAAGAACACATACAGTATGAAAGTTTCTTTCAGACTTTTAATTCATGAACTTAAATAAAGGTTAAGTTGAATAATTTTAATTCTAATAAAATTTCTAATGTATTTATATGAAGAACTCAATTATCACACGATATATCCAGAACTATTAGACCTGCAGTTCTTTCATGGAGTAGAGATCCGCTAAGAATAATTTTTTTTCGAAAATCGATCCCTGGGGGGTGAGGGATTAAGGAGGGGTGTTACAGATAAAATTCCGGTTTCTAAACTATTAGACCCACATACTTGAAATTTGGTAAGCATGTTTTTCTTTGTTGAATAAAGATCCTCTAAGAGCGTATTTTACAGAAATTGATGGGGGATTCGGGGAGCTAGTGGGGTGTATATATATAAGAAAAAAATTTCCCGGTTTCAAACTACTGGACTTACAGTAATGAAATTTAGTATGCATGTTTATTTGTGGTTGAGTTGAAATCCGTTAAGAACGAGTTTTACGGAAATCGACTCTCAAAAGGGCTACGGGACATATTGATAAAAAGTTTCCCGTTTTTAAACTATTAGACTTAAACTTGAAATTTATCAAGCGTGTTTATTTCGTTGAGTAGAGATTCACTAAAATCGGTTTTGTGGAAAGCGACTCTCAAGCAGGAGTTAGGGTGTCGTAAAAGATATTTCTTCTCTACAATTTTAGAAATTTAAGTCCTGTCCTTTTCAAATTAAGAGGTAAGAGTTATAAGAATGTTTTTTTCAATGCAATCGAACCCTTAATGTTAGGACTTTTTGCATTATTTCGCAACTACGGCCTTTTCCACCCTGCAGTCCTATGTGATTCCGGGTCGTCTCTATCCACTACACACCCTACAAGTTTGTCGATCTGGTAGCGAATCACTCTGCATATATATAATCAAAGAAATGTCGGTGTCAAAATATAAAGATCATTGATATGATTCAAAGATCTTTATATTTTGAAGCTTTATTTGGATTACCTTATTTTAAAAATAGTTAATATACACTCTCTCTCTCTCTCTGTTTCACAAATAAATCATAATAAAATTCAATGAAGGAATTTCACGAATCTGGTTTTTAAGATTCCGAACTCCCAAAGACATTTTTTAAAGGATTCATTATAGCTGGAAATTTACTGTAATCTGGCTTGCAGAACCTTCCAATGTTCCTTATATATATATATATATATATATATATATATATATATATATATATATATATAAATAGATGCTTGTATATATGAAACCGCATCACTCCATCACCGTTCACCCGATCACTATGAAAATTGGCTTGTAAAAGTATTTTTTTGTGTGAAGATTCTTGTGATATCCTCTTTGTTGCAGCTCCTCACCAGGTGGCGCTACAGCATATAAACTTCTGCACCTTTGAATCCATCGCCAAGTTGCCAACAGAGTCACCAAAAATGATACCAACTTGGCTCTATCGCCCACATTTCGCTATGTTTCTATTGAGTCGTCATTATAATGTAAGGAACGACGCTGCTCGCGAATATTACAAATTTAACATAAAATAAATACAACAGAAATATTAACGTATTACACTTCTAGATATAAATTATTTACACTATTTTAAGCCTTCATTACACAAAATTTGTTACAATGTGTTACTTTTGTTGAGTAGAGATCAGCACAGGAAGGTGTTTTCAAAAATCGTCCCGCAAGAGAGTTACGGGGTGTTATAAATAAAAAAAATCCTTTTCATCAGCTATAAATGGACAGACAAAATTTAACAAAATAAGGATTTTTTAAAGCATGCAAAAAGAATTTTTTTGTTTAATTTGCAATTCACGTTAAAATAACTTATTAAAAACTTCTTTATCCTTCGATTTGTATTGTTTAATTTTTTAATTCCCCCTTGCGAAGAACGGGTATACCAGCTACTATTGTATAAGTCTTTGAGATACTTTGACATCTCGCTTAGATTAAATTCGGAGATTGTAAAGGTACACACATCAATAAGTGATAAATAAAGAGATAATTAAAGATACAAGATGATTTCAATTAAGTGACGTATGATTATGTAATGATAAAGTTACTGAGAAGTCAGAGGATCAACCGGTGATAAAGAAACGTCCAAAAGGGAAGTTAGTGGTTTCTTGTCTCGTCCATTCAAAGAGCGAAGTGTGATGAGACTAATGCGCATGAAATCTGTCTCAGACGAAAGTCCTTTTTACGTGGAGTGGAAATGAAGCGCACGATGTTGCAGCCCAGGTGCTGTTTTCGTCACTTTTCCCCTTGCTCAAAATTACAAGGTCTGTCGGCAATTGTTCTGCTCTCGTTGGTTTGGCATAATCAATCAATCGGAGATTGAAAAGTGTTAACATTTAAAATGTTTCATTTTATTCAATGTGGTAGCCGAGTGGTATAGGTATCGTATAGTGGCTTGCCTGGTCACGAGTTCGAGCCCAGTACCACTAAAGACCCGCCGTGTAGGGCAGCAATGCACGTTAAATCTGTCGAGAGCTGAAACGTCCATCCGTTGGTGTATTGTGGTAGTTAGGAGAGAGGGCTGCCAGCTCAGATGTCGTCCACGTCACTTGACCATGGTTCAAAATTACGTGGTCCGTCGCAAAAAGCCCTCGTGCAGCTGAACAGTGTGACGTTAATATTCAATCAATCAAACAAAGATCATGGATGCAAAATTCTTAAAATTTGATGATTAATCCAAATCTCGGGCTCGCTGTCTAATTCCACGAAAGATCATTCGTTCGACGTAATGAGACTGACCTTTCAAGTGTTTAGCTCTCTAAATCCTTAATTGGCACGAGTAGTTTGTGGACTGCAGAAGTACTACTTAAAAGTTCACTTTGTAATTCAAGCTGTGGTTCAAAATTTACAAGGCTTATTGGATGGGGTTGGTGAATCTTGTGTCGGACAAAAATAGACAAACGCGCGCATTATAGTGTTCAAGGTAACAACAAATAAAATCTCTAATATTTATTGTACAAAGCATTTCGGTCGCTACAGCGTATTTGTTATCACCATTCGGCCATAACTCTAAATACTTTTTTCATCATTAGCAGCCGATACACAATACTACCGCACTATTCATTTTAAGCAAGTTTTTTCAAGAAAAATTAAGTCAATTCCTACTTAGGTCAAGAAAGGAAAATTTTATTTTATAATTACTTTTTATTATGTAATTACAATTAATATAAATATGTATATACATAGGACAGAATCACACTATTAAGTGGCAAAATAGATAGCGATTTTAATTGCAATTTTCCTTTTCCTTTCTATATAGGGTGTTATACTATTATTTTTGCTCTTTTGTTACTATTTATTCATTTATTAAATTTAATTATTTCAATAAAATAGTATAGGAAAAAGAAATCACGTTCTCAGAAATTAGGCCGTCTAAAGTGGGATTCGAACCCACGACATGCGGTTTAGAAATACAGCGCACTATTCATTGAACTACAGGGACACAATGAGCGATTTTCATTTCTATATATGGTGTTGGACTATTACTTGTGTTTGTTACTATTTATTCATTAATTAAACTTAACTAATGAATCAATATTTGAAAACACTGTATTGGCATCAAGTGTCATCCACTGCAAGTTTTAAAAAATGTACTTGAACTTATAAAGTATTTTATTTACGATTGAAAATTTGAACAAAATATATATATATATATATATATATATATATATATAGGGAGTGTGTGAACTAATATTAGGAATTGAAACAAAGGGGCCCAAAATGAAAAAAAAGCCTTCGTTTATATGTTCGATTGCCTCTAGATACAATTTTATCAGAATTATGTGTGATATTTTAGAGAATGATTGAACGTATAAAAATATAATATTTTCCTATTTGACGACATCTTATCATTTCAAAATAAAGGCAATATTTTTTTTAAAATTCACCATTCCCAAACAAATGGAAGCAGTACGGTTAGAAGTTTTCCGATTGACATACTTCTGAAACAATTGAAGTTGTCGCAAAAGGGAAACGAAAGTGTAAAGTTGTAATGGATGCAATTTTGGAAATGAAGAGTGGATTTTAATCATGTAGACCAGATAAAAAGACCATAGATTTTAAAACTGTATCCGCAGTCATCAATGAAGGGGTGATATCTTGTCATATGAAGGATGGCGAGCGTTTTTTTTTTTTTTTTTTGAGTTAATTCACCCTTTTTCTTTTTTTATAAACATGACTTTTCTTTAAACAAAATTCCGTGCATTTTCTTAGTGTTGAATTCCTCTTTCAATTAATAAACAGACTGTCAATAAAATACCTAAACAAATTTTAAGCAATGGTAAAATAAAAACAAATGAATATTATTTTTTTTAAAAAATAAACAAAATTGCGCTTGGAAATGCGGCGTTTAAGTGTCGAAACCTATACAAAGGTAGACGCATAAATTTATGACACATAAAATTCATTGCTACCAACATTGAAACTCATGTTTTTACAATGAAAAAATGCTCAAAAGACGGCTCTCTCAATGTTTGTACGATATAAATACTTGGATATGTAAATTATATTACATTTAGAGAACTTTTAGGCGAGTCAGTTCACAAACATCGTGACCGGGCCTTATCGCGCCTTCTCACTCATCCTCTTGGGGAATCTTTGGGGCCAGAATGGCATTATTTCAATCCAGCCTTCTCAAGAAGAAACTACGATATGTAGATTAGTTAATGAATATATATTGGAGCTTTAGTAATCGCGAGTTGGTTGAATACAAGCCGTTAAGTCGAATAGAGGTCAGATAGAAGCCGGATAGTAGAATGTAAGTCGGATAGTAATATAATAATAGAATACAAGAAGAAAGACAGATGAGACTGTGATACGGGTCACCGTGAGACATTGGTAAGAGATTAGTTATAGAATGGACTTAAGCTTATTAAGGAGTCTACAGAAGATAAAGATTCCGAGGTTAATTTCTCATAAAGATAGTGAGTAGAATTTCAGGCACTATTTTACTTAGAATTAATAATTACTTAGAATTAATATTACTCCTGATCATATTCCTCTAAGTAAAGTAATACTTGCGTTGCGTTGCTCAATATATATTTAGACAGTAATAAATAAGATTTACTATGGAGAAATTGAGTGATCAATCATTTATTCCTACAAATCTAGGTCGTGTAGATGAGGAGATGATACCACCGGGCCGTGGGGTATCCCAACATGTAGTCTTCGGCAAGTTTGTGTGGTATCGAACTTAGTGCTTTACACATTTATTACCCCGTGAGAACTTGATCCTCCTAAATCTAATAATCGAAAATTGAAGTAGACTTCTAAATAAGCAACCCTATCACCAAATTTCCATACCACGCCTCGTGAGAACTTTCTAGCCTCGATTGATGCAACATGCATCAGCCTCTCTACACGTTAGATCTTAAGCGGTACCGAGATTCGAATTCGTGATCAGGAGAATGACTGAGTGTTCATTCACCTCGCACTATAAAGTAAAGCAAGAGCTGTTAGCGACAGAGCTCGCAATTTTGAATCGCGGTTAAGTGATGAGGATGACACCTGCTCCACTATCCAAACTTTCACACCAAGCCCCAACGTGAGGATTTGAGCCACGTCAGAATTAACATGCATCAGCTCCTCTACACGGAGGATCTTCAGAGACTCTAGGGCTCTACCTCATGACATGCCCTCCATAAGTTCGGGGTCCTGACCCCTAGGTTACCGTGGCACTAATTATCAATTGAAGCGTATGTTTGACTTTTCAAACATTGTCTTATTGAAAATAAAGTGTTTTACACTTTGTGTTTTTCTCTCTTATATAAAAAAAGGTTTTCGTGATGCTGTAATAAATTTATTTATACAGAAGGTCTTCAATGTAGCTCAGTGCTTCTCAAACTTTCAGTATTCGCGACCCAATATTCAATCATAATTTTCATCGAGCCCCCCTCATACAATAACAATGTATGGAACTCAATAAAACATTATACTTTGATGCTAAAACTACGTTACGATTTTAACCTCTTAAGTTGCGCCGGCGAATATAAACGTCTCGCTCAGCCAAAGCGTTAATTTCCCCGCACGTATAAAAACGTCTTACCGAAGTAAGACCTTTTCTGTGCACTGCTATTCTTAAAATTATTCCAAAGTCTTTCGAATGCAATAAAAGGACCTTGACAATGTTTGCGAAGGATTAACTTATTTCGGATTATTTTCTTCTTTATTTCTTCCTCCATCCCCCAATACATCCCATACACGCGGGAAGCGAATCGCGTAACTTTTAATCGCAATTAATAAATTAATTCTAAATCGTACAAATTATCAAGATAAGTCATAATTTTTGTATATAATTTTATGCATGACAATCCCATGGGGGGGTCACCGGTATTTATTAAACTTGTTCTTAACTTAGTATTGATAATTATAATTATAAAATATATTGTGTAGTATTGATACATTTAAAAGTATATTATATCAATGTAAATGTGTATTCTATTTTTATTATGTCAGAACGTATTTTGTTTACTTTCAGTCAATTAGTTATTTTTTTTAATAATCTTTTGTTTCAGACTTTTCAATATGCTCGCGCCCCCTCGTAGAGGTATCATACCCCCCCCCCAAGGGGGCGCGCTCCACAGTTTGAGAAACGCTACCGTAGCTAGTTCTGTGTGGGCCCTGTATCAAATATCCTTCGGAGCCCTTTTTTAGATATAAGATACCTGTTAGTATGACTGTAGTTGTATATGTCGGGGCCCCTGTAGTTTGGGGGCCCCGTATCATTGATACGGCTGACACGGCGGTAGTTACGCCCCTTCATAAGTTATAGTTACATCTTTACAACAGAAAGGAGCAAAAACATAGTTTGGACAAATTTACATTTATGATGATGGTGAGGCTTTGCATGAACTTTCAAAAATATTTAAACGTGATTCAAACTTTTACGGTTAATTATGAATACAATTCTATTTGTAGAAAAATAGAGAACTTTTTACGAATTTCTTGCTTACAATGTATTGAAAGAGGATATAACTGCATAATACATGAAAATTACAGTTTTACAATTTGAGCTATGAGTTTGAACAGGTGTATAATTTTTACAACGGGGGTTGGTCCGCGGTTTGTCGGACAGGGAATACCTCCACACCCACCTAATTTTTTTTAAAGATAAAACAGAAAGTATATAATTTTAAGGATAAAGTTTTCTCACACTCATTGTTATCAAACTAAATATTTATTTAAAATCTATTTTAAAAAATTATTATTGTGAATATATATAAATGCTGCAATACTCTTATATGCGGATTATCCATTTATAAAAACATTAGAATATATCCTACGTTAAAGGATTTTTTTCTTGAATGCAAAATTTTTTAACAATTCTTTGGAATTACACTAGAGGCATTTTAATACTGAGAGTAATGACATCCACATTTTTCCATTCGTTGATGTTGATATTTATTGGTATATATTATTGAAGAAAGAGGTTTTTCCATTATATAATTTCAACTTAGGCAGATTTTTTATTATAAAAACACTCTTTTCTCTCTGTTTCTCTCTTTTTTTCGCTGTAGTATTGATATTACTTGGTATGCTATTATGAATCAATTTATATATAGAATTTCAAGATATATTACTTTAATTAAACAGCACAAAGTAAAAAGCGAGATTTAAAAATAATAAGAACTCTCTTAATTTTTAAACTAAATAAAAAACGTAGATAAGGTAATATTTTACCTACTTTTTTTTAAAAAAAGAAAAATGGTTTCACTGATTTTTTTATAAAATATATTTTTAGTAATTCGTCTCGTTTTTAAACACCGTTTATTGTTTCCAACTTAAAATATTACTTTTAACATTTTAATTCTTGTCTTTTAAAAAAATGCTAATTTTTCCCACTTTCTTTTTCATCACCAACTTTTATTTCCTTCCCTAATAACATTCTTTAGAACAATAGTATGCATACCCCCCACAAGTTTATCAAACAAAACAAAAATTATTTTTCATTCAAAAGACAAATCGTAAAAAAAAAAAACTCCACTAAAAAAATTATTTCACCGTTATCAATCCATTCTCTCCAGTACCATCCGACACAAAAAAAGATAACCGAGATGAAACAAGACCACCTTCTTTCCACCAGAGGTCGCTACCAGCGTCAACAAAGATCATCCCCTACTATAAACACGGGAGAGAAACCCACACAAACCTCAGTGTATGCCTTTTTCTCTCTAAGCTCAGTGTGCACCTGTTTTCTACTTTCCTACCTGTCAACCTGATTCCTCTCTCAGAGGCTTGCTAAGAACCAGATGGATGCACCCGAAATGGAGAAACCGGGATCTCGGTTCCATGTGGAACCCGTTGAACCGAAAGCCGAGGACCCCCCGCAGCAGCAACATGTGGCTGTGTGTGTAATCGACAGCAATGACCAGACGGTGAATTCGAGCGCTTATGACTCTCATAACATTCGAAGTCTTTTGCACTATACTCAAGAAGCACTGCCAAGGATGGACCATTATAGAAATATCCATTCTCTGCATGCCCACTTTCCAAGACCCACTCTAGATGAATTGCACAATGGTAACATCCCGTCGGCGGCTGAACAGGTTAGACATTTTTGATATTTGTAGTACGAATGTTTTTAATAAGTGTGGATGATGAACAGTTATCATCGTTGATCTTGATAACTATGCTAAAAATGCTCTTTTTTGGAAAAGTTACGAACTATATTACTATAGTACAATGCTAGCATAATGTATTTTTACTTAAGGTATCCGATTAGGCTGAAAAAGTGCTTTTTAGGTGTTTGATGTTTGGTGTTGTTTGGGTCATTAGGGAAAAAAGAAATTAATTATTGAGGAAGAAGGATTAATACATAAAACTAGAGAGTTTTTTAAGTTCTTTTTATAGCATTTACTTTATTTAACTAATAAAAATACTTTTTTTTTAATTCGTTTTTTGAAGAATGAACTTTTCATGATAATTTGTGGACGGGATATCTTCTAAATAATCCAATCAAATGCAATGAAATTTATGACATATATGCTATGGGCCCTTCAGATTGTAACAAACCGCAGGTTTTAAGACAGCTAAAATTAATCACATTTTACAGCCATTTTTAGCTTAGAACATGCAGTAATTTTGACGAAAAATCATGACCATCAAATTTAAATGCTCTAATAAAATATTTATTTCTTAAATTATTTTTTATCCTGTGGTTTGTGACACTTCAGAGGGATCAAGAAGTATATCAATGACGTTAAAATTGCATATTGTGCAATTTATTTTTATTTATCACGTTTTTCTTAACTTAAAAAGTTTTGCTAAATTTTCCTAAAAATATTTTTTAAAAAAAAGAGGCGATATACATGTTAGTTATTTAATAGTTATGATTTTTTATGTTCTTTAAAACAATAAAATTATTCCGAAAATCAATTTTTGATAAATTTATCTCCGAACCTAGTCAGATACTTTAATGTATATATCTAAATTTTACTCTCTGCTTTAAAATCCCAACACTTACAGACGATTAGATCAAGTGCTATATATATACTTCTTTTTGGTCATACTTTTTTAAAATGAAACCCATATTTATTCTTCATTTTCTTTCAATATTTAGATCAAGAACGTTCTATGTATTTATTTCTATAAAAACTGTCAAGAGGAATTAGGTATACTGATAAGTTTTAGGGATTATTTTAGTGTTATTTAAACTGAAACATACTGAAGAATGTACTAAGTGCATATTTTCAGGAATATTTGAGTATAAAAGATAATTGAAGTAATTATTAATTATATTAATTATTGCTCGATTTAAATTGTTTTATTTAATATGAAAATTCTGGCAAAAATATTTCTCAATCATTTCTGATTTTTTCTCATTGATCATTAATGCTTAGAACAATAATTTTATTTAGAAAACATTAATTTCGTCTCTGAGCTTAAATCTCAAGAACTAATATTAAAATTTTTAATTGAAATTATATCCATATCCGCCGGAATAAGTATTTCTTACAACTTTTGAAAAACAATTCTTACGAAAAAAATGTTATAGTGATAAAAAGTTAATCTAAAAAAAGATTTTTTGTGTCGCCGCATATTCATTTTAGATGCCGAATAACGTTTAATGTATTTAAACAAAATTCTGCATTAATTATTCTCTTGGGGGGGAACAAAGAAACTCTTTTTGGATGATATTTGAAATTATTACCTTCCTTATCAAAATCATTTTTTAAAAATAAAAACTTAAATAGCAATTTATATCAGTATCTAGAATGAGATCGAATCATGCATTCTACGGTAGAAATAACTGTCTATATGCAATCTAGTTTAATGAAAATTTATTCCAGTTAGGCTTATTTAATTCGATTTTTAAATAACTATTCTCTTACGATTGTTCTTTTTTCATTAACCTTGTTCTCTAGATTAGTCACAGCTTAATTTATGAGTAATTTTTAAACCCATAAAATTCATCACCCGGTAAATTATAACGAATTCCGTATGAAGTCGACATGAAACATTAACATTTTAAAAGAACTTCCTGGTCAACTAGAAAGTCCAGGTGTAACTTGGAAGTCGCATATCACTTTGACGTTTCATCAAAGAGATCTAAGAGATGGAAGAAAAAAAATTTTCTTATTTCTGACCACTTTAGTCTGATGTTTATGGTCCATATGATCCACTTAGCATTTAATGTGACCTGAAACTCACAAACCAGTTTGAAAAAAAAAGGTACTTATGTCTTTAAAATTTAAACTTTGTTCTCCATCAGTTCAATTGGTCAACGATATAAACAAAATTTGCTGTCTTAGACACTGGCAGAAGTGATTTACAAACATCTTTTTAAAAAAAGAACTATTCACTCTAAAGTTGGAATAAAATAAGAGAATTAAAAATAGAATGTATAAATATACATGTTTTTTTCAGAGCTATATTGATTTTAAGGAAACTAAATTAGAAAGTCTATAATATTTATATAATGAAATATTTAATAAAAGCTATACTTATTTTCAGTACTTCATGAAAGAAAAAATATATTTTATGCATACTATAAATTTTAAGTAAAAAAAACTCAGTGTTCCGGTTATACGTCTGGCTTTTTTAACGAGAAAGTGTAGATCACTGACCTAATGAAAGTTTAAGTATGCATATTAGAAACAACAAAAAATCTTCCGAGAAATTTTCATATATTTTTTTCCTAAAAAATTAAATATTGTTATTTCCTATTTCTTAAAAATCCTTGACATTTGAAGAGTAAAACGAATTATTTAATTGAATTTAAACAACAGCTTTTGAATAAGCAAAATAAATTATGAATGAAAATTACTTGAAAATGAAATATAACGCAAATATTTATGTTTATGTACAGAATTCACAGAACAGTTGGCTTTATTTAAAAATGCCATGTGTTGTGATTCTGTAATTATAAATTATGTTATAATAAGTGAGAGAATTATGCTGAATAAGTCTTATACGGTGCGAGAATTACTAGTTATATGTATACTACATTACGTACAATCAAAGAAGTCTTTTATTGTTTTTATTTGAAATTATTTGATTCAGGATGGCTGGCTTATATGAAACTACTTTAAATCAAACGAACTTGCGCGTTTTTGTTATATATATATATAGCAGAGATTATTATGATTCATTTATATATTTACACGAATATCTTAAAATAAATATTTCTCATTGCTTTATTTATAAACATATGGAATGTACTTTTTAAATTATTTTCACGTGTTTAGAAATATGCATTAAAATAGAAAAAAAGAGCAAAAACAGAATTCATGAGTTATTGTGGTAACAATTTTTTTCTGAAAGAGAAAGTTTATCTTAACGTATCCTTGTATATACCTGTATGCTTTAATTTCTGTAGTGTTTAATTTTTCTCAGTAAATAATACATTCAAAATATTAATGAAATTGAATTGAATATTTGTTTGGTGTGAGATCATTCTCATATTTATTCTCATGAATAAAATTCAAATAAAATTATTGCGGAATTATGAAATGTTTATGAAACATAAAATGTTTTTCATAGATCAGCTCTTTGAGTTTTACTTCCGAAAAAAAAAGCAGTTTGGATTAGAAAATAAAATAAGCTCCAGTTGCTTTATGATTTTCATTTTATTAAATAAACAGCATTGTCTTTAATTTTTTTAGTTCATATTAAAATAATTCGCGTTGTTTTGGAAACATTCCAAAGAAGATTGTTTTGAAAGGTTTCTTTAGAGAAAATTGATTTATTCATTTATATATATATATATATATATATATTGAATCTAAAAAATTTTCTCAATTGTTGAATTTCTTTCAATAAATTTTAATTCTCTTTAAAATTAAAGTAAAATAAAAAAAATATTTAGTTTTAAATAAAGAGTAGTATTGCGATTCTATACGAGTTTTTTACAAACTCTATTCGTTTAAATTCTCATAACTAAACAAAGACTGTTGGAATTTTCATTAATTTTGTGAAAAAAGTTCTAGATACTGGAAACTACATTTAAGGCAAGGAAACTAAAGAGAGGTTCCTCTTTTAAAATTTATTTTTGATAGTATCCTCTACAAAGAGATCTTATATCAGGAAAGTTAATTTTAAAGGCTTAGAAAGTGACAGTTTGATCTATTTCTTGTTGACTTATTCCGGCAATATTTCGGGCATCAGTTTTACGTTTGTGTGTGTGAATACGAAAATATTTCTCCCCTCACAATAAAAAACATTTGCGGAAGATTCGTTTATAAGAATTCATTCCTTCGTGACTGTTTTGTTCAACTGGCTCATAAATAATGGAAATAAATTATAACACTTCTCGTGAATTCTGTATTGCAACTTGTAAGTTTCGTAATTTATATAAGTTTCTCTTCTTAAAAAAGAAATTAGTTTTTTTTTTCATTAAGAATTTTGAGTACCCTATAAGTTTAAAAAGAAAATTTTTCTTAAAATCTAAATCTACACAAAGTATTGTTCCACATATCTAAAATGCAGATTTTTGTGTGTGAGCATTTATAGTTTTCATTCTTACGACTATGAATAAAAAAAAAAGAATGGTTGAGAAAAAAAACGCGTGCGCGTAGAAGTGTGCTCTAACGCACATTATTACCTAAATCCGAAGTTTTTCTTTCTCTTTTTTCTTTCTTTTTTGTTTTGCGTCGTTTCATCTTTTAATGATGAACAATCAAATTGTATATGCGCTTAGTTGTTTTATGTTTCTTCTACGCAAATGCGTTTCTTTCAGTACTTCACCACTGTTTTTGTTCTTTCATTTGCTGCTGAATATACAAACGTACTTTACAATATAATAATTTAATAACAATCATTTCTTACTCTCTCCTTTGACCTTTCTAGTTTCGTCCCCCAAACCTTTACGTGCAGTTATATAATCCTAATAATTATGCATTAACCCTTAAAATATCGGTATTTTATACATCTATGAATTAATAAAATTTGCTACTGCAACAAAAAATAAAATATTCGAATTTATGATTCATTCGCGCAAACGATAGTTTCCTTCCAGCAGAATTCTTTTCCCGAATCACGTAATAAATTTTTAAATAACATTAATTTTATATAATCCTTTTTTTTTATTAATTTATTAAATATGTTGCAAGCGTTGGTAGAAGCACGCATATATGTCTTTCCAATTCGTGTATCGCTAAACATTTCATTAATATCGTCCATTCAAAGTCAAAAAGTAAAGAAGTGGTTCTGAAAGCGTAACAGGTACGAGAAGAAACTATTGAATAGATGTTTTGACTAGACTAGTGAAGACTTAACAGGAAATTCAGGCTTAATTAAACTTTTAATTTTTGTATAGCCTATGAAGCGTTGCGCTAATTTTTTTCATTTCTATATTTTCTGGTGATGAATAGTAATGAAGTTATGCTTAGAACTGGTATTCATATAAGTATCACTTTGTACGTTGTATTATAGTAAAGTAATAATCAGTTTTTGAATTAAATGATTATTAGATATGAGTTGCTCAAAAGTATTTTTGAGTTTTTTCCGAAGAATTATAAAGCTTGCAGTTGTGAGTGACAGACTTAATTAACTGATCAGATTTTGCTTGTTTTGAAATTCCGTTTTTAAACTGTGGGAGTAAATTTATATATTTTTACACTCGGAGGATTTTTTTATCTTATTTTATCAATAATTATTCTCTTTGATTTCTGTATAGCAAAATTGACTTTGCAGTTGAAGAAGTTTTTAGATAAAAAAAGGCATCTCTTAAAAAAAAAAGATAAAAATTATATTTTTCGGACTACTTACGTATTATACAATCAACCACAATTTTGCCAAATTAAAAGAATTCAAAAAAATGCTGCGTAACGCTGCCATTTGTTATTATTGAAGCGTAAATAAATTTATCGCTTACAACTATATGTTTCAGCAGTATTATTAAACGAATAAGGAGGTACTTATTAGCAGGTTAAAATATATTCGACATTTATTTACTCTTTTTATACATTTCTTCATTTTCCATCGTTGCCATTCCGATAAATATATTTAGAATATTTTCAGTCAGCGCGTTGCCAACCAGTAAAAGATGCAACCGCTACAATATTTTTGCAGTTAAACATACATGGGGACAGTTTTCCAATATTAGCTGTATGTCGCAGTACAAAGCGGCGTCCTTTGATTTGAGGAAATTGGTCGATGGTATAGTACATAAGTATTTTTCTGCTTATCTTCGAGAAGTTAAATAAGAAAACTTTACGAAAAGCTTTAGGGACTCAAAATAGAGCCTAAATAAAAGGGTTATAATTAAAAATAATTTCTAGTCAACGGGATGTTTATCCCTATGAAAATGTACGAAAAAAAGCTGTATATTTTAAAAGAAAACTATGAAAATTGATTAAAATAAAAATTAAGAAATATTATTTTGTTTTAAATGGAATCTTTTTTAAGAAACATTTTCTGGTAATTACGTACGATCGCAATATTACCAACATTCAAGATAACTCGTAAAGTTGGCAACCCCGACTTCGCATGTGTCGTACGAGTTGAATTGAAAACCATGTGCTTCATTTCATACAATGTCGCCAATACGGTTGCGATAATATGTAAGTACCCTTTTCCTTCATTTAGTGGGATTTTTTAACACGTTTCCTACAATAATTTGGAATGGAAGTAGAGCGTCATATAAAAAGCAAATTTATTCCTAAAAAGTCGAGAAAGGCCTGAAAAAAATGAGCAGATATAACTAATTAAAAGAGTAAAAATAAAAAATTTATTTTCGTAAACATGACACGTATTGTAAAAAGTGAACAAGGAACGGATTCCTGAAATTAAGAAAACTCAATTAAATTAATTGGTTATCACTATTGCACTTTGATGCCATACAAAGCACACACTATTGAAGTGTGACTTCACAGTCAAAGGACGAGAACGATACCTGAGCTACCACTCCTCTCACCAGAATTCCACTTCTCACCAACGTGAGGACTTTGAATCTCGATATATTGAACTTGAACCAGCCCCTCACACAGCTGATATTAAATGGTACCAGAATTGGAACCTACTACTCGAAAATGTCGACCACAAGTTCGTGATTATAACAACTGGACTGCCAAAGTCATTGAAAATGTCATGGCAGTAGATATTTCAACTTTAAAAAAATTATTTTGGCAATTATTTACGTAAAATTTCGAAATTATGCGTTTATAATGCAAACCTAGATTTTTATATGTCATAAAAAAAACTAAATGAATATGATAACTATGGAGACACATGTCCCGGATCAAAGAAGAAATTCCAGCTAAGTTAATAAAGATGGAAGGACATTGCACATTTTAAAAACGAGAACATATTACTAGGTTTTCATGACAAATATTCTTTTAAATGGTAAATTGATCACAGAAATACAATTAACCAGCTGTATAATCTACTGTTATATAAATCTATCACAAAATAACTTTACATCGTAGCTGTAATATGTGTGTGTGTGTGATTATAAGTTCATTTTTAATCAACTAAATTACGAAAAACAAGCTTTTTTCCAACTGAATTCTTAAAAAAAATTCCATAAGTTTCTCATTTTAAATTTTTGTAGAAACCAATAGGCAAAATTTTTTCCCCGCAAATTTTTGGATTCATTCAAATGATTATGTGTGTGTGTGTGTGTGAAGATATCTTTTTAAAATATTCTATTCTAAATTAAAATGAATAAAAATAATCAGTAAAATTTTCTTACGAATCGATTTGACAACTGTTAAAGTAAATATGTGAATGCATACTCAAAAATAAAAAAAAAGGTAAAATTCAATTCTTAACACAAACGAAGAGACAGTCTGAAGACAGAAATTTGAATAGGGATTTAAGAGCACATCTTTTTTGAATCGATACCTTTTCAAAATGAATGTCACTTACAGAAAGTTTATATTAGCATCTCTGTTTAAGGCAACAAAAGGAGTAGTTTCTTTTTTTTTCTCTCCAAAGCTCAAGATAAAACTCGTATGTTTAGGTTGCAGTTAATAAGGTGACCATTTTTTTACAATGAAAAGGAGGACGAAAAATTTAAGAAAAAATTACAACTTAAATATGCACAAAACGCTTTATTAATTCAAACAAAAATACGCTAATTACGCTTACATTCTTTTTAAATAATATTTTAAACGAGTACTTTTCCATTGAATGATTTTTTTTGTCAGCATATCATTTTCTTAAATATCGGAAAGTTCGGGCAAAAAATATCCTTCATACTGAATTTTACGGAAAGCATTGTAGCTATTATATTAATATTCAATTTTGATTTCTCACTAGTCGTTTCACAAAAATCATTACCAACTAAAAAAAAAACTCTTTCAACTGCCACATTAGTTCCAGGGCAGCACAAAGTAAATTCAACAAGAATAATTACATTTTCATATGGAATGTGTTCATTTTTGAAATGGTTTAATAATTTTACCAATTTCTCAGCATGTTGATTTTCCAATTGTTCTAATTTATTAGAATTTAAATATACATTCAGTCTACTTTCAACTTCAAACAGACAATTGTCATCGTTTTTTAATATCAGGCATTTCTTTCGATACAAACTCAACGTAATTTTCTATATTTGTCCAATTTACTTGCTACAAAGTAAAAAAATACCATTGAAAACTGTTATTTCCTGTGATATTTGTTTCATACCACTCTTCGACATTTTGGAAACATGTTTGGTTCATCTCTGAATACACAGATTAACAGATTAGTTTTAAAATATTGAAAAGGAGGACACTTTTCGAGAAAGAACAGAACCTGTAAAAAGAGGCCTGTCCTCCCTAAAGGAGGATGTTTGGTCACCTTACAATTAATGTTTAGCCAAACAAATCAACACAAATTTTAATTCGTGTATTGCTTCCCCACTTAAATTTCATTAAATGCATATATTATTAAGAAATATACATCATTATTTTTGTTTGAGCAATAATTAATAATGTCATCCTGTAAGTGATTTTACGTACAATCTTTCGAAAAAATTTTATATAATTAAAATAAAATTAAAAGAATTAATGTCCGACTAGAAACTATTAAAAGAGCCATAAATGTAGAATTGGCAGAATATATGTGGTCATTCACTTCTAAAAACTATTGAAAATTACATAATACATAATTTCTATATCACAAATAATCATATGTTTTAAAGGAATATTCAGTATTCTAAATGTATTAGCGATTTAAAAACTGATATACGTATATATTACAGGAATTTAGGCAAAAGATCGTGCTGAGGGCGACATTTTTTTATTCATGATAGCGTTTGACGTATATTGTTTAATCAGTTAACTGCAATCGACAAGTATACTTGTCAAGAAGAAGCAGGATTTTGTGTATTGACGAGTATACTCGCCATGTGTAAAAAGTAGTGACCACAATGGCTATTTAAATTATAATTTTTGAGAAAAACAAAATATATTCTCAAATTTCGAGATGCTTATAATATTTTGAGGCCAGGCCGAAGTAAAACAAATAAATAAAAAATATGAAAAATTCAAAATGAACTCATGAGCCCCCGTAATGCACCAGCTGAAACAGCGTATAAGTTCGCATAAAGAATTTATTTATTTGTACTGATGATGTTATTTAGATATTAGCCTAAAAGAGGAAATGGCAAAAGTCGGAAAGTTGATTTATAATAACGTTTCTTCAGGTATGGTCAGCCATGGGACAAATGCGAGACGCCGACCTAGTGCTGAGCTCATTGATAGCTGCTGCCCCGATGTTACCTAGCTATCGAGTGGTGTAAATGCCAATTGTTTGATGTTAGAACCATACGCTGACATCAGAGTAATGGCACAATGACGTGCTTCCAAAAGGATAGTTATTTTATTGGGGTGTGAAAGGCGATGATACTTTTTGGTAAGAGGACTGAGAGCATCATACAGCATCTATACCAGAACTTCCTTAGTGTCAAGATTGGTAGAAAATATTTTATCAATAAAGAAGGAAGTAAATCAGTGCGTGTTTAGGTCATGGGAGTTTTGATCCGGGAATTTTGACGGTCACTAAAATTCTTAGATATCCATAAAAACTTACGAGCAAGAAAAATTACTTTATTACTTTTAGACCAAGTGACCAAAAGCTGGAGGAACCCTAGGAGAGAAGTCTAGGTCAAATTTATAAAATAAACCGATCATTTATCCAATATTTTAACAACGACATTTACTCTGATTGACGAGTATACTCGTCATCGCTCTATTTCAGCTACACACAGAATTGCACTCTATCAAACGCGGGTGCCACCGTGAACTGGTTAAAGTAGAATCAAACCTATTTACCAAGTTTAGCTCTTCGCTGAGTATTTCTTCAAGTTGTACGCTTAAATACTGTTTGTAAATTATTAATTTCTGAGTTCTAGCCTTAAACTTTCGATAGGACATTACTAGAATTTCTAAAACGGAAGTTTTTTGCATTTTACATCTCCGTAACCCAGCAAAGTTGATTTCCGTAATACCCGGTTTTACAGATTTTTACTCAAAAAAAAAACATGCTTGCCGTATTTCTAGTCTGCAAGTTTTGCTGTTCAAAAACAGGATTTTTTTTTTATCTATGTGCCTCTTAACCCCCTTTGGGAGTCGATATTTACAAAACCCGTTCTTAGCGGATCTGTATTCAACAAAAAAAAAATATGCTTACCAAAATTTAAGTAAATAGACCTAACAATTTTAGGATTATCTGATGAGTGAGAGAATTGCTTTTTATCTTTCTCTCTGTACAAAAATGGATGTTTATCTATATGACCTCGCTTCACTTCAATATCGTTGAACCGATTACTATGAAAATTGGCATGCATATGTATTTTTTGTGGAGAAGGTTTTTGTGCTATCCTCTTTGTTAAAGCTCCCCACCAGGTCGCGATACAGTATATCAACTTCTGCACCGCTCAATCAATCGCCGAGTAGCCAACAGGGTTGCCAAAAATGATGCCAACTTGGCTCTATCGCGAACATTTCGCTATGTTTCCACTGAATCGTCATTATATTGTAAGGAACGACGTTGCTTGCGAATATTAGAATTTTAGCATAAAATAAATACAACAGAAAGTAATATTAACGTTTTACACATCCAGATATAAATTATTTACACTATTTTAAGCGTTCATTACACAAAATTTGTTACAATGTGTTACTTTTGTTGAGCAGAGATCAGATTAGGAAGGTGTTTTCAAAAATCACAACCTACAAGAGAATAACGGGGCGTTTTAAATAAAAAAAAATTCTTTTTATCATCTATCACATCTACATATTTAAAATTTAACGAATATGACTTTTGTGCAGCTGAGATATGCAAAAGGCCTTTTTTTGTTTAATTTGCAATTCAAGTAAAATTAACTCATTAAAAGCTTCTTTATCCTTCACAATCTGAATTGTTTAATTTTTCAATTCACACCGTTGCGAAGAACGGATATACCCGGTAGAATGTATATATATATATATATATATATATATATATATATATATATATATATATATATATATATATATATATATATATATATATATATATATATATATATAGTGATATTAAACTAGCATATCCATGTTCCTTAAAAATTATTAATACAAAAGGATGTTTCAAACACACACACAGGAAAACTGGGTATTCGCGATTATTTGGCTTGAATAACTTAGGCGATTGCGGTTACTGAATTTCAGAGGAGTGGATTTATGTCGAGGGTGTAGATTTTCGTCTTGGCTATGGAATTAAAAGTATAAATCCGGTACTATTTGCATCAAATATACCAATTATTCAAATAAAACGAATACATAATGTAAAATAATTTAACCTCATTTCTGATTTTAAAAAATAACATTTGAAATTGTTTTTATTAATTTGTTGTTGTATCCTAAGTGGAAAAGTTATTTTATAATTTGCACTTAATGCAAAATTATTGATATTGAGATTTTCTTTACATTTTATAATTTAATAGCCTAAATAAAAATCGTTTCATAATTTTTCAGTTCCAACTCTATTAAAAGTTTGGATGAATAAAATGTATACTATGCTAAACAAACAAGTGACCAGTATAAACTCCACCCTCTTCTCCCAAAAGAGAAAATTTGATTATAGATTTGAAATATTTCCTTAAAAAAATTCATTTCTTGTATTCCTTCACTTTTACGTAGCATTTTATTATTGTTTTGTTGCTTTAACCTTTTATTTCTTAGTGATAAACGGTTCAAATAGTTTTAAAATAAGAAGAAAAAAATCACTTAAAATACAGAAAACCAAAAGAATTATCAGATGTGTATTCTGAATAATCTATCATTTTATTCATCTATTCCGTTTAACATCTGTCTTGTACTTTTTTACTGAAATAATTATATCGATTACACATATCGAGTGAAATATTGGAGAATTATTTGAATCTTTCTATTTAATATATTTTTAAAGCATATACACAGCTACAGTTTTTCCTTTATTGTAGTCAGAATAAATTGCTTTTACAACAACAAATCTTTCTCCGAACAAAAAGATGTTTGTAATACACATTGTTCTCTGTTTGAAAAACAATCCAGCTTTTTATATTTAAACCTTTTAATAATTCTACTATCTCATATATGTTTCGATTAGCATTACGATAGACAATTTTTAAGCACGCGCGAATTCAACGTTTCATATTTCATTAAAATCTTCTCTTTTATTTTTAACATTAGCTTTCCTAACAACTTTTTCCCCTTTCGAACTTGGAAAAATACTATACAAATCTGCAAGTTAGCAGACATAAACCGAAATTAAAAACGGGACAGACGAATTCTGAGTCTTTCTTCTGGATTATAAACATGTTAAGCCTGAACAAACCATCTCGTCATTGACTTCATTTGAGCCTATTTATTACATGCATTTGTGTTAGTATGTATAAATGCTCCTAATGCTACATGTATAAATGTTTTCGATGCATCATGACTGATCACAAAAATGTTTTTTTATGCATTATGTGAGTTGAGAGTAGTCACGAATTAGGTGATGGTCTGTATAGGAAATCACTGCATCTTTTAAAAGTATACTTCATTCGAAATTTAGTCATAAAATAGTTTTATAAATGAGCATTTTCTTCTTTGATAGTCTCTGGCATAATGTGTGAGAAAATCTTTTGAGATATCTGACTATGTTCAGAACTGTTATTTTAGTAAATCGTATAAATGGATAATTTTTTTATTAATATTTAGTGTCGCTTGAATTAGAATACACTTACAACATTGTAACGGGTTCAATGCGGGCTTCCACTAATCCTCTTAGGTAAAATACCCTTTTAACTGATTTTAGTTGAAAACCGCTTTCCGTAGAGAGGACTTAATTTTATGTAAATGCAAGTTTCTATTTAAGCACTGATCGTGAAATAGGTGGTGACGGTTGAAGACTGATTCTAAGAAGAAATCATAGGGTTAGCGACCGGTGGTTGCACTTACACTGCTGGCCACCGTAAATACAACACTCTGAAGGAAGCATGCAAATAACAGGAAATTTACAACATGCATTATCGGAGGTGAGATATGCAAATGAATAGAATTTCAGCGCAGACACACATCACGCGCGCCTGTGGAGCCACCTCAAAGCGCTATTTAAGGCTTGGAGATTTCGACGATTTCAAGTTCGGCAATTGTGTTATTGTTGTGTTTTTTAAAAAACGATCAGTTATGTCTCGTGGAAAACAGCGATCAGCTTTTGATCAAGAATCCGAGTTCGACAAAGGAAGGATAGTGGCCTACCGAGATTGTGGATTATTTTTCAGGGAAATCGGTAGTCGTGTTGGACGAAACCAAACAACTGTAATGCGGATGTGTGACCGTTGGATGCAGGAGGGTACGACGGACCGACGTGGTCAATCGCATCCACCTCAGTGCATCACTTCACGCGAGGACAGGCAAATTGTGCTCATGGCAGTGACAGATCGCTCAGTCGCATCACGAACCGTAGCGCAGCACATTGAGTCTGTAACGCATCATTCAGTGTCTGCGCGTACCTATCGACGCAGTTTACAGCAGAGTGGACTGTCCGCAAGACGTCCATTGCTTAGTCTACCACTGACGCAGAACCACAGACGTCTCTGCCGCCAATGGTGCGATGAAAGAAGGATGTGGGTGGCAGAATGGAATGAAATTGTCTTTACTGACGAGTCACGCATCTGTCTGCAACACCACGATGGTCGGATTCGAGTCTGGAGACACCACAGCTGCGTTGTGCACTGCCACACTCGTCCTGCACCGGGTATTATGGTATGGGGCGGTTTTGGATATCACTCTCGCACTCCTCTAGTACACATTGCCGGTACTTTAAACAGCCAGCACTACATCTCCGAGGTGTTGGAGCCAGTTGTCCTTCCTTACCTTCAGGTCTTGGCCACAGCCATATTCCAACAGGATAATGCGCGATCACACGTGACACGCGTTTTCCAAAGGTTCTTCGTCAATCACCAGATTGAATTACTTCCCTGACGGGCTTGCTTTCGCGGATAGAAAACATGTGGTCCAGGGTTGCTTAACGATTGACCAAGATTACACCCCCAGCTGCCACACCAGATCAACTTTGGCAACGTGTGGAAGCTGCTTGGTCTGCTGTACCCCAAGAACACATCCAAAGTCTCTTTGAATCAATGCTGAGGCGTGTGGCAGCGGTGATCTCCAACAATGGCGGCTACTCTGGCTACTGATTCTGGCAGGAACCACATTTCACAGAAGTCTATAAATTTAATCATTTGATACTTGGTCAACATGTTATCTGCAAAATAAATTTTGTTGTGCTATCTCTTGTCTTTCTTGGTGTTGCATTTGCGGTGGCCAGCAGTGTATTAATCTCAGAAGGAAAGATTAAGAGAAAGGGAAGCCATCTACCGTACAGCTGACGATTGAGCAAGTGTTGCAGCAAGTGCCTTCAGGAGAATAGATAAGTGCTCATATTTATATTATAAGACCAATAAGGTTCATTGCCCCTCGGGTTTAGTTATTAGAGTTCATTCTCAGTAATTTTCATTAAGTTTAATAAGTGTTATAAGAAATAAAAGTGTTTAACTTGAGAAATGTATGATTCTTATTCGAACCCTCTCACACCCACAATCGAAGCATCACGACAAAATTATGTTAAAAATATTATTGCAATACAAAATATTTAAACGCAATTACCTTTTGACAAACAAAAAAGTAATATAAAAAAAATTTTTAAGTCAATTCCTACTTAGATCAACGAAGAAAATTTTTATTTTAGCTACTTTTTATTAAATAGTTACAATTAATATAAATATGTATATACATAGGACAGAATCACAACATTAAGTGGTCATTAATTTTTATTCATTATCATTAAAGTATCGCACTGTCATCCAAAACAATCGTGTATTTTAAATTTCAGTTCAACTGAATGCTTTAAAACATGAGAAAAAACCTTTTCAAGTTTTGACACAAGTCGTCAAAACGGTTGCTAAGTCGCTAACGTGGCTGTATTTGTAATTCTTTAAATAATTAGTTTTAATCAATTAATTTTTATTGATTATAATTAAATTATTGTATTGTAATCCAAAATAATCATGTATGTAAAATTTCAGCTCGGTGGAGCGCTTTAAAATGTATTTTATTAACCATTGAAAATTCCACCAAGATAAATAAAGAAATATATAGAGAGTGTGAGCTAATAGTGTAGGAATTAAAAAAGGAAGAAAAAAATGACAAAACATTTTCCTTTTTTGGTAAATGCTTCTATAATAGTAATATTTTGTCTATATATAGCTAAGAATTTTCTTCAGAACCTGAAATATGGTTTTTTAAAAAAATGATTCACGTGTGTGTTATTCTCAGTTACAATCAATTGAAATAATAACGAGTACTTTTTATAAAAATTTATCTATTCTGATGTGTATTAAATACTCATAAAAAAAATTCCATTTCTAAATTATATATTTCAAAAATCTACATTGTTCAGGCTCTGTACATAAATCTTACCTTAAATAGTGGTAAAATATTATTATAAAAGTACTTTTCATAAAATATTTCGAAAACATAATTTTTTTCTCATTTTCTGTCTAAAAATTGCGCATAAATAATTTGTACCCATGCAATAATATTCATAAAACAATTTTATATGTATATTCTAATTCGAAGAACGCTAAATATCAGAAAATTATTCAGTTTTACGCTTTTTCAAAAGCCCGACTTCGAATGTAGTCAGGCACCTATAAGTAATTTTGATCAACTTTTTAATAAATGAGCCATACTAAAGAAATTGATCATAAAATTAGAAAAAAAGTATCTTAATTTCAATAAAATTAATAAATATTAACAAACAAAAATAATAGTCCAACACTATATATAAAAAGGAAAATCGCTCGTTCTGTCCCTGTAGCGCAATGGATAACGCGTTAGACTTCTAATCCAAAGATCGTGGGTTTGAATCCTACCTGGGATGACCTAATTTCTGAGAATGTGGTTTATGAATGAATAAAGTAACAAACAAAAACAATAGTCCATCACCCTATATAGAAAGGAAAATCGCTTTCAATTTTGCCACTTAATATTGTGATTATGACCTATGTATATACATATTTATATTAATCGTAATTATTTAATAAAAAATGACTAAAGTAAAATTTTTATTTGTTGACCTAAGTAGGAATTGACTTATAAATTTTTTTTTTATTACTTGTGTGTTTACGGAAAGAACAAGGGAAAAGGTTCGTCACCTTTGCTATTATCTCACCATCTGTTTTTCTAGTTCATCACTCTTAATTACATAGATATACCCATCACTTTTTTTAATGTTTTTTTAAACTGTCAGTCAAATTTGATAATGTGTTACCATTAAATAATTGTTTCTTAATCACTCGCACGTATAGTCAAAGAAAGTTGAAGATAGAAGATGTTTGTGTATAGTGACTATCGGTAAACAATGTGCAGCACAAATCAGAATTTACTGATAACATCTCTGAATAGGGAAAAGGTCACTCCAGTAGCTATATCTGGATGTGTCCCCCGCATGGAGGCATTCCAAACATTGGATCATTTCATCGGGGGATCCGCTGATAAAGATTGAAAAGAATTGACACAAGACACATGTAATTTAAGATAGCGATGGCGAAATTATGACCGAAAGGTGGATTTTGTTCTATTTTTATTTCCACCCCCCTCCAAAGAAAAATAAAAAATAAATTCTTGTTCAAGTTTGCAAATATTTGGTACGTCTGACGTCATACCACTAGTAGGGGGTGAAATCGATAGAACAATTAAATAGAATACAATGCTTTCGAATGTGATTCGAGTAATGCTTCAATAAACAGAGTAGCCGCGGTAGCCAAGTGGTTAAGGTATCGGATCGTGGCTGGGCTTGTCACGAGTTCGAGCCCAGTACCGCTAAGGACCCACCGTGTAGGGCAGCGATGCATGTTAAATCTGTCGAGAGCTGAAACGTCCTCCCGTTGGTGTGGTGTGGTAGTTAGGAGAGGTGGGGTGCCAGTTCAGGTGTCGTCCACATCACTTGACGATGGTTCAAAATTACGTAGTCCGTCGCCAAACCCTCGTGTAGCTGAACAGTGTGACGTTAATATTCACTCACGTGACGTTAATATTACTCACTCACTCACGCGACGTTAATATTACTCACTCACTCACGCGACGTTAATATTCACTCACTCAATAAACAGAGTGATCAAGATGAAAAAGGCCCGGTATGAATACAGTACAAATACAGTCGAACCTCCAAATTACAAACCTCTATATTGCGAATTTTTCTATATAGCGAATTTTTTCCTGGAACCAAGAACATATCACACTATTTCCTTCGTATAATAGCCTCCCAATAGGGAAGTGCATTTTCTGTAAAACCAATTTTTCCTTTTATGATTCAACTTTTTCCCTCCCTATTTTTAAAGTATTTCTGGACACATTTCAAGTTATTCTCTCTTTTATCACAATTTATGGTGGTCATAAATCTTGAACGTTTTGTTAGGTGCCTAAATTCACAGAGAGCAATAGAATTATGGACGTTTCATCCATGAAGTGGAACTTTTAACACACATTATCCAATTCACTAGAAACATCTTCGATATCCCCTTTCACCCTCTGGGAAGTTGTCTAGTGTCCCCGTGTCCTTGAACTAGTTTCCGTTCATTTGTAGTATTGGTCAGTCGTATTGATAACTTCGTTTCTTGTAGCTCGAAAATGTCAAAACGTAAGAGCTTGAGCATCAAAGAAAAAAATTAAATTCTTCAGGAAGTGGATAAAGGCGTCAAGAAACTTTCCTATCTGTTTTCCCTTCTTTTTTTCTTTTTTTACAGGCAAGATATATAAAATAAATATATATTAACTTACAAAAAGGCTGTGATTTATCAAGAAAATTGAAGATGAACCTCTATACTACGAATTTTTCATGTAACGAACTTTTTTCAGGATTTATCGTCTTCGTTACGTAGATGTCCGACTGTAGTTACGGAAATGTAAATTACTCTAATACATTATAATTTTCATTTAAAAGTAATAAATTAAAAATATTATGAATAACAACTTACTGAACATTTAATAGTTTGATAATGAACTCTCGAGTCCACGGGCCCCTTTCATCTTGACCGACCTGTAGTATTATCTGAAGAACAATCCCTGAGTTTTAAATGGTATCTCTATTAAAATGACCGCATGTATATAAATGAAGCGAAACTATACAGGGGATGGTTCTAAATGCCCAAACATTTTTTTTATAAAAATCATGGTGGCCGCGGTAGCCTAGTGGTTATGGCCGCAGACTCTTATCTGGAGTGTCGCGGGATCGAGTCCTGGTGCCACTGAAGCCCCACCCCCTTCCGTGTAGAGGGGCCGATGCACGTTAAATCTGAGGGCTGCGGTAGCCCAGTGGTCAAGGTATCGGATCATGTCATGAGTTCGAGCCCAGTACCACGAAAAACCCGCCGTGTAGGGCAGCGACGCACGTTAAATCTGTCGAAAGCTGAAACGTCATCCCGTTGGTGTGGTAGTTAGGAGAGGGGTGCCAGCTCAGGTGTCGTCCACGTCACTTGACCATGGTTCAATATTACGTGGTCCGTCGCCAAAAGTCCTCGTGTAGCTGAACAATGCGACGTTAATATTCATTCACTCGCACGTTAAATCTGTCGAGACTCAAAGTCCTCCCTTTAGCGTGGTGTGGTACTTCGGAGAGTGGGGTGCCATCTCGGGTGTCGTCCTCTTCACTTGACCGAGGTTCAAAATGACTAGATCCGTGACCTAGTAGCCTCCGTGCAGCTTGATACGTTAGTGCGGCGTTTATAAACTCTCATGTACTATACAAATCATGCCTTAAAAATAACCGTGAGCAAATAAAAGAGCAGTACGCGATGATTGTGCAACTGAGCAACTATTTTTGTATGAAGCGGGGTTTTTTCCTCTAATTCCTTATTTGAAATAAATCCATGGTCAATTCAGATGACCTTAAATCTTTATATCTTTAACAAATTGTAATTCAGGAAATAAATTTGAACTTGACTCAGATTAAGAGAACTTCTTAAACACACAGTAGTGTGCATTATTAAATTTCAATCTACTAGGCTTTTGGGGAAGCAGATTTAAAAATTTGTTACTAAAATGCGTGGTATGTTTACTGATATTTGCTAATAAAATAGTACATTAATCAGTATAAGAGATGAGTATTTTTTTAGGCTTTTTTTTCTGTCTGGAGAAAATGGCACAAAGAAATTAGTTTTTTAACTAGATAAGAGTCCAGAACTGTTAGCCCTTTTCATTATTAACACCCTTTTATAAGCTTCGCTTGTATGCAACGGAATTTTTGAACCAATTTTCACCCACTTTCAAAGGTCAGATTAATTCGAAATTTTGCTCACTTGTCAAGAACCGATGACAATACAATAATTTAATAATTTTATTCTATTGTCGTGATCAGGATCATCACGACAAACGATTTCCAATTTTCAGGGCCCGCATTTGGCGACTAGTTCTAGATTCCTTTTCCAAGATTTGGCGACTAAAATATTAAGTAAAACTCAATTCGATCAACTCGTATAAGAGGGTGTTTTTTCGGTTTTTTTTAATTGTAATTTATTACAAAAGCGATTGTAATTTAATTTTTTTTGTAAATAATTTAGGAAGATGATATTAATAATTGAAAAATATATATTATGGGTTTTCTGGCTACATAGTATTTAATTTCAATATTCCAAATTCTAAATCAAAAAAGATGTTTAGTTTTTTTTTAAAAAAAATGGCTCTCGTCTTTTTTATATCGCAGACTTTAACCAGATGATCATTAGACACTATCGACTTTAAAAATTACGAAAAAAATCAAATTTCAAAAGTGTTAGCAGAAATATCCTCTTTCAATACCGAATTAAACTGCGAACATTTTCAACTAAATTCAAAGGAAACTTTAAATTTGATCCAGTGACAAAAATATTGTGACTTTGGCTTGCATTTCTTTGCGGGAATCAAACTCTTCACTATTTAAATTATTATAAAATGACTTTCTTTTGACATCTGACATAATTCCTATCAAGAAGAAAGTATAACAGTCTGTCTTATAGTATGTAAAATTTAAAGAGTACAGTTTTTACATTTAGTTTTATTCCCTTTATCTTTAAGATCAATAATCGCGAGATTTTTTTTGAGCTTTAACATGTCGGCAATTATAATATAAGAACATCAGAACACACTAAAAGTTTTAAATATATCCAATAATAGTTGAAAATAATGAGGCCTGTTACATGTTAAATGGAACTAGGCCTAAATTAGAACAGGGTAAGGTTCTAGTTAGGATCATAATTAGAAAAAACATTGTGGATATATAAAGCGCATGTATCAAACAAGGGGTAAACCAATAAGATTTTTCTATTTTAATTCCTCAAAGTTTAATTTTTAAACAATAAAGGAATTCTGCTGCCTCTTTCAAGGTTGTATTTTGGACGAGTTTTGTGTTTCATAATTTCAAATATTGGCACGATATTCTTAAAATTATACGAGATTTTAATTAGGTATTTCAAGCGTTTTTTGAGACTTTTCTACTTTCAGTCGTTCCAGAATTTATCCTGATACTTTTTCTAATTTCAACAAAGAACATCAATATATCACATCAATAAGTAAAGTATAGGCTTTCTTAAACGAGTTTCGTATCTCACACTTGACAAGAACTTCATAACGCAATTATACCGTTAACAGCAGATCAAGTCTCTCCCCCCCCCCTTTTTTTAACCTTGAATACAAAAAGAATTTATCTCCTGTCTATTTCCCGCCATTTTTCGATCATTTCATACCGCTTCTTACAAAATCGGAAGCCAATCAAAGAAATGGACTGTGTGTTCTGACATGGCAACACAACTCAATTAAGTGTTTCAACAAGATGGTTACAAGTGTCGTGAAACAGCCTTGACAGCTGTGTAATAAAGTTACGTAATTTATATAATACCTTTTTTCTGAAAAAAATTATGCTAAGAATGGAATTAGTGTATAGAAATAAAGGTAATTTGTTTCAATGCATCTATTTAAAATATGAATAATTTTTTTAAAAAATTTATTCTTAAATTTAAAAGAGAACAAAACAATTATTATAAATAGCACATACTTTTTTTAAACTGCATTTTTACACCACCATTAGAACAGTGAAATGAATTAAAAGCAACCAATTCTTTTTTTGTTTCGAATAAGTCATGAAATATATATATATATATATATATATATATATATATATATATATATATTATTTAATTTAATTTCAATCTTATAAAAGTTCCTCATTGGGAGAGTAATGTACATGTTTCTATATTCAGAAATATGGTTATTAATTATATACAGCGCAATCAATTTCTAGTTTCGAAAAATTCAGAAATAATAAATAACTATAATTATTTTACTAAATATTGCTTAAATCAGAAATATCCAATTGATTTTATTAATAGTTATTTGTTGAAAGCCTTTCTGAATAGTAAGGATTAAAATTCTATAGAATAATAGTTTATTACTATATATTTATAATTTTTTCCTAGTTATAGTTACCTCTTTATTCTAATATTAGATAAAATTAATTATGATTGGTTTATTCATATACAACTAGTGTCACTAACGTTATGGTAGTTTGTAAGCTCTCTTTTTAATTTTTTATTCTTTTTAATACTTTTGTTAAGTGCTACATTTCAGCCATTCACATGCTTTGAATCTGCATTTGGGTCTAGAATCTGGCAATATTTATTGCAGTCAGATTTATAGCGCGGGCTCTACATTTTTATAAGTGTAATTTTTAGATAAGTTACCTCTATCTTGTAATGGATTTAGATATTCCTATCCATTATTTTAAACAGGTTTTTGCTCAGTATTATTAACATAAAGGGGGAATGTTGGCTAGCCACAAGCCATGTTCAACCTCACTTTTTATAGAAATTATATTACATATAAGCTGTCCCAAGTCAGAAATGTTTATAATACTGGAGCATCCATTTTTTTTTATTTCGATTGCTCATATGTCCTTCATTGTGTGGTTTGCTTACTGTCTATGTGTTTTTCGATTTTGATTGCTGAATGTTCATCTCTCGTTTGTAGAGAATTAGACTATCTGAAAAACTTTTTTTATGAGGAATTATGCTTACAGTAGCTTAATACAAAGTAGATACTTTGAAGATTTGCAGAATCACTTTTTTTAGCTCAATAATAAATAAATTTTAAACTTCTCTTTTCTCCGATTTAAAATAAAATCATTTAAATTGATTTATCGCATTCTAAAACAACTCAAAGGCTATTGGCAACGAATCTCGTAATTTTGAGCCATGGTCAAGTGACGAGGATGATGTAGAGTTTATGTTTTGAAAGGGGGTGTCAGCTTAGGTATCGCCCTCGTTACTTGACTGTGGTTCAAATTACAAGGTCCGTCTCCAAAGGCCCTCGTGTTGCTTCAGGGTATGACGTGAATTAAACTCAAATGAAATCTGGAGTGCTCAATGCTCACCTATATATTTTTACACGTTAACCAAGTTACTCTAGAAGGGTACAGATACTTCCCGAGTCACCATTCGCCTTGATCTCTTACCAATTTGAACATGTATGGTACGTGATCGAACGTCACTTACATGCCTTACCCCCATCAAATTCAAAAGTCGAACTGAGGCAAATGGTTGATAAGGAATGGAGAAGAATTCCTCAGAACGCCATCCGTACTCTCATCAACTGTACCTTGATGCGTCGTTTTGTAAATTTTCCTCCGCAGTGATCCTGCAACCTAACTGTGATGAACTCTTTCTCTCTCTTTTGGGGTTACAAGTATTTATTCAAAATAAACAGCACTTACTGTTCGATGCTCTCTCACTCAAGTTTCTGTCCACTCCGGGTTGCATTTTCTAAGTCACGTATTCTATTTTTAATTTATGAGTTCGTATAACTTGAAAACACTATAACTCAAAACACTATCGGCATTCGTACTGTGTAAACACAGCTGTAATATTTTTTTATTTAAGAAAAAGAGAAAAATGAATACAGTTGAAATGGATCCAACTGGTAAGTAAACTATGAATTTTCCATTTCAGCAGGTATGTTTCTTTGATTGATGGATTTAAGGTATCCGACAACTTGCGACAACTTTTTTTTTTTAAAAAAAATGGAGATATGGAGAATTTTTTGTGGTGTTTACATTTATTTAGTACATTTTAAAGAAAAAGGCTTAAAATTAAGTAGATAAAAAAATTATTACTACTAAAATGGGTAAAAATTGACATAAACGGGGAACGCTCTGCACAAATAGTAAACGGATAAATTCTCAATTTTGATGCATTACTTTGTAGTTCCTTTTTGAAATGACCTTCAGGATAAGAGTTATTTTAATTTTTACAAAAACTAGAGCACTCTATCTTAGTGATTATATGAAATTGCTTAAAAAGACAGTGATTATATTCACATAAAGAACTGTAAATTTTGTAATAAACCAGGGATTGATAAATCTGAAGGTTAAAACACTTCTATTGCTATACAGAACATACATAAAAAATTTCAGCAAATTATTTTAAAAACTTTTCGAGCAATCGCTGTCCCTGTTTGAGCTTTTCGAAAAAAAAACACATTTCGAGTAAAACGCATTTAAAAGTTTGACAACTTATGTAAAGTTATAGCATCTGCTTTTACTAAAACACTTGTAGTTTTCGTTCTAGTGAATGGAAAATAAAAAAAAAATTGGTGTTTTTATAAAGCTAATAAGATGGCCTATAAAATAAAATCATAAAAAAAATGTCAATCTTTAAAACAAATCATGATTTTAGGGTAGTCGGATACCTTAACGGGGAAAAGTGAAATTTTTCCACACTTTTGAATGAAGCAAAAACTCCAAAAGATGTGGACACCTGATTAAATTAAGAAAATAAAAGTTCATCTAAAACTCCCATTGTAACTTAAGCCTAAATTGAATCACTTTCTACAAAGTACGACACTGCTTCATATTTGAGATTACATATTTACAAGATATGATTGGACCTAGTTTTACTCTTTCCTATTTATTCGGTAATTTACTGTCACTTGTATTCTTCTCAGCAATAATTTGTATTTGCATTATCGCTAGTTTTTATTCGAGAAAGACCAGATAAATGCCTTTTTTAAGTAATTAATGTGATTTATAACATTTAAAGAATTTCTAAATAATAATAAAAAATGCGTTACATCACAAGTTTATTCAAATAAATTTCAAAACTTTGATGTTTAAACATTAGAAAATTTACACAGAGAGACTAAAAGAAAGTATCAATGGAAATAATGGATATAGGTTTATTTTTGAATTGAAAATTTTTCCTACAAAAAAATTCTTTTCAATATCCTTGCTTTTGATTTTTTAAGGTGCATAACAACAGAAGTGATGATTGGAATTATTTTTAGTTCTTGGATTATTTTTTTATTATTATTGTTTTATGAAAAATGTATGATTAATCGTAGAATATTTTGTCATTTTAAGAAACAGTCAGAGGATGATGTCGCATTTTAGATTTTATGAGCTTTTATCAAACGGCGCTATTGGTTAAGCCTCGCTATTTAATTTTTGTTTATTGTCTGCTTATATATTTGTTCAATTTATAATTTAATTTTTAATTCGTCTTGTAATGTATTATTTGGTTCAAAAATTAGTTTCCTATTTTATGCTCTTCATTTACATTTTTCACAAATTTATTAAAATTGTATCCTGAGTTTCTTTTGTCAAATGATTATCAAATTTGGGTCTTTTCAAAAGCACAAAATGTTTCGAATACTGACACATTCGTATATTCTTATCATATTTTTCTATTTGTGATAAAACATTTGCAATATTATTAACAAAAAAAGATAAATTAGCTTTTGTTCAGTGTAGGATTATTATAGATTCAAGCACTCACGTGATCATATCTGCAATCGCCGGTTCTCCATAGTGAATTTAGAACTGATTTTAGATTTGCTCTATTTCTTCTACTTGTAAAATTTAAATGAATATCAAATTTGAAAATTGGGTAAAAATATTCAAATATTAAGATTCTTCAAAAAGTTTTTCAAAATTAAAAAAAAATTCTTATTTTTAAATAAAGTGTAATTTTTTACCTATGTGCGCTATTCTTGTTGACAAATATGTACTTTTTAAAAGAAAGTTTCTGTAAAAAGCAAAAGTTGGCTACATTGAAGTACACGAACTGATTGGCTGGAAACACGTAACTGTATTTATCGTGTGACCATGACGTCACATGAATTTAATCCATTGTAGTTTTTTTTCTTTTTAAATTAAGAGCAAGAACTCTTCGGATAACATCGCTCATATTCACTAGTCCTCTATTCAAATCACTTCATCATAATACGAAAATTAAATTCGTGTTTTATTTACATAAGACTTTCATATAATTTTACTTTCAAAATTAATTTTTCATCTTTTACAAAGCAATACATTTGTTTTACGTTTATATCAATTTTCGCGCCATTTCTGTAAAATGCTACATCTGACTATTCTATGTAAAACGTGAATTATAAATGTATTTACATTTGGAACTAAAAAAAATCAATAACGAACCAGACGATAAATTCACTCTCTTACGTGTTCTTCATTTTCATAAAGCTTTCATATTGGGGTTTTTTTCATAATTCATTTTTCATAATTTACAGAACGAATTCACGTTTTACATTAATTTTCGCGCCATTTTATTTAAAATGCTACTTTAGATTATTCCATACAGGGCATGAAATATAAGTTTATTTACATTTGGAACTCATAAAAAAAATCAATAACGAGCCAGCCAGACGATAAATTTACTCTCTTACGTGTTCTTCATTTACATTAAACTTTCGCTCGAATGCATAACAATGATACGGATACAAAATTTCTGGCAGCTCTGCGACTCCGCGTTTTGCATGTAACATCGCACAGATAATATTCATCCCTAAATCACGACTAATACCCAGTGAATAAACATACCAACTTGCCGTGGAAGGCTGTGTTCTCTTACGTCACAGTTAGCGCACAACAGGTCCTTTTCGGAATATTTTTGCGTTCGGAATACTTGAAACGGTTCTTTTTAAAAGCAGATGGCGAAAAGTCTCAAGAGTACATACAGTGCTATTGAACTTCTACGCGGTGTGGTAAATTGACTTTAATTTTCAAAATAGTAGTTGTAAAAAAAAGAAAAGATTTTATTTAATTTTTGGGTTACTTTTAAGCGGAATTAAATAAGTATTTTCTTTTGCCATGTGGTAAATTTTATTCGAATAGATTTTAAGATTAATAAAAATAAGTTTTTTCCCCCTTCAGTAACATAAACAACAAACAATTTCATTTATCATTGGATATTCCTATCACAAGGTTTGATATTCCTATACCTTATATATTTATAAGTTATTTTACAATTCGATAGCTAATGATTTTAAACATTCGAAAAGTATATTATCCCATTCTGTACCCAAGAAATGAAGGGAATAAAGCTGTTTAGAATGGGTTATTTTGTAAATATGTACAACTCCATATTAAGTGATACATTTTATTCGTTTTTTTTAATATGCGTTATTTCTCGATAGTGAGAGTTATTAACATATTTTTAACTAAAGCTATTTGTTAACTTTATGCAAATATTTTAAATGTAACCCCGGACTGGACAAGGTTGACTCAGCCTTTCATCCCCTCAGTGGGTCGATAAATGAGTACGAAGCTTGTTTGGGAATTTAACACTGGGAGTTTCGCATCAGACTAACCACCTGACTGGAACATCTGCTCATGCACCTCAGGGCCCAAGGTCGTATTTACTGAGTTGGGCACAGTAGGCCTTGGCTCTCATGAGCTGTTGCGCCACTGAGTTAAGTTATTTTTAAATGTATGGATAATTTTTCATAACGCATTGGGGATAAAATTAACAAAAGTAAATTCGGATAATCATAAAAATATAAGTTATTTCTAATTTTTTTATAAATAAGGAAAGATATTTTTACTCAAGTTAATCGAGAAAATTAGTCTGAAATTATTCCTTTCTACGTTTAAACATAACATATATTTGAAACGCATTCGAGGATTTTTGTTTGCATGTTTTTTAATGACAATTATTGTATTCATTTAAGAAACATTTCTAAGAAATTTATATAAATATATGCAGATTTTTTTAATCAAACAATCATTTTAAAATTCTCAAAAAAGATATAAAAAGCTTAAAATAGCAAACATCAGTGAATGGAAATGTTTGTATAAACTTTAAAAAACTTTTTTTTTCTTTTTCGATCTGAAAATTAAAATTATGATGAATAGAATAGCAATCGTCTTGCATTTGATAGTGTTAATATTTTTACTCCATTACACCTAACGAATATGCACGCCAAACAAATGAATAAATGTTATTTTTTCAGGAAAATTACGTACAGAACATAATATTTTTTTGGAACTGTTGTTAACATTCATCAAAAGTTTTTTGTTTGTTTTAGAGGAAATTTAAAATCGTCCAACATACCAAAGCACAGCAAAATATATATTCTTTGAAATTCTTAATTTAATTCTAAATCTTCCAAGTATTGTATTGTTTTCATGAATGCTTTTAAATTTCATGTTGATTATAATTCCATCTGTAGATATTTTTTTAAATACATCAAATCAGCAATCAATCACTGTTTACAATAGTTTATTTTACATTAAACAATTGCAAATTAGGAGTCATTGAAAAAATTTTCTATCGTTTTGTTTAAATCGTTTTAAATCGTTATCGTTCTGTGAGAACTTTTGAATTTTTTAAAAATGTTCGTTCTAGCTGAATCGACATTTTTGCACCTTTGCAAGTAGTTTACACTAATGATGCACACTTATTTTTGAACATATATTTTTCCATGCTTTTCTTTTACTTAATTTCACAAATGGAGAAATTATTCTTCAGAAATTAAATATTAAAATAAATTACTTGTATATTATTAAACATTATATTAATAAAATATTTTTGTTATTTCAATATATAGGTAGAAACACGCACTTTCGTATATATACACAATTTCAAAAGAAATACTAAATTATGAAATAATATAAGCATTTGCTTTCCAGATTTTGACCTTTTGGAGGTAACTCGGATTTTTAAGCTGAGTTAATTGCTGGAAATAACTAGTTATCGGAATAGAAAACTTGGTGGCTTAACTTAGTTGCTGGTTCGATCCCGGCTGTAGTCGATGGATTATCTTGATGTGAAAATCGTAGGCACGCATGTCATGGGATTTTATGGCATGTAACAAATCCTTTGATTATCCATTTGTTTCTGGAACTCTCGGCAAAATTAAATCTTGGCAATGTGTGTGATGTGTGTGTGTGTGTGTGTGTGTGTTTAGCATCTAACGAGAACTTAAATTAAAATTAATTTGTGTCCAAATTTGGTAGCGAGAGCTGCCATTAGATGGTTCCATCATGAAATGGCTCTCACATTTGGGGACTTACCGTGTCTGCAAAGGTTTTGTTGCCGATATGCAGCCCATTAGAGGAAAAAGTAATTAGAAATATATTATTTATTTATTGCCTACCTGTCCTTAAAATGTAATAAGTATAAATAAGTCCTTAAAATGATATATGAAAATATGAAGTTTTTAAAAACCAAATTCTTCAACTAGATAATATATTTATTTACCTATGCTTACAATTTTACGAGCTATTTCGTTCTGCCATAGCAGTTTCAATAAATTTTTTGCCCATACTTCTATTTATCACCAACTTGGCCGCGAATTATTGTTGTCATATTGGGTAGAAGTACATTGAAGCAGTTGAGCGCTATTTTGGTACTTATGTGTCATACCATCTATGAATATCGTCTATTCAAAAAACGTCCCCAAATATCACGATACGCACCCAATAGTGGAAACCGTTCTCGTGCATTTTCGAATACAATTGTAATGCAGATTTCAGGATATGGCGACATTTTTTCTTTTTAATGGTGACACGTTTTTCCTTGGATGAAATTGGTCGGTGGTATAATACATTTATGTACCAAATTTTTTTTCCTACTATTTTTCTCTCTATATAAACTAGAATTTTACCATTACATTACATTATTATTATTCTCTTTTTGTTAACCGACACTAAACTGGGTTTTTTTTCAATTTACAAGAAATGAATTTTAAAAATACTTAAATCATTTGTCTTAAATGATTCATTTACAAATATAAAATTTCGAATAATTCTTTTTGATCATAATTAAACTTTCATAATAATTTTTAGTTGATTTCTATAAAGAAAAGTATTGTTTTAAATTTATATAATTGTCCTAATTTCTGTTTTCCAATTAACTATTTTATGAACTGTCTTTAACAAAATAATGAATGAAGCCTCTCTCTCTTATTCTTATTTCAACAAAGCAAAAATAATGAAATAAATAAAAAACGATGTCAACATATTTTTTTTCGCATGGCTCCCTTAGAAATATTTAAGAATTTTATTACTATTTTTTTTATATTGAAGCCTAATTAGTACTATTCCTAAAATAAGAATTTTTTTTGCTGCTAATGAAATACCTTTTCCATTATTTTGCAAAATAATTTCGTCATTTGAATTCAGTTTTTTGTAGAGTAAAATGAATCGGCGAAGAATATGCAGCTAAAAAGGTCAAATAATGGAATTTTAAAAGGAGTAGTTTTTTTATATAGCCCTTTTTCAATTCCTACTATTAGCTCACACTCTCTATATCTTTTTTTATGTATTATTTATCTTGATGGAATTTTCAATCGTTAATAAAGTACATTTTAAAGCGCTCAATTGAGCTGAAATTTTTTATACATGATTATTTTGGATGACAATACAGTAATTTAATTATAATTAATAAAAATTAATTGATTAAAACTAGTTATTCAAAGAATTACAAAGACAGCCACGTTGGCATAATTTTTGGCGACTTGTGTCAAAACTTGAAAAGGTTTTTTCTTACGTTTTAAAGCATGCAGTTAAACTGAACTTTTATATACACGATTGTTTTGCATGACAATACGATACTTTAATGATAATTAATAAAAATTAATTACCACTTAATTTGTGATTCTGTCCTATGTATATACATATTTAAATTAATTGCAACTATTTAATAAAAAGTAGCTAAAATAAAAATTTGTTGATCTAAGTAGGAGCTGTCTTAAATTTTTTTTATATTACCTGTTACTCAAGCATATAGTTAAGTTTGTTACATTAACTTATTTACAGAACTTTGATCTTTGCTTTAAAATAGTAAATGTGAACTAAAATTCGAGTAATTTGTTGCATGTTATTTAATGTATCCAAGTTTGACGAGAAACTTGGCTTTAACCGACGAGTTTAAATATTGTTTTAATGTTTTGAAGTATTTCAAACTTTTATAAAAGCTAAATCTCTCGTAAATCTTATTATTTTTTAAAATATTTGATATATATAATTTAATCGTATATCAAAAATACGTTTTCTATAAGTTAGACTGACTCATTTTGAGGTTTTGAAAAAATAAGCTTTTTCTCTCTCTCTCTCTCTCTCTCTCTCTGTATATAGTGGCCGCGGTAGCCGAGTAGTATAGGTATCGGACCGTGGCTTGCTTTGTCACGGGTTCGAACCCTGTACCATTAAAGACCCGCCGTGTAGGGCAGCGATGCACGTTAAATCTGTCGAGAGCTGAAACGTCCTCCCGTTGGTGTGGTGTGATAGTTAGGAGAGGGGGGTGCCAGCTCAGGTGTCGTCCACGTCACTTGACCATGGTTCAAAATTACGTGGTCCGTCGCCAAAAGCCCTCGTGTAGCTGAACAGTGTGACGTTAATATTCAATCAATCAATCAATCTCTCTGTATATATATATATATATATATATATATATATATATATATATATATATATATATATATATAATGAAAAGTTTTTCATCTTAATAGTATTGCCAAGTTAGGAGAAAAATATAATTTGTATTTCAAAAGATTTTGAGTGTTCGAAAAATCCTCATTTTTTGGCACTCCTAAGGTACTGGACAGATGTAGAAATCTTTTTATTGTAATCCATGTTGAAAGTTTTAGCTCAAATGAATTCCCACTGAGCACCGCAACCTGACTTCGATACACTTTTTCCGTATGTAATAGATTCATTGATAATTAAATCGAATATCGCCAAATTTGGAGACAATCAAAACGGTTCAACACCACTTTAGAATTTTTCAAAATACATTTATGAAAACACTTTCTAAGAATTGAAAATCTCCTCCTTATGGCTAAAAATGAAAATCAAATTTAAAAGTTTAAATGAAATGAATTCAGTTCTGTGATTCTTAAAGATTTCGACAAATCTAGATGGGGATTTTGTGAATATTGATAAATTGAGAAGCTCTTTTAACATCTTTTTTGAAACTTTTCTTTCCTTTTTTTTCAAAATCTTCGCTTCAAACGTAAACAAAAGAATCGTTCTGTTCGTTTATTATCGTCTCCTAAGCCTAGTGTGCAATTTGCATGAGTTTAGATCGTCTAGCCAACGTGACCGATCATCGTAGATATTATTGGAAGAAAGAAAGTGCAATGTTTTACACCTGTGCTAACGACCTTGCTTAAAGTTCTGATCTCTGTTAATACTTCAGAACAAGGTCATCTATATCAAGACGTAGCCAAATAGTTTCATTGATCCTGTTATAACACTGTTGGAGATTATAGAGAATTATACTGCAATAATTTGTTGAGAATTCGAATGTAAATGTTTAACACACCAGTATCTTGAAAAGAACATTTTTTGTTCAATGATGCTACAAAATAGTTTTTATGTCTGGAAGGATGCGTTTCCAAATGTCCTTATATCTGTATCGGGAGGGATAGGGGGTGGGGTCGGGATTTTCACCATCTATATCAAATCAGACAAATTCTTTGGAATCAGAATTGTTTTAAAGCGAAGCTTACGCATGTGTTCGATTTTTTTAAAAAAAAAAGAAAAATGAAATGCTTTCCTTATGTTTAATGAATTTATAATCGAGTTAATGTAAACAAATGTGTGTTTTATTAACGTTGTACTATAAGGCAACACGAGGGCTACTTGTGACTAGAGTGAAGATGTCGACATCTGATCCGGCAACCCACTGTGACGTTTTCCCGCCATACGGATGAAAGTCGGCTTCCTTTTTGAGGATAGGATAATCACGTTTCTGTGAACACGAGCAATCTTAAAATATTGCGAGACCTTGTCTTTGGTCATCGTCCCGGCAACCTATGACACCGTGAGAACCTCCTACTCCACCCATGAGCCTGATGTAATTCCAGGGTAAAAAGGCCGACCGCTACCATCCCGAGACCCTAGAGAAGGCAGAGAGGAAGATGGTTAGAAAACTTCGCAATCTCCTCTCTCACAAGCAGTAGAATTTGAACTCTAACGAACTAAGCAATCATTTTAATAACTTCAATGTATATAATGTAATAAATAGCTGTGACGTATAAATAAACCAAATATTTAAATTAATAAATATCACACGACCATTATTTTCCTCAAATGTCACACCACCCTTTCTCCGAACTTCCACATAACGCCAGCGAGGACTTTGAGCATCGAAAGATTTAAAGTGCATCAGCACCTCCATATGGTGGGTGTTCAGTAGCCCTTCGGCTGGAACTCATGATCCGCCAGTCACGACCTTATGTGGCTATAAGAAATATGTCATGCAGTGAAAAATAGTTAATTATTTGACAAGATTTTCATGGCACAATCCTCGCCCTGAATTTCAGCAATCTTTGTTTCGTTTTCTCACAAAGAGAGAACACAAAAACTATTAAAAATAATTACCAACTTTGTGAAATTTGAAAGAAAATGGCTAATAACTTGGCAATTTTATCAGCGATGAATTAAGATTTCCAGTGTACATTTGGTAAATGTAGGCAGAGGTAGGCATTTAAGTTGTTCAAAATCTATCATGGCGAGTCTGATCACTCTTAATATTACAAATGTATTTTTATAAAACTTTTTGAACCTGATATTTATATGCTATTTTCTAGAGAATGTACTAAAATATTTCTTATTGTATGAATACTTTTTGAGTAGGGCTTGTTATTTAAATAATGGTCTCATAAAAAATATGACTTTACTTATAATGTTTATTCAATCAACTCTAAAATGTTCAAATTTTAATAAAGCATTAAAATTTTAGTACGCATTCTCTAAATAAATGCATCTAATTTGTTTTGGTAATATATTTATTAATATAAGTTTATTACTTTTTCTCTAATTGCTTTGAAGTTTTACAAAAATATTGCTAAAGATTTCACTTATAATTGTAATTTTTGCGAAATTTAGGCAATTTATTTTAAATACTGTTGGTTAAATATTAGTATTTATTGCTATTGAGTCCTAAAAAAGCATTTATAATGTTTAAATATGTTATTTTGTGAAAAAGTACACCGAACGTGTTCGGATACCTTAATATTGGACATCTTAATATTTCGAAAACGCAAAAGCGGAAAAACTGCTTTAATACAGGTGCTATATATTAAATTCATTTAATTATAATACTAATCAGCATTTTAATTCTTGTAATCACAAATACGATTTTCCATGGCTTTTCTATTCGTTTCGAAGTAATAAATATCCGTAATAATACATTAAAAATCTGTGTTCCAAGTTTGAAAAAGAACGAAACATCCTAAGACTGGCTTTCAAGGGACTTAACATAAATTGGCCTCCGAATCTTCTCCAACTTCTTTCTACCAGAAGTCATTTTAAAAAGTTCTGTGAATTTGTTGTAAATATCTAATCCTTCATAGCCTCAAAGGATTTTTTTTTCTTCATTCCTTTATAATGTGTGATTACTACTTCTGCGAGCCCCGTGTAATACTTCGTGGTGCACGAAAATTTTATAATATTTTTATTTTGTTTATTCAATGAAACCACTAATATTTGAATATTTTCCCGACCAATTGTATCCACTAGAAAGCCGCCTAGATGGCGTGGTTGGTTTGTCGCTAGTCTTCTACGCCCAAGGTTGCGGGTTCGACCCCGGCCCAAGTTGGTGGATTTTCATGATGGAGAAAATCGACAGCGGCCATGTCGTGTATTTATACGGCACGTAAAATATTCCTAGAGTGACTGTTTGGCTTGAGTGCTTTCGGCAAAATTAAATCCTAGTATAGGTTCGCTCGTCAGAGCTCAGGTGACTCCCTTTATGGAGGAAACTGGGTGTCAAAGTTACGTGAAGCGATTGGTATTCCACCTATAGGGTGCCGCACTAAAGAGAGATACCAGCTCCCGGGATCAGCAATGGTAAAACACCAATACGCAGCTCATTAGAAATAAAAAAAATGTTTCCACTAGAAAAATGCACATTCTTACATAATTCGATTTCAAAAGCAATTAAATAATTTAAAAACTAACAAAAATTTTTCTCAAAATTGACAGTCAAATACATATTTGTAATAAGAATTCTTTTTAATATTTAAATGATACAGCTCTCTAAGTATACTTCAATACAATAATTAAAACTATAACAACAATTTCTTATTAATGCAAAGATAAAATATGAAATGTTCATAATTATTCAAAATTGCTTCAACTTTAATCAATGTTAAGGTCAGAAATACATGCGAAACTCGAGGTCATCCATTTCCAAATAAATGAAAGAAAATATACACTTCACCAATGAATACTAATAAACAATTAAAGAAAAGAATTTTAAAATACCTTAACGTATTCATAAACTTTCGAAAATAGCATGTAATTTTTAAAAAGAGTAGTGTCATTTGAAATTAATGATAATTAATTCTTAATAACTAATCAAATGTTTACTTAGCATTCTGTGCAACCCTCTTAGACAATTCAAGGTCAATTTCTTTCTACAAGAACTTGTTAAATCAACGTAAATCTAACGTTATTTTTTAATTTTAATTTACAATAGAATAAGAATGTATTTTGATACTGAAATGAATGCTTGTCACATGTAAAATATCTCGTTATACCTGTGACGGATGGAATGTATTTAAAAAACGGAATTATTTAGTTTTCTCTGAGATGAAAGTCAAAGCCGTAGAGAGAATATGTTATTACTAAAGCAAGTTTGGCAACAAGTATTTTTATTATTTAACCTGTTACGCATTAGTAACAACTTGTTACATTATAGAACGCAGTAACGCATGAAGTAAGGTCTGAAAAATATGTTAAAATTGTGCCATTTAAAAATTTATTTTTAAAAAATGAAACGTTTATTTTATAAGTAGCATTTTAGTATTTGAAAGAAAGTTAACTCGAGTTTATATAAAGTGAACATAATTAAACTGAATGTCTTTTTATTGTTCACAAATAATTTTTAACCATTTTTTTGGAATAATTTTTTCATTTATTTTTTATTATTTAAATGTGTAATATAAATTACATGAATAAATTTTTTAAAATATATAAAAATGAACAAATACTGCTTTAAATGTAATTTTTACAAGCAAATGTTTGTTTGATTAGTTTAATAAAAAGTTAAGGATGAGTTTAAACATTTTACATACGTTATCATTATAAACACAATTTTTCGCAGAACAAAAAAGAATCAAAATTTCAAGTCAAAATGCTCATTTAAACAAATTAAAAAAATCGAATCAAAAATTTGTATTTCTTTATATGTAACATGAGATTTTTTATTAAAGTTAATCTTATCTGCATTTTATATATTCGAACGTCTTTTTCTTGTTTCTTAACGTAATAAATTAGGCCCTATATACGCAAATTATTAATATAGTTTTGTAAAAATAAATTGAAAAAAGCAATTAAACAATATGTACTGTATTTTATTAAAAAAATTGTCAGAGAGAGAGATTAAATATTTTTTAGAAGAAATGACATCATTTAAACCGGACATAAAAAATCATGTTTATTTTTTAATTTTCTAATTTGCTTGAAGTATGGCCAAATTAAAAATAGTAAGGGAAATTCAAAATTAGCTTGAAAAGTTTTTAGAATGTTCATTTTCATTTATTATATCCTAAATTTTTTTCTTAAAAGTTACACCTTTTTAATTTCTATCTCAAAAGTTTTATGTGCCATTATAAATATGAAGTTCCCCGGAAATATTAAAATACTATATTATTAAATAAAAGAAAAATCTACATAATTGAGCAATTCATTTTTTTCATTTCTTACAGTACAAAAGGCCAATACGAATTTTTTTAATTATGTTAAAGCGATTATTATGAATTCTATCCAAAGTTAGATTTAAAAATCTGGCTATGTAAACTTATCTATAAATATTTTTGTTTCTTTTCTTTTTTTTTTTTTTTTTTTTTTTTTTTTTTTTGAAATGAGTCGAAATAGTCAAATTTCAAAAGAGAATGATACAAATTGAAAACTAGATTATTTACACCAAGAATTTTACATTTATTCGAAGAAATTAGGGTTCTTTACTTTTTGATAGCATTTTAAATGATACAGCTGAATGAATTTGTTGTGAGAATGATAATATATTCTGTAAATTCCGTCTACAATTTTGTATCATTAAAAAGTGTAGATCAAAATACTTAAATTATTTTACTTTTGTTGAATTTTGTTGTGTCTATACTAAAACTTTAATTAAGACTACAATAGACGCTGCAAAAGCAATAATTTGTATTCAGGGATGTATATTGTGATGTTATCAGTTTTTGCATCTGTTTTAACTAATTATATTTTAAGTTCAACCATGACTGAGCACATAATATAGAAAACGTTACAGGAAATAATACAAAGAAATAAAAAAGAAGAAATTAGGCTGGATTATATATACTGAATAGTATTCACAGTTCAGTATATATCACTACGTGTTGTACCAAATAGATTTTCATAAATTAGTTTCTTGTTATTATTCTCGTTCTATTATTATCTTTCTCTATAGCTTTGTAAATCTTTAACTTGAATGGTAGCTAACTCCTTTTGAGCCTGCATTTCCTGGTTTTTCGTCGGTGTTTTATAATAGAAATTAAAATAATTGCAATGGTTTGAAAAGAAAAATACTGTCAAAAATTTGCACGATTTTAGATTTATAAAATTATTGTATTTTTACAGTAAGAAAACATTTTAATTATAAATTATGAATTAGGAATATTTTTTTTTAATTTTAAGGAAACTTTGAAATATTTATCCTCAACTACATATAAAGGAGAACTCACTCACATCACGAGATCTCCAAAACTATTAGATCTATGACTTGAAATTCAAAAGCTACGTTTCTTTTGTTGAATAAAGCCACTTTAGTGGAAATAGATTCCAAAGAGTGGGGGAGGGGTTGTGGAGGTGTGATACACAAAAAAATTCCCGTTTCTGAAATATTATACCTAGGCTTGAAATTCAGTAAACATTTTTCTTTTGTTGAGTAGAGATCTGCTAAGAACGGGTTTTGTGGGAATCGACTCTCAATGGAGTTTGCGGGCCAAATTTTTTTATTTTTGACTTATTACACCCTCAAAATTGAAATTTGGCAAACATTTTTGTGTGAGGGGAGGGCAGTGGCATTAGAGACAAAATTCTCGTTTTTGAATTATTAGACCTACAGACATGAAATTTGGCAAATACGTTTCTTTTGCTGCGTAGAGATTCGCTAAAAATGGGTTTTACGGAAATCGATTCCATGTGTGGGGGGAGGGAATTTTGGGGGCATAAAGGATTAATATAATTATGTTTCGGAAATTCAAATCTTGTCCTTTTTAAATAAAGAATGTCTATCTCAATACTAAATATCAATGACTTTAGGGGAAAAAAACAATATATAATATCATGAAATACCCAACGAAGTGGATGGGTAACATTTAGCAAGCTAATATAGACTAGAGACATTATCCACTTTTTTAACATAGTTTTAGATATAAGAAACTAATGAGTACTTTTAACTTGTAAAACTTACTCTCTTTTAGGAATTAATACAAAAAGATCTCTAATTTTTCACATCATTTTGTATGCAGAAATTAGAACTACTTCGAAATTATTTTAAAAATTTTAGTTTTACTGTAAGTTTTATTATACGCCGGAAGAGCTTTGGAAATCTTATCGGAGCTATTCTGTTTTACACGAAAAAATGTTACGTTTATTTTAAATCCAAGAGGCGTGTTGAAAATTCGTCAAGATAAAGATAATTCTTTGTTATAGTTTCCCAACGTGTTTAAAATTTATTTTTTAAAACTCAAATACGTCAATGCAAATAGTGCTACATTGCAAAACAGCTTTGCTGCCATTTACTACGATTGCTAAATTTTCGAAGATAAAATGACGAATTACTAATATAAGTTATAAATTCAAGCAAAATAATTCAACCGATTTGAAAAGTCAGTCGTTCTTGTTGAGAATGACGTTGTTCGTACTGGTTCTAATCGCTTTCTAATGGATTAATGACGTCCTAGAACTACTGGATGAAATATTGATTAGAAATTCGCGGTAAGATGACGAGGCGGAGATATGAGTAGGCACCCTTCTAAACTTCAAACCCCAAGAAAAAACCTTGCGGAAAAGACAAATTTAATTTGCATTAGATATTTGATTATCGTACGGCGGTCTTATGGTGGACTGAAACCTGACATTTTACCTTTCTGATGTTAAATCGCTACTCGTGCCCACCATATCATGACTGCCTCTGAAGGTAGTTAAATCTGTTGCGACTCAAAGTCCTCCCATTCTCGTAGTATGGAAAGTGCGTGCCAACTCTGGTGTCATATTCGTCACTTGATTGTGGTTCAAAGTTGCGAGGTTCGTCGCCAATATTCTTCATGTTGCTTTGGAATGCGAAAATAATAAGCACTCACTCGCTAACATTTCATATGTTTTGTAGAATTGAGTGTGGAATTAGCTCTCAGATGTGTAATAATATTCGACAAACGTTAGTCAAAATTATATATATATATATAATGCGTTCCTGAGAATGTTTGTGTGTTTGAGAAATAAAAATAATACTTATAAATTAAGTATTGACAGTAGAAGTAAATCCATACATGGTAATATATTATGAGGTACTTGGAAAAAAGTTTGTACAAAAATATGAATTTTTAAAACACCTTACATTTTTTTAACTACATGAATTTACCTTACAGTAAATACCATTTTGTGTGTGTGGAATAGTTATGGAATGAAGCCCAGTGTCCGAATGGTAGCGTATTGTGCTTCCACGACCCAGGTCCGGTGCTCAAACCCCGGGCTGAGCAAGGTCGACTCGGACTTTCGTCCCTTCAGTGGATCAATAAACGAGAATCATGCTTGCTTGGAAACTAAACACTAAGAGTTTTTGCGTCAGACTGATCACCTACCCGGAACATCTGATCATGCACCTCAGTGTCCATAGTTACAAAACTGAGAGGGGCCTTGGTAGGCCACAGTAGGCCTTAGCCCTCATAGGCTGTTTTACCATTGAGTTTAGTTTAGTTATGGAATATTAGCTTACATGAAGCATAATAAAAATGTTATTCCAAATATTATTTAAAAATTTTAAAAAAATGTTTAGAAGATAACATGTTGCTTTTTTTTAATTCCATTCCAAATAAGACTATTGAGAATTTATATTCTCAGCACCTTTTCATTAAAGTGGATTAAAAATTTTTACGTAATGCACAAAATTCATACATATGTACGCATTGCCCACAATATGAAAAATGCATGATGTATACTCCATTGTGTGTACTATAAACAAAAATACAACCTGAAATTAAGAAATGCAAAAAAGGTCAAGGGGAAGGTACATTCTTTTCACCCGAATATATTGAAATATATTTTTCTGCCTTAAAAAAGTGTTTCGAGTACTTTTCTCTTAAGAGTTCTTTCTAGAAATCGCTTCTGTCCTTTTTGTTCTGCCATTGTCTCGCCTGCGACGATAGAGGGAGGCAGAGCGTTTTTTGATTAGTATTCCGCTCTCGCTGTAAATGACAGTGGTAAGTTGCTCGCCTGCTTTCCCGAACGCACAACTCTTTTTTTTTTCCTATCCAGACTATTGTTTTTTTGCGTCGCACACTCCATCTCTCTCTCTTTCCCTAAAATTAACTCGTAAATCTGTGAGGATGCGCTTTTTATAGGTGCTGTTGATCCGACCCGCTTTCTTATGGCATTCTTCGGCTGATGAATGCCCACTTCACACTGTCCCCGTACACACTTGCAGGAGGTGGCAAATCAACCGGATCGCTCCTTCTTTGTGGAGCCAGCCCTTTGTGTAGCAACTCACCTGCTCGTGTTTTTTTTACCTCCTAGATAGGTTGGTTACATCAGAGTACTGGCTTACGGAAGAGCAAATGCTCACACACACTCATGAATGAGTTCTTATTAACGTCGCATTATAAATCAACAAAAGGCGCAATTTACGACGGATCTCGTCATTTTGAACCACGTTGAAATGATGAAGGTGATTTCAGAGTTGGCACCCCATTCTTGAAACTTGAACACCATGATAGTACTATCTGACTCTACAAATTTGATGTATCGTCCCTTTCTACACGATGGTCTTTAGCAGCACTAAATGGCCGCGGTAGCCGAGTGGTCAAGGTATCGGATGATGGCAGGCATGTCAGGAGTTCGAGCCCAGTGTCACTAAAGACCCACCGTGTAGGGCAGCGTTGCACGTTAAATCTGTCGAGAGCTGAAACGTTCTCCCTTTGGTGTGGTGTGGTAGTTAGGAGAGGGGTACCATCTCAGGTGTCGTCCACGTAACTTGACTATGGTTCAAAATTACGTGGTCCGTTGCCAAAAGCCCTCGTGTAGTTGAACAGTGCGAAGTTAATATTCAATCAATCAATCAATTAGTGGTGCTAAGTCTTGAACTGGTGATACTCCAGCTACGAGTTCGTGACCATGACCAATAGCAGTGACGTAACGTACACCCACGCATCGGGTGGACCACGGTTCTAGAGGGTCCAAAGCTTTATTGCCGTCAAGTACTTCATCTTTGAATAATCCAGGGGGAATAATTAGGGGCCCAAAACCTGACATTGCAGGAAGTCCCAAATGTCCTCCGTTACGCCGCTGACCACTTGGCTATCGTGGCCACACTGGCTTATTGAAGATTAAACACTAGGAAAGAAAGCCTAATTAGTAGAACAACTTCCGAGTGAGTATTTATTAGTGTCGCAATATTAGGCAACCCGAGGGCTGTTGGGGACGAACACCTGAATTTTGAACATTGCAGGTGATGAGGGCGACTCCTTAACTGACACCCCCTCCTAGCTTCTCTACCACGTCGACGTAAGGACTTTGATCCTTGGCATATTTAACGTGCATCAGCCACTCTACGATATGGGTTTTTATTGGCATTAGAGTTCGAATTCATCTTGTGGCTACGCCGACCAAGGTTTCGCAACCAGGGTTTAACGGCTACATCGCGCACAGAACAACTGCCGAAGAATCAGATATTCGAGAGCTTAGTGTTTGAATTTAACGAAAATTTTCGCTTGAAATACGATGGGCCATGAACTCAGTCACGGACTCGAGGCCAGAGTGTCAAGAGTCCGAACCTTCCAGTCACTAAAGGCCCTCCGTGTAGAACGGCTCATACACGTTAAATCTGTCCAGACTCAAAGTCCTCGCATTGATATGGTGGGGAAGTTTGGAGGGAGAGTCGTCATCGTCACATATCCATGGTTTAAAATCACGCGGTCCGTTGCAAATTTCCCTCGTGTTGTTTCATAGCGCGAAGGCTACTGCACTAACGGACCGCAGCAATCGAAAGACGAGATAATGCGAGTTTAATGCTTGAATTCAATGAAAATCGTCGCAGAAATACGAGGGTCCCATCTAGAAAATTAACATTATTTAGTCATACAAAATTTATTTTGAGGAAAACAATTCTGTTGCATATCTAAAGAAGTTGCCTTCAATGTTCTACATGATCACCTCCGTCATTTAAACATTTGGAGCATCTAAGATCTCCAGAATTCTCATCTTATACTTTTTTGCCGTCTGTGCATTAAGCCAGCATTGACATTCTTGACACGATATAACACAGGGAAATTTCTTTGAAATATTTCTATAGCTGAGTAATATACATAATCAATTTAATAATAAGAAAAAAAGATATTAAAATGTAACAAAAAAACTTTAAATAGGCTCCTTTTGTAAAACAAAAACACGTAAATTAAACTTCTCTGAGCACATCAAGGGATCCTTTGAGACCGCGGTCAGCCTAGTGGTCAAGGTAGCGGACTTGTGACCAACATGTCATGAGTTCGAGCCTAGAACCGCTGAAGACCCGCCGTGCAGAAAGAGCCGATACGCGTAAAACATATAGGGGCTCAAACGTCTTCCCGTTGGTGTGATGTGGAAGTTAGGAGGGGATGGTGCTAGCTGAGGTTTGTCTACGTATCTTGATCATGATTCAAAATTGTGAGGTCCTTCACCAAAAGCTATTGAGCAGCTGAATAGTGCGAAGTTAATGTTTCCTCACTCAACTGATCCTATATATTCTTAAGATGTGTTACGGGGAAGTTGTGTGTGGAAGGTAAAGGTCATTATCATTTGACTGTTGTGGAGAGTCATATCTAATATTCATCGAGTTACTCGATGGCAATGTTAAAAAAAGAAAAGTTCTACAACCCCAAGACAGCTTCATGTACCAAACATTTCTCTTTGATGTGTTGTTCCATTCGTCAAATTATACCTCCACTTTGCTTATCTACTACGAGTAGATCAATCAAACTTACAACCCTCCGGCTATTGCCACCTATAAGTAACCATCCAAATCCCCAAGACTTCGGTCATTTTTCTTACTAATTACTGTAATTCAAACAAATTAAATTTTTAAATAAAAACCCTTATTCCGTTTTTGGAGCTTCTGCAAAGTAGTTCTTATTTTTCTTTTACAAATAGCCTGCAATCTTATTGCACTCGTATAGAAATCTGGAAAAATATTTTTACACTTTTCATACTTTTTTTATGAATAAGGTCATTTTATAATAGCTTCATTCCCTAAATCCATCCTACTCTTTAATTTAAAACCAATTCCGCCTTAAATTTTACAATAATAACTCCTGGTCATAGACCCTTATTCAAAAAGTCCTTTGTCCTTTCAATCTTCGACGTTTCACAGATTTAATTTTGCTTCGAATATCGCTACCTGAAAACCGAAATGTTCTTTTCTTTTAAAATGTCTGAAGTAATTTCGTTTGAAAAGTTTTACTAAATCACTAGCTAGAAAAATAAGAAACATTATCAAATGTGAAAAGGCGTTTTTAGACCTGTATTGAAATTGAAACATGGTGATATCTATTTATAAATATTTTTGACATGATATAGGGAAAAAATTTAATTCTTTTTTTTAAGGAATTTGTGGATATATGTCTGCGTATGCAATAGACTCAAATATTGTCCTTAAAGGAAATTGTGTGGTCGTGGTATCCTAGTGGTCAAGGCAACGGACTCGTGGCCAGCGTGTCATAAGTTCGAGCCTAGTACCGCTGAAGATCCACCGTGTAGGGGCGTGATGCCCGTTAAATCTGTTGTATTTAAGCGTCGTCCCGTTGACGTGGTGCGGTAGATTCGAGAATGGTGCACCAACGCAGGTGTCCTCCTCATCACTAGACTATAGTCCAAAATAACGAGATCAGAAACTAACTGCCCTCTCGTTTCCTCAGTGTGAAGTTTATAAACACTCAATATAATTTTATAAGTTACTTGACAATTTGTAGTGGGACTGACGTACAGAGTTAGGGTGCCGTCTTAGGTCTCAACTTCATTATCAGACAAGTCGAGACTTACATAAGTACATAAATATCTGAAAAATGAATAAAGAAATGAAATCATCACATTTTGCGTATATTTAGTTTTACATCAGTTAAAACGAAAGAAAGCACAAAATATATAAATTTGTTTTTAATAAAAAATAAACTTATTCCACAACTGCAAAAATTTCAATTTGGAAAATAGCATAAATTCACCTGACCCAGACAGCATTACAATTCTTAGCATTTTAATACCCTGAATTCCTTACTTCTGTTATTTTCTTACCCCCAGGGTTAAACCAGTTTAAACAATTCTATCAGTACAATCTTTTCAAACAAAGAAATCTGACCTGTGATTCTGTTGGAGAGACCTATAATTGTTTTCAAATGTGCAATCCGAAATATATTTGCACTGAATTACGGGAATCGTCATCGTAAAAGAAATATACACAAAGCAAATAAAATGCTGGAATTTTAACAGCACAAAAAAAAGATTTTTTATACTGTACAGTGGATAATAAGAATTAAGTATTGTTTTAGAAATATAATCGACCGGGATCTTTCAAAAATTTATTTCAAAAGGAATATGTAATGAAAAAAAATAATAAAATATGAGGTCACAGTTTGTGATCAAGACAGGAGTGTGTTCTGCACGCAATTTTAAAATAACTATTTTTCATTCAAAATGCAAGAAAAATGTTCTGAGAAATCTAATAATTTAACAGATTAATTCGGACAAAAATATTTCGATTACACTCGGAAAGTGTTTTTTATAATATTTTTAGAAATGCTACTTCCTTTACTAGCCTGCCGGGGGGGTTGGCACAGTGGCGTAACGTACGCCCCTGCAACCCTAGCATTGCAGGGGGGGCAGATTCTAGGAGGGCAAAAGCCAATGCCATGCTTTGCTTTCGAAATATCTTGTAAGGTCCGGCTTGGGGTCGAATCCCTGACTTTGAAGGGGGACCATAATATGACTGGTTTGGCGTTGCCTTTGTACGCCCAAGTTTGCGGGTTCGACCTCGGCCCAAATCGGTGGATTTTCATGTGGCAGAAAATCGACAGCGTCAGTGTCGTATGATTATACAACATGTTAAAGATCCCTAGAGTTCCTGTTTGGCTTGGAGGTTCTCCGTAAAACTAAAATTTACTAGTACAATTTCACATCGTATGGGTAAGTTAGGCCCTGTGGTTAGAAACTGGGTATTCAAATTACATTGGGGCAATTGGTCTCCACATCTATGGTGCCACATTAAATATTGACACCAGCTTTCGGAGAATATACTAGGTCTACAAATAATTACCAATCCACAGCCACATTTGGAGTGAGTGAATATTAACGTCACACTGGCCATCTACACGAGGGCTTTTAGCGACGGACCACGTAATTTTGAATCATGGTCAAGTGACGTGGGCGACACCTGAGCTGGCACCCGCTCTCCTAACTACCACACCACACCAACGGGAGGACGTTTGAGCTCTCGACAGATTTAACACGTGCATCGTTCCAGTACCACTGAAGACACGGCGGGTCTTTAGTAGTACTGGGTTTCGAACTCATGACATGCCTGCCATGATCCGATACCTTGACCGCTGGGCTACCGAAGCCCAGCCCCATTTGGAAGAAGACTTTCTTTCCTACGCGTTACCTCGGTAACTGAATGGTCATGGTCGCAAACTTGCGTCCAGCGTTGTGCGGTCATGAGTTCGAGTCCTGATGATACAACTGAAGAAGTTTGAAGAGAGATGGCAGCTAGGCGTCGTCCTCGTCACTTTACCTGGTAGAACATTACGATATGCATCTCAAACAGCTCTCACCATTAATAAGAATCAAGTCCCTTCTAATACATCTACTCTAAACAGCCGTCGAGCTACAAGTCCTCTCGTGAGGTTGATGGAAGGGGAAAGAGAGGAAGGAGGCCCCTGATCACACCTAGGCTGTTCTACCTCAAAATTGGGGTGGAACCGAGCCAAAACGCTCTTTCACATTCATGGTGCTCAAAGCCACGGATAATGACAGGCGTACATCTAGCACTTTGCCGCGATAGATTTCGTGGGCCACGATCTGACATCGTCAGACAGGTTGCATTAGTATCAACAAGAATTTAACGAATTTGGAATCTTGAGCGTATACACGATGAAAAAATCAGAAGTTGGAAAGAAATTGAATTCCGCAATAAAAACAAATTATTTTTAATACTTCTTTTAACTGTGTTGAATAACCCTCTAACAATCTCTCTATTAATTTTCTCTCTATTTAATTTTCTTTCAAGCCATTAACGTTTAATTTCAATTTATCAGGTTGTTTTGAAAACTGTGAACGTTATGGTGTCTTTTTTTAGGAATCAGAGTATTGGAAAGCGAGAGTTTTAAAAGGGTTACTTCCGAAATATATAAATTCTAGACGAATACGAAAATAAAACGGACGATATTTTCTTAATCAGTTTGAAACAAAAACAAAAGATTTAAACTACGAACTTTGTCCTCTGTTCACTTCCGCGGTCACTTCATTCTTTTAATTTACTGCTGCTTTTAACTTTTCGACCTTCTCGGAATTTTGTGTGTTCTTAGTTCTAAAAATGACTATTTTTGAAAAGAACTTTTTGCGTAATGAGCGAAAAAGAATCGCTCACACACAGGCTGAAATTAAGTTAATTTAGAGGTCATGGTGTGATAGGTTTTTAGGTCATGAAGCCGCAGTGGCAAGAAGCATTTTGGATCCACAGTAGAACATTATTTGAACAGTTTAGTTCTCTGTAATTTTTATTATCAAATGACCCTTAGACGTGATGAGAATACATTTTATCCGTCGATTTGTGTATTTTTATCGTATTAGAATTTTCATAAATCAAATATTCTTCCTCAATGTTATTTAGCCATCTAAAAATAGCGCATAAATATAAGCCGATGGTTTTTTTAGTTTGATGTTACTGATGATGTGTTGAATTTTTTCATGTTTTTAATGTTAATTAAAATTTTAGAAATGGTACCAAAATCCTAGGGGGCACAAGAATACGTTTGGAGGACATCGTACTCCTACTCGCAGCTTTTGATATTACTGACTTTTCAGGCTCGTCACGGTATTTCCTTAATGTTATGTAAGAGATGTTATGTTATGTAAAGAAGTGATTTGGGAAGAAAAGGGCATCTGTGTGCACGTTCCCATGAAAGAATGTTTCACTGCCTGAGCCAATAAATCCTAAACACGTGGTCTCAAGAAAGTCTCAACTCGGTATCAATAAGATGATTGTCTAAATAATTTTTTAATCATCAAATATTATTCATGAACACATTCTTCTAAAAATTGTAAATTTTGAACTATATGCCAATTGGCAACAGTGGCAAAACTGCATTATTTGCGTCATGTTCGCCATCCGTGTTTAAGCCTAGGCCTATCTCCATACACCATCATTTCTAATTCAGTAAAAAAAAGACATTCGGTCTCTCTCGCGTCAGTTTGTGTCTGGCACACTTATTTGTTACAGTTTATACGAGGATTTGACATCATATGCTGTTGCAAATTTGCGTGGGGAAAAGCAGCTGACTATTCCAATTATTTGAATAATAATAGGTTTATGAACAATGGGGAAAACAGCACTTGTTATAAACAAGCTTTACAACGTTCCAGAAACCGTTCTTTAGTACAGTTCCACTAACAGGAACTCAGACTGATGAAGTTTCTTTTTTTTTTTTGTAGTCACCGCACAGATTTTTATCTAAACTGCACTCTTTTCGCAACTGATTCGACTTTCGTGTGCGTTTCAAAGGTCCTATATATATCCTCATGGAAATTTCTTGAAGGATTTCTCTTAGAGTCTTCTCTATGATTCCTTGGCTATATCGTAATATTTACTAAATTTGTTACCAAGGGTGATAAAGTCGCCAATCTGGTTGCCCTTGTCACATTTTTTATGATTGCCATGATTTTATTTTCTTAAGTTCAAAGTTGGGAAGCGAACTTTGCGTGTAAACCCCAATCTTCCCACAAGTAGAGAACCGCTGCAGGTAAATGACACTCGTGGCGTGTTTCAGTATGTTATAGTCTGTCTACTTTAAAGAGTTGCAAGTGGGGTCTGAATTTTTTTTCTTTGGTGCCCAGAGCCTAAAGAAATCTCTATACATCATGGCAGTGCCTATTTAAACTCATTTTAAGCCATGGGAACAGGAGATAGATCTACAAGCCCCCTTGGCGCTGAAAGATTAAAATTTATATAACGAGGAAATCTGGTTAAATCAACTTATCCGGGTCTCTGGGCACCCGCTCCAAGCGCCCAGTGGATAAATCAGCATTTCATCACAATGCCCATGCATGCCTATTTTTCTTTCAAATCAACATTGGACAAAACTGAAATTACAGATGATTCCATTCTCACTCTTCCATATTTTTATATAAAATACTATTTTCTTTATTTTTTTAACATTCCCTTTTAAAAATGTAGCTTAGTTTTAGTTATTTTGAAACACTTCAAAAGCGAACAGATTTTAAATTATGAATGTAGCGATGTTTTCCTTTTAATGTGAATATTCGAATGTCACATGAACATGCACCTGAGCAAATAAGGAATTTGGTTTTCAATCCAACAATAAACGTGGCTAGAATTTACGTCTGAGATTATTTTTCACCTCGGTTTCGAAATAATCATAATGCGACGAAAAAGTGGATGAGTTTTGAGTAATTTTTTATCAATGAATTTAATTATAAGGTAAGGAATATTTGCGAAAATGATAGCGTAAAAGGCAAAATAATTTATATTAGAAATAATTTTTGAATTGTGGGGATATAGAAATTATTGTTCCATTTCAAAGAGTATGTAAACATCAGGAAACATTTATGAACACTTGGGCTCATTTAAAAAAGAAATTTACCTGTTGATATTTTTTTTCCGGTAACCGAAAGAAATGTTTCAAATCCTATAATGATAAGCGAGTAAACGTGTATTAACCCTTTATCTACCGACGGTACTTAAAAGTACCACTCATTTTAAAACTATACAGTATAACCATTTTTATGAATATTCGGACGATACTTATCAGGAATATTCTTTGAAATCCACTCTTATAAGATATATGGCAGCAGGGGTTCTATGATGAGTATTTTAGCGGGGAAGGCGAATAGTTTTATAGCAGAAATTGCGTTTTTAGCGGATTGCGAAGATTATCATTTTTCTCTTGAAAAATGATAATCTTTTTTTTGTATGTTAATGAAGACATTAGAAAACGATTTGACTATTTATTTTAAGTGAACAGTGTATATAATTAATTTTGCAGTTGAATATTTTTAATTAATTAACTAGCTCCAATGGATTAAATTCCCCAAAGTTGAGTATTTTGTTTATGTTTATCCCTTAATTTTTTTTTGAATGTAGTGATCCAAAAATATATATATATATTGTATGAAAAAAACTGCAGTCAATCATAATGTGGTAGATAAAATGTTAACGTCACATTCTAAAGCAACACGAGGACACCCCTTCTCCAAAGTATCTCACCAAGTGAACGTGAGGATTTTGAGCCACTACAGATTTAATGCACATTAGCCCCTCTACACAGAGGATCTTCAGTAGCACTAGGGCTCGAATGAGTGAATATTAACGTCGCACTGTTCAGCTACACGAGGGCTTTCGGTGACGGACCTCGTAATTTTGAACCATGGTCAAGTGACGAGGACGTCACCTGAGCAGGCACATCCCTCTCCTAACTAAAACACCCCACCAATGGGAGGACGTTTGAACTCAACAGATTTAACGTGCCTCGCCTCCCTACACGGCGGGTCTTCAGTGGTACTGGGCTTGAACTCGTGACACGCCAGCCACGAGTCCGTTATCTTCACTAGGGCTCGAACTCAGGACACACCGGACACTAGGATCACTAAACGACCACGGCCACCAAATGTATTTGTCTAAGATTGTTTCAAATTGATGATCAAAAATGACATTCAACTTTTTTCGTTGTTCCACTGTATTTTATCTCTAAAATGTGAAAAAAAATCAGAGCAATCAGTGATGAGATTTGTAGTTTATATAGATTTGAAATATTTTTATACTATACTCCAACGTGAATGGAAATAAAGCAATTTTTCTTTTTGAAAAACAAATTTGTCTTAAAGCCTCTCCAGCATTCTCTAAAAAAAACTCTTAACATGTCACACGTAATAAGTGAAGATAACAGGAAGCGTAATAATTGAATGGAAAGACGGGCAAGAGCCAAGCGGGTGACGACGGTGTGAAAACAATGAGGAAAGATAGCGTACGATCGATTGATAATGTAACAGAAATGAAACTTGAGCTGTATGATGCAAGACTCCCACGTAAACATAAAAGAGAATGCCTATTATTAGTTCAATAGGGTCCCCTCCGAACTCTGAAGTGTAAAAAGATAAGACAACAAGATTATACTTATCAAAATGTTCCGAAAATCAGAAACAATTATCATGTTCTCATTCACAATTTTACGAAGAAAATTTTCATTTTTAAAAAAGGGTTTTTTTTTATTGTGAAAAAAACTTTTTTAACATCAGATTTTAAACCTTTTTTTCTGCCTTTAAAAAAACACATATTACCCATGTACCTTAAAAATAAAGTGAGAGATCAAAATGAACATATTATACTACAGTTTCTTTTCAAGCGTAAAAGTAAATCGAATATGAAGGGAAAAAAGTATCGGAAGACAAGTATTTCGTTGTGACATGATAAAGAAAAAGCAACAGAGATTTTATTCCATAATTCTTACGATAGTTAAAATATTTTTTTTCGGATCAATATCCTATGTGATGTTTTTTATTTGTCAAAAGTTCATAAAACGTTTCCTGGCAACCTGTTTCAGAACACTGTACAGGTTCCACTGACCACAGCCAATACACCTTTCAATTTGGAAAGCATTATCAACTGATGAAGTAAACATTTGAGGTGGCATCCCAGTTGTCGACATGCAATGTCCCTTCTTAGATATGTGCTCTATGGGATTAAGGACTGGAGACCTCGCTAACCTTGTCATACGGTGGATATTCTCTTCTACAAATAATTGTTGACAAGAGCAGCTCTGTGTGACAGGGTTTTAACACCCATAAAAATAAATTGATGTCTCACAGCTCTTCGAAAAGGGATGTAGCTACCACCATATCAATGATACGGGACCCCCGCGCTGCAGGAGTCTCCATATGTGTAAGCAAAAAATCCTAAAGGGCCCTTCCAAAGGAATCTCCAAGGAATTTTGTGATACAGGGCCCCACTCGAGATTAGCTACGCCAGTTTTCGAGAATCTTATAGGTATAGAGTTTTACTGTCATTGTACCAGTCCAAAAGATATGGAGTGGTGTATACTCTTCCAACAGTATCCTTCCCTGTACGAGGATGCCAATGCCATCAAAGTGATTTACTTCTTTAATGTTTGTAGGATGATAGCGTTTCCCAGGTTCTCTTCAGATGAAAACTCGTTTGAGAATCGCTGTGTGTGCTAAATCGCGATTCGTCTCTGAAGATGACACGGTGCCAATCTTGTTCTGTCCAAGAGAGAAATGACCACTTGTACAACTGTATAAGGGAAACACACACCACTAGATGTAAAGGGCTCTCTCAGCTGGCTATACATCATTTGTATTGATACCAGTATTCCAGACACAGCAGCGAGGTCTTGAGACAGTTACTAAGCAGTCATATCTCTACCGTATCGGGCTTTTAAGGCCCCATAGCGATTATCCACAGATGTTACGATTCTTGAGTGACCTTGTTCAGCCTTTGTAAGTATCGTACCCGATGGCTGAAACCGTTGCAATAATTTAGAGACCTCCATACGGGATGTCCGTGGTCCAACGAGCGACTTTCCATTGTGACTGTCCAGCTTCTACCCTGCCAATGGCTTTCTATCGCAATTCGTCGTTTAAAAGATTCCGTGTAGTCATTTTAATTGTAATCTGTATGGCTGGTGTTGTTTTCCTTGTGACGGGCTCACGCGTCTTTTCTTTAACATGTCCTTTGATTTCTTTGGGCCAGAATTAATGGCAACTCTTTTCCAACCAAATCCAAGAAGTGAAGTGTGAATGAAAGATGCAAATTAACAAGCTTTTTAATATCGGAACTTAGAGTAAGCGAAAAGGTAATGTATGGCAATTGATGGCAATTTGTGGCAGTTGATGGCAAGTAAAGAAATGCTAATATAGTTCGTGGTTCAAGTTTGGATAAAGTTACGTGGCGGTGATTAGAAGTTATAATTGATAAAGTTATAGAGAACCAAGGTGCATACTAGTGCACACGAGTAAATACAAGATTAACTTACAGATATTAGTAATTGATTCTTCAGACTGCAACAAGGTAGGATTGACTATTTAATATTAGAATCAGTGATTGTATTAGAATTGAATTTAGGGGATTCAGTTATTGATAGTGGTCCGAGTTAGGTTAAGTCGTTATTATCTATATATATTGTGTGTTGCGTATTTTGTCATCGTAGATTCTCTCACATTAATTATTATAATTTAATTTGTTAGAAGTATAAGTTGAAAATCTTAATAAAGATATATTAAGATTATGTTTCCTTCTAGTTCTTTCGTTAATCCTACGCCTCTAGCTCACGCTGATACTCCGAGAGATTTTCTCACAAGGGGGGGAATATCACATCCTTAAAAGGCAGAATCACCCACACAAATCTGATCGTTTCAGAAACCTGCCACTTTTCAATTTCAAATTGTGACAACCGACTATTGGTTGTTGGGGATTGGAGGTCGAATAAAGATCAGCCATAACAAGTTTTAGATTCAAATTTATTTCTCCCGTTGACTTAAACAATACTACTAAAGGTGGGAAATGCACTAAATAACTAATTAGAACAGCAATCGCACGGATTAAAGCTACTTAACCTATAAGTATCACTCCACTTACTTTTGGAACTCTCTGAGCCTCTACGCTATAATTCACCGTAAATCTATTATTTTTACGAACCCCAGTCGTAATTCTTAAGCTCAATTTTATAACTTATTCTCCAATGGTCAATAATCGACAATCCAGTGAATATCCGTCGACTAACTTCGGGTTCCTAAATATCAATGCTTAAACAGAACCATTCATTTGCATAAATAACGTCTTCTTTTTAAGAAGAAAGTTTTCAATGGAACATTGAGTTAAAAAGAAATAAATTTACCCCAAGAGGATTAGTTGGAGGTTCTCGGATAGACCCGTTACAAGATTTCACTTCTTTCTTTTTTAAAAAAAAAACAACCTCTTCACATTTAAACAGGCAAGAAAGGCGTAAATTGAAATCATTTTCGAAACTGAACTATATAACAGAGGTCGGCAAACATGTAGCTGTGGCGTGTCAAACCAACCTACCAAACGTAATTCTATTCAGTCAACATATATAAAAAATTAGAGTTATGCATATATTAAGTGTTATGTATATATTTAAACATATTTGTTAAAATTAGAAATAAAAACAACATAAAATTATAAATATTTCTTTTCAATATAGTTAAAAAAATATTTTAATTCAAATCTTGTCCCCGCGCACCGTCTTACTTAATATCTCAATATCAGGGGTATAATTTGCGACTTTCAATTGACACGATTCTGGACGTACAGTTGTGAAAAAAAAATCTTTGCAAACACAAAATGTTTTTTATGGGAGGAAAGATTTCTACATACAGTTACATAGAATCAAAAGCGCGGAAAGCAGAGTACATGTAGTTTTCTCTTCAAAAAATTAATTCTGTCCAGTGATGATAGCCAACAATTTAAAATAGCTGTCGATTTATATCCTTAGAATTATTTTTCAGAATACTTCTTTTCATACTTCCGTAAATTCGGCTTTCTTTAATTCTAAACATGTTAGTACAGTAAGCTTCACACACACACACACACACACGTTTCAAAATAATCAGCTTCCAACAACTGAAAAATTGAGAAATCTGTAGAATAGTGAAGGGTGTCACTGAGAATTGTACTGCGCGTCTCTCTCTCTCTCCAAATGTGACACGCGTGTCATAGGTTGCCGACGCCTGCTATATAACATAATTTTTTAAAAATTGTAGTAAATATTTTTATTTATTACTAAAAATGTGTTTGTAGCATTAATTTTGAACACCATATAATTTTATTACATTAGAGATGTTTTGATGCCATATATAAAAATCTGTGTGTCATGTGTGTCAATTTTTACTACTCTACTTCAGTGCTTCTCAAACTCTCAATGTGCTTACGACCCAATATGCAATCAATTTTCCTCGCGCCCATCTACCGCCGTACAATAACAGTACACTGAATTCAAAAATACTATACTTTGACGCTAAGGCTACAATACGACTTCAACCTCTTTAGTACCACCGACGTATATAAACGTGTCGCTCTGCCAAAGCGTTAATTTTCCCGGACGTATATATACGTCTTTCTGGAGTACGATCTTTTCTGTGGACTGCTATCCGTAAAATTATTCCGAAGGCTTTCGAATTGAATAAAAGGACATTGACAATGTTGGCGAAGTACTTACTTTTATTCCAGAGTTTTTTGCTTATTTATTCCTTTTCTTCACCACCACCCCAATACATCACATAAGCACGCCTATGCGGAAAAGAGTGGCTTTGGAGAGCGAATCGCGTAACTTTTGATCGGCAGTTGAGGTATTAATTGTAAGCCGTACAATTTATATTAAGATAAGTGTTAATTTTTGTATATAATTTTATGTATTAGAAGCTCATGGGGTCACTGTAATTATTAAAATTGTTCTTATCTTAGTATTGTTAAATTAATTATAAAATAACATTGTGTAGAACTGATACATTTATAAGTGTATTATATCAGTGTAAATGTGTATTTTGTTTTTTATTACGGTCAAAATGCACTCTTTGTTAGCTAACTTTTAGTAAATTAATGATTTTAATAATAAATAATTTTTTAAAAAAAATATTGTTTTCGACAGTTTAATGAGCTTGTGCCACCCCCCTGGTAGAGTTATTACGCTCCCTAGGGGGAACGCCCCTCAGTTGGAGAGAAACGCTGCTCTCTCTCTCTCTCTCTCTACTTACATTATTCCGTAAATTATTGAATTTTCAAATGTTAACAAAATTTTTGGTCTCCTGGAAAATTTTAAAATTTTATTAAAGTTTTATAACTCATTAATATAGTTCAATAAATATCTCATTTCCTGAAATCAAGCACTAATGTGACGCATAAGTTTTTCCAAGGCACTCGTCCAATCGACGCGACTATCACACCAATTAAAAAGAACCCGGATTTTATTGCACCGAGACAGAAATAAATACCAAAAAAACAAACTTTACTGCATATTTTCATGTTTTTCGCCCTTTTTTTATGTTGAGTTATGCCCCGAAATCACGATCACACAGACGCGAGTTCCCTTTTTTTTCTTCTTTTTTTACACTTTCTCGGAAACGGCGTAACAGGCTCTATTCGCACTAACCGAGTGAACGTGCGGAATGCTGGTCCTTTGAAAACGAATTCCCTCTCCCCTCTCCCTTCTTGTACCCGAAAAATGCGCAAAATATAATGAAAACTATCTATTCTTAGAAAATATAACGTTAACGAATAGAAAACCTTCCTGTAAAATACCTAGGAGAAAAAAAGTTTCTTTGAATTGCGAGGTGAAAGAAAAAAGCTGACGAAATGCCTAAAAAGTGCTTACAAATGCATGAAGGCTATGAATTTTTATTTGGAATCAGCGCGTGGGATTGGCTTTTAAGTATTAAGGAGAACGCTATGCAGGGAGTGAGAGTTAGGGGCGGCTCTAGGACCGGACACCTGCTCGAGGCGACAAATACTAAATGTGGCATTTGGGTTGAATTTTAAATACTGTCGAACATCTATATTGCGAACTTTTTTCTGGAACCTTGAACATTTCAAGATTTTCTTCGTAAAATAACCTCTCTATAGCGAAGTGTATTTTCTATATAACGAACCTTTTCTTTTGGGATTCAATTCCCCTTTTTTTTAAAGTATTTCTGAAAAAATTTCAAGTTGTTCTCACTTTAACACATTTTATGGTGGTCAACTCATCTTGAACTGGCTTTATTACATCCTAGCTCGCCGAGAGCAATAGAATTATGGACGTTTCATCCAAGAAGTGCAACCTTTGACTCCCACTGCCCAGTTCACTAGAAACATCTTCGATATCGTCTTTCTCTCTCAGTGGATTTGTCCAGTGTCCCCTTGTTCTAATTATAAAATAATGTATGTTTAATATTACTTCTATGCTTTAAAATATAAAATGTCCTTAAAATTTATTAGTTTTATAAAATTATTTTCTTAATATTGAAAATGCAGTGAATTCGTCGACATCCTTTTTTCTTGTTTTCCTTGCAGTTTTTCTTTCTTTCTTTTTTGATGGGTAAGATATATAAAATAAACATATATATATATATACTAATTTTTAAAAAAAAGTGTGAATAATTAATTTTTTTAATATATTCTTTTTATGAATTAAAATTTTTTTTATGTGGTTTATAAAGTATATTAAAAGATGAACCTCTATGTAACGAATTTTCCATATAACGAACTTTTTTCCGGGATTTAGCGACTTCGTTATATAGGGGTCCGACTGTATATACTTTTTTCTTACAAAAAACTTCTTATTCTGAAATACTATTGGATGAGAATTTGGTATTTCATTTTTATTGTATCTTTTTTACTTACTTTACACTATGTATATATTTAATGTCAGTTATCTTTTATGTTGAAATTTAAGTGTTCCAGGCGAGATTATCAGTTCATTCGTGAAATTTGATAAGTTTACACATCTTCCACTGGTAACTTTCTCCCCGTCCCGGTCACTTCGACATTTCTTTCACCCATACGACGTTTGGTGTCAGCTATCCAAAAGGGTACAGGGGCAATAAGAGTATTTTGTAAATAGAGAGTCACATGAGATATTTTATTTTAGTCTTGAGTCTGGTTACTATAAGGTAAAATAAACGTTTGTGATCCCCATTATCAGTAGACTCTTTTTAGAAGAAGTTGGCATGGTGAAATGAGTGATTCCTTCTGTAATATTTCACTCGTTTGAATTAATAATAGGTAATTCTATCATTAATTTCAAATTATTTTGTATTTAACTTTAAATATATATATATAATATATATATTGTTCTTCATGTTCATTTCATATTTTTATTATATTTCTTGTTATGTTCTTTATCTATTATTTCTTGTTTTTGTTAAATAATACATATTTCTATATATATATATATATATATAATATTGTTACGCTACCTTTTTGTTCGTAAGAATTCAAGTTTATAGGCGTGTATTTATGTGAACAATTTATCTTTTTTAATGTATCCGACTACGTTCGGAACCGTGATTTTGTAAAAGCGTATAAATGGATAATATTTATGATATTTAGTGTCACTTAGATTAGTAAATGTATATAAAATTGTTTTAAGAATATTATTACAATAAAAAATTATTTAAGTACAATTTTTGACAAAATGGACATAGAATAACCCATTTTCAAAATATTCTCCTTTTGTGAAAAATGCTTCTATTATAATAATATTTTGCCTGTATATAGCTCAGATCTCTGTACAGAGGCGCAAATAGAATTATTAAACATTTTACTTAGAAGTGGGTTTATCCATGTTTTACGACAAAAGAAGGGAGAAGTTTTAAGAAAAAAACGCCGATCATTATTTCAATGGGTTGTAACTCTGAAAATAATGTAAATTTTTTAAAAATCATGGTTGAACCTCTGTACAGAGTTCTGAGCTATATTCAGGCGAAATATTATTATAATAGAAGCATTTTTCAAAAAAGGACAACATTTTGAAAAGTTAATTTTTTGCCGAAATATTGTATTTAAATATTGTTTTTGTCAAAATGTCCTTAAAACAATTTTATACATGTATTCTAATCTTAGTGACACTAAATATCATGAAAATTATCCATTTATGAGCTTTTTTAAAATCACGGGTCTGAAAGTAGTCGGATACCTTAATTATAATTTCTTGCTTTAGGCAGAGGGGCAGCATTTTCCATTTTTATCCGGGGTGGCCAACCTGCTAGAGCTGTGGCCCTGTTAACGTTGCTGGGATTTTGAACCTTGGTCAAATGACGAGAACGACAGCTTCACATATCGATATCATGCACAAAAGAAAACTGAACTGGTGACTAGATATACGACTGTTTTATATTGTCATATTTTAGACAAGTTGTTGTACTTAATAACGAGATTCCTTTCCTATTTACCTCTTAAGCGGTCATTTTATAACCCAAAATAGCCCCAATTTTCCTCAAACAAATGCCCATTTTTTTATTGTTTGCAACTAAACACCATACTAATTTCCACCTGCACCACAGAAAAAATTCCAGACAAAAAGCATTTTGGTACCATAGACAAATCCCCTTTTCAATATACTACCAATAAATAATGCACTATAAGAATTAAAAATAAACGCAAATCAAAGAAAGAAAGAAAATAACAGTGCCTATACAGCAGGGGTGTCAAACTAATTGCCTGCTACCCAATATGGACCACAACCAACATTTTTTACTGACCAATCAGTATATATCGGCACACAATAATCCTTACTAATATTACAAACGTGAAAGTTTGTGTGGATGTTTGGTACTCTTTCACGCAAAAACCACTGAATGGATTTTAATGAAACTTTACAATAATATAGATTATACATCAGAATAACACGTAGGCTATAATTTATAACGATATTGTGTGAAGTGTCCAAAATATAACGATAATTGTCAAGTAAGTAGGAAAAAATTCTGCCATCTGCAAAAAAGCCCGCGACAACATATATCCATCTTTTATGTGTGAAGCAAAACTTTGCATTTTGTTTTCTCTACGCCGGGCACCAGGAACTGCGAAATCTTGAACAAGCAGAGTGTGAGTCTGATTACAATTTTAACATAAAATAAATACAACTAAAAATAATATTAATGTGTATTAGACTTTCAGATATAAATTACTTACACTATTTTAAGCATTCATTACACAAAATTTGTAACAATGAGTTACTTTTGCTGAGCAGAGATCAGCTTAGGAAAGTGTTTTCAAAAATCGCGTCCACATGAGAGTTACGAGAAGTTATAGATAAAAAAAAATCCTTTTTATCAGGTATTAGATCTACAAACTTACAATTTAACAAATATGTTTTTTTTTGTTCAGCTGAGATATGCAAAAAGCTTTTTTTTTGTTTGTTTAATTTGCAATTCAAGTAAAATTAACTCATTAAAAACTTCTTTATCCTTTAATCTGTGTATTGTTTAATTTTTCAATTCACCCGTGCAAAGAACGGGTATAACAGCTAGTATATAACAAAATATCAAAATTTCTCCCGGAATAGGAAAGATAGTACCAGAGAAGAGATGTCAAGACGAAAACCTTAACTTTTTTTCTTGTTTTTCAATATACATTTACTATAACGTATAATTCGAAATAGACTTACGTTTCTGTGGATATCGATTTTTTTGCGGCCCACTTAAAGTTAAACCTTGTTTGTTTGGCCCAAGTTACACTTTGAGTCTGACATCCTTGCTGTGCAACGTACGGGCCAACGAACTTTCGGTAGCCTGTACATAATACGAGAAAACCGTTGGGTCCGGCACATATATTTTCGAAAAATTATTGATTTTCACTTTTTTATATTTTCTAAAAGTTCAAATGTTTCTGTTTAAAATGATATATGATATGAGGAAATACGATAATTAGAAGTGTTTTTATTTATTTTTTTAAATTTAGCTACTTCTCTTGAAGCGCATCCAATGAGGTCTGCTAGGAGTTTCTGTGTTTCCCCTTGCATAAGTTTTTGATGAGCGCGAATCCATATGATATTCAAGTGGAAAAATTAGAGTGTATTGGGCTTATCTAAAAGTGCATGGGTACTCATTTTTTGGATCTTGAAAGCGAAACAAGGGAAAAAAAGTAAAATGATGGAAAAAACTTAGTGGTTGTAACCGACTCACCGACATTTTAGTATCAAAAATTTAAAGATGTTAAGGTATGACTATTAGAAATAATATCAAAGATCTATACAGCATGAAAACTGCTATTTGGGCTGTTTATTTTCATCTTGTCTTCAAACGAGAGCCCTCAATATGGACTGTGTCCTGCGGGTATAAATGTCTGGTGCAAGCTTCAAAAGATAGAAGCTGAATGTTGCGAAAGGCACTATAATCATAAACACATGCACATGTGCTATATACCATAATGAATTAAATGAAGCCAATTTTTAGAGATATAGGTTATCCTATGTTACGTATCCTTAATTTCAGAAATAATTATTCCAATATCATTGTAAATTATCAAAGAGTGTATAGCTCCATGTTAGGCTTATCTATTAAAACTGTAGAATTTTCTACTCTTTTAAGTCGGGATGGCTTATTTATTCTTGTGTGTTGTTTTCGCGGAAAAAGTTTGGAGAGTTGTACCGAATCTCCATCCAATATTTGCGAAAGTTGCATGAGATGTATTGCGCAGGTCGCAAAAAACCATTCCGGAATATTAGCAGGCGATCTTGCATTTCATTCAGCTCCATCAGATGCTGCTTATAGCCAAAGGTCACGAAAACTCCGTCGAATTTCTGTATGAGCAGCTGATGTTTCCTCGACTGTTTGTGTTGGAGATGCGCAAACATTATTCGAATTCTTCTATTCAAACGATTTAAAAGATTTTTCTCAATGCCGATTAGGCTTCGAAGGAGAACGAATGTTCGATTTGACTCTGATATTGTTTTTGCTCTGACCGCAGAAAAGTGCTTAAAACGAAGCATGTTTTTAGAAATTCGAAAACACCGGCGAATCTTTTGCTCCTGATACATAAATGTTGTTGATGGATCATGTTGCAATTAATTTAAATTCACTAATAAGAAAATAATTAGCTATAAATTAATCTGTATCTTTTGCAATTGAGACTATTCTCACTAATCCACAATTATGTAAAAAAGGTAATTACTATGTATTGGTAATTTTGGAACAAATAATTATTCTAGTAGTTCTAGCTGATGCTATTTTTAAAAAATACAATCTTTTCCCCTAATTTTAAGCTATGGTACATGTAAATACTCTCTCAGTCTTAGGTAATGTTTTTTGTAAGAGAAATTTTCCTGTAACATAAAGTAACTAGTAGTTATGGCCATGTACTCGTGGCCGGTATGTCATGAGTTCGACCCTTTAGAGCAGTGATTCTCAAAGTGATCTATATGGAACGCCAGGGGTCTATGACGACCTGTAAGGAGTCGATGTCAGCAAAAAAATAATCTGGGGGTTAATGAGGAGTAAATTGGGGTCTATTCGATATTGGTTCTCATTAAACCAGATCGTGACTTTAATTTTAAAACAAAATTTAACCAAGCAGAGAGAAACTATATTTTACCTATTTAACAAATTTCTTTACTAAATTTAATGTTAATTTGCAGTTTAAAGGCAAGAGCATAAATTTTATTAAAACAAGGACCATTTTAGTGTTTCTTTCTAGAATAAAGCTAGGGCTGCGGTAGCCCAGTGATCAAGGTATCGGATCATGGAAAGCATCATGAGTTCGAGCCCAGTACCACTAATGACCCGCCGTGTAGGGCAACGATGAACGTTAAATCTGTCGAGAGTTCAAACGTCCTCCCGTTGGTGTGGTGGGGTAGTTAGGAGAGGGGTACTAGCTCAGGTGTCGTCCACCTCCCTTGACCGTGGTTCAAAATTACGTGGTCCGTCGCCTAAAGCCCTCGTGTAGCTGAACAGTGCGACGTTAATATTCAGTCACTCCAGAATAAAGCTAAAGAAGTACAATATTAGAGGTCGCGAATTTTCTCAATTAGTCATTGATAATCTGTCAGGGTGTTTTAACCTACGTTCAATATTAAAATTCCCTTTATTCAAACTAGATTTGAGAAGTTTTTGGCTATTGTAATACAACAGCGGGCAATGAATTCATGTGGTCCCGTTGAAAAAACGGGCATATTACAATAGAAACTGGTCGGGAAAGGCACTAACAGAGATCTTAAAGTAAAGTTTAGAAACGGATGTCAGCAATTTTAGCTTTAAAAAGAATTGCCTGTTATTTTTCCCAAATATTGGAATATCGTGAAAAAGTTTTATTGCTTTTCTTAGTGAGAAGGAGTTTCAGGGCAGTTGCCAATTTCCAAATAAAAAAAGAAAGGGAAAAAAACTCTGAACACTGCTAACAAAGAAGAGATTTATGGTTCAGCCTGACGAGATTGATACCAAATGTTGAAAATTAGTTACTGAAGCATCATATTCATTCCTCTCGTTGAAAGTATGTATTTGTTGATCAATTATTTTATAGAACAGTTATTTTATGCATTAATTAAATTTTAATTAAGAATTAACATATACTTAAGTATTAAACACTATACTTCACCAAAGTTAGAAATTTAATTCTTTTAAAATAAGTAGTTCTGTATACCAGAGCTGTCAAAAAGACATTTAAGTTGATAAATTTACAAAAATTCAATATTAGGGAAGTAGGGGTCTATCCAAAACCTAAAAACATGGCAAGGAGTCTATGAGACAAAAAAAATTGGGAATCTCTGTCTTAGAGTTTAGAGGGGTTGATGCACGCTAAATAATTCGAAACTCAAAATCCTCCCGTTGGCATGCTGTGGTAGTTAGGAGAGGGTATACCACCTCTGGTGTCGTCCTGGACATCTGACCGAGGTTCAAATGTACGAGATATGTCGCCAATAGCACTAGTGTTGCCATAGAATGCGAAGTTAATAAACACTGCAGGGATTTTTATGACGATGAGCCTACTTAATTTGCTATAGAATATTTGAAATGTAATAGAGGGAATGTAATAGAGTTGTATTAGTAGAAAGAGAAGCTTATATTTAGACGTATTCAAACTGAGTTAAATCCCGCTAAAAGCAATAAACATTTTTCCAAAAAAAGTCGAGCATCTTGATTTTGAAATTGGTGATACCAAAAATGGACATTTCTGTGGAATCCGAAGCCTTTCCGGTATGCCTGCTATGACAATTTTTACGATTGGCTCCAGTGATTAATTCCGCCGTCTCGTGGCGCGTGAATTCGATTGTTCTTCCAGTTTCTTCACTAACAGCTCGCGAATTTTTACTGATGTAAGATCCGACGCCTTCGAAAATATCCATCCCCAAATTGTGGCCGTGCCATGAATGGATACTCCGAAATATGGCCAAGTATTAATTTTTATTCTAAATATAAATGGATAGTATTTACTTAAAATAGAGTCGGACCCTGATTTAAAGTATTCATCGAGATCAAACATTTTATTCGTAAATTCGTAATATCTGGGTCCAAAAAAAGTTTTTTTTTAAAATTACTTTTTGAAAATTCTATGAGAAACTCCTTTACAAAAAATATCTATAGTTAGAAATTTTTATTCATGCTGGTAAAAATACATTTTGCATGTCATGAGTTCGAGCCTAGTGCCGCTGAAGATTTGCCGTGTAAAGCTGATGCACATGAAATTTGTCGACATTAAAAATTCTCTCGTTGAAATTACGAGGGTTATCGCCAATATCCATTGTGTCAGTTCACAATGGACGTAAATTAAAATCAAATAAAATTTAAGACTGTATAACTTTTGAATTTAGTTGATTTGTAAGTTAAAATGGATTTTTATTCTTCTCTAAACAAATAGTACAACTGTAAAATAATTATAAATTCATTGACGCAACAGCCGATAGAAGGCTAATGCCTACTGATCCAATTTAAATTTTCATGATCTTGGGCACTGAGGTGCATAAACAGATGTTCCGGTCAGATGGTCAGTCTGACGCGAAGCCGTCAGTTTTTAGTTCCCAAGCAAACTCGGTACTCATTTATCGACCCACTAAAGGGATGAAAGGCTAGCAGATGGACTAACGAGAATAATCATCTGTATATTCATATAAAGGAGTATTTATATATAAACAGTATGCTTATAATCATTACATAATTCATCAATTTTCTTCATCTGATTCTTTATTACGTTTTTGTTTTACCTCTCTTTCTAATTTTTTCCTTCAAAAGCATAACAGCCCCTTACAGGCCTTGGCTGCCACAACCCCGCTCTCCTTTCAGCGTCCTCAATGTGTAGTAATTCCACTCCAGTTTTTAATTTTCAAAGTATTTAGGCCTTTCTCAATGTCATTCAGCTATCTAGTTAGTGGTCTTCCTTTAGCTCAGGTTCCCTTAGGTTTCTTAATTGCCAAGATCTTAATTAGATTATCTTCCGAGCTTCTCCAAATATGACCAGGCTACTTTAATCTATTACTACTACAATGACGCGTTATTTGTGGTTGCCGATAAAGCCTGTACGGTTCAAAGTTATATTTAGTTCTTCACCGTCCTTCTTCTGCACTGGGTATAGAAGATAGCTATGGTAATTTTTCTCTCAAACATGTCCATTGAGCGCATTATTTCTTTGTTTGAGATCCATGTTCCAAACACACACACTTTTATAAAACAAGACAATTAATATTAGCGTTTTGTAAGTTCTTAATTTAGTTCTACTGCTGATTAAATTAGATCTTAAGTGTTTTCATTTATTTTTATAACACAAATTTAAGATTTCCAACGAACAGATAAATAATGTTTCATTCCTTTGTATCACGCTTTTATCGACGTGCGTTATAAGAATCTTAAATCCGATTTCAAAAGCATAATTAACAGCTTTTGAAGAGGCTTTAAAGTGAAAATCTGTTATCATAACATGCGTCGGAACTTGGTATTTGCAGCTGTAACCATGTGAATTATTAATCATTGTTTACGTTAGAAGCTTGCCACTCTATTTTGAATTCCGCTGCGAATTGAAATGAATTCGAAATTTACAGAAGTCTCTGACTGCTCTTCAAACACTGAATCTGTTTTTCATAAATGTATTCAGTCGAGATGTTTGATGTCACACAGGAAAATGAAATATGCAAGAGGAACGATTTCGAAGGCGGGAAGAGAGATCTTCATCGATTTTTTTTAAAAAAAACTTGTTTAATGAAACCGTTATAATTTATGGAAGAACCAATTGCCTTTTTTATGCTTTACTGAAAAAGAATTTCAATCAGATGTAGAGTGGGTGATCAGTTAACGAACATAATCCGTTCCAAGACTATGTTCACTATCCGAATAGTTCGTTAACCGATAATCGATTCACCATAGACTTCTATGTGAAATCGATTAATTCGTTGTGGAGACCCTAAAAATTAAATTTTAAAAAATGTATAATTTCTTAGAAAGTTTTTAAAAAAATAATACATACATATGGTCTTGCATATTAATCAGTCCTTTTCATTTTTTGCTTATGGGGCGTTGAAGAACATGTCCAATGTCGATTGCTTTTCTCACTTTTTCAGGATTTTCCGGAAGTAATTACTAGCATTGTTGTTGTAAAGATCCCCAACCCTATTGACATCAGCTTGGTTTGGGTGCCATTCTAAGACCATTGCTCTGACATCCGCCCACTTTTTCAAAAGATCTTTAATGGCAGATGTCAGCATTGGTCCTCTTTCATCTTCCTCTTGCTCAGAAGGAGATACATTTCGCTGTGTTTCTTGGTGCTCGTCATTCAAAATTTCTTGGAGTTCTTCTGTCGTCAGTTCATCTTCATGTCCCATTATGAGCTCTTCTATGTCATCCTCGTTCACCTCCAATTCCATATCTTTAGCAGTTGTCAAAACTTCATCCATAATTTCAGGGGTGTATCCCTGATCACCTCCGAATATGTGTGTTCGTTGTCCAAACACAAAAAAATCTTTCTTGAAAGTGTTCGTTATCCGAACACAAAAATTTTTCGTGAAAGTATTCGTTAACCGATCTGTTCGTTAACGATCACCCACTGTATAAAAAATTGTGCCTTATTCCTTCAAAAAAAATTTCTGTGGATCCTATTTAAAAAAATATATTTCAATATAATCTACCTGAATGAAAAGAATCATTTATGCGAGAAGTGGCCCTTATTTTGAATCACTTAAATAGCTGCAGCATTCTCGGAAATCTCCAGAGATGGTCAAGTGGTCATTGTCATTCGTGAGCGAATTGTAAGTTCGAGTATTGGTATCATTGATGAACCACCGTGTAGAGGAGCTGATGGACGTTAAATGTGGTTACGTGGCATGGTGCGGAAGTTTGAAGCGGGGGCTTCGAGCTCAGGTGTCATACTCGTCACTTGACCGAGGTTCAAAATTATAAGGTCTGACACCAATAGCCTTTAATTTGTATTATGTAAATTTACTGTGTACTGCTATAAAAAATGTAAACTAAGATTTTGTTCAAGACTGAACGCGGAGTTGGTTGTCTCTCAAGGGATTGGTTTGTAGCTCTCAACCCCTTTCGGATGAGCTCCGTCCCTGGGGCATTCTGCCAATTAGTTTGCATATTATTACAATATATTATTGAGTCCAAACTTGAAAATGGCTTACCAACATTTTCATAATGTTGAGAATTTTTTTTTAACATCTGCCATCAGTAATGCCGGTTGTGAGAGAAGCTTCTTTAAGCTAAAATGAATCAAAAATTATCACAGATCGACTACGTTCACGTCAAGTCTTACAAATTTAGCTGTTTTGCTATGGAAAAGCACGAAAAGTGCATTTTTAATCAATAAAAAAATTTAAGTGCTTTTTATGACTTTTACTAATTTTCTTGACTAATAATTAAAATGGAGAGGCACCAAATTTCTGGTAGACCCTAGGTGGCGAAAGCCCGCGCTACACCACTGTAATGATGCGAAATTTCTCTACGCATAGAACTGTATTTAAAGTTTATTTGTGTTATATTTACGATTTTTAGCCGTTATTTAACATGGCTAGTTCGGCAAATAAATAAATAAGTGCAAGATATAATTTCAAACTTGATGAGCCGAGAAACATGACATAATTATTAAAGGCGACAAAACTGTGTTTTTTTTTATGTTCTGGAACAGTTGTATGTAGAATATAGTATGTAAAACGGATTCCATACACTTTATTAACTGTTTGAAGAAGCTGGTTCACATGCTACTTTAAACATATTTTCATCAACTTATGTCTGCAAATCATTATTTTCTAACATGAATTACATTAAAGACTCGCTTAGAAACCGTTTGGCAGATGACTACAATTCAACATGCATTCTGATAAAAACAACATCTTACAATCCTAATTTATTTTTCATCAAATCTGCAACAACAGAAGTCATACTAATGTAATTTTAATTTGAATTACACGTATAACTAAAACATTTCCTACTATACAGTGCAAAATGTATGTTTTCGTAGTAAATAAAGAGTTTTTAGTTTTGTTAGTATTTAGTTTTATTGTTTTCCCAATAATCAAAAATCAAAATTATTTGAATGCGCGCGTCTATACTTCATTAAATATTTCTTCAGAAAAAATGGCACGTTCCATAAAGGTTCTTCACCCCCCTGGTATAGACAAATTGGTTTCTCGATTTAAAAAATGTCTGAACAATGGTGGTAACTAGGAAGAAAAATAGTTTTCAAAATGTTCTTTCGTGTAAACATTAATTCTGGCTTGGAAAAAGTTTTTTCATGCGAGTTTTTTCTAAACGGTGCTTACTTTCCAAACATGTCTCGTACACACTACATATTGTGTAAGTGTTTAAATAGCATTGTAAACACTTTTTGAATGAATAAAGTACTTGTTCAGGCATCGTCCTCTTTATTTCATCACTCAAAATTTCGATCTCCGTTGACAGCAGCTTTAGGTAACCTCTATGGTGAGTGTGTGTGAGAGAAAAGTAATAATTCTCACTAACCAAACTAAACTTAACGGTAGATTCAAGGACTCCTCCACCCCTGGATGGAAGAGGCTTGTCTGCCCTTCGTATTCAATAAAACCCATCAAGGAACTGTCTAGTTAAATTTCAAATGCTGTCTTTTATCTATTCAAAAACTCCAACAAAAGACCGCTCCACCCCCATTCTGTGTTGTATACCCGGTTACGTCCGTCGCATGGTTTATATGGAGCCGTGCGTGAGCTACGCGCAAAGCTCTCTATTATTATTACCAGTCCGCGTGCTCTTCCTTCACTTTCCCCCTATTTGTTCAGATGCACCCTCAATGAGAACGATATTCTTTCTTTTTCGGCATTATCGGCGATCAGAGAATTCACTTTTTCTTCTGTTTTTTTTTTCTTTTCCTTCTTTTGCATTAATAAAATTTCATAATCGCATGTTTGACATTGAAACCTTTTCCATGCAGAGAAAAAGAGTAAAAAGATTTTCCAACTGGCCTTGGAAGAGCGACATACAGAGCCTTTTCGCTTGCCCAACGCACGACACCTTCTATTTAAATAAGAGACTGGTGTATGTTCTTGTTTCTCTGTCGCAGACACGCCTCTCGGTAGTGGACTTGGGTCGGTTTTGTTTTCTCCAGGGCGATTGTTTCTGTAAGGGGTGTGGAGGTGGGTAACTAGTAAGTTTGAAAGGTTGATAGCTGTTTTATATATTACTTACACAACGCGTAGCTATTACGTGAAGCGATAAAAAAGGTAAACGTCTCTTTACACAAAAGCAAATTGTGTTCATTTCTTTTGATGGAAATAAGAATTTGAAGGCCTTATAGTAACAATGTCAAAATCAAACACATAGTTCTCATTTTGAGTACAAACCATCCATAAAACCAACTTTATATTAAAAAAATGATTTACTATTAGTAAAAGGCGCATTGTGTTTTCTGAGGGAGTGTGATTTTGTTAAGAGGTCTGAGGGATGTTAACTTTCTCTAGAGGGCTGAAAATATAAACAATATTCAAATATATGTAACTCTTTGAATTTAAAATTAAATAAATCGAATCTTTTACACATTATTTATAAAGGAATGGGACTTCAGAAAAGTATAAAATGTTTTAAATATAACCACAATTTTAAAAATTATAAGCATATGAAAATAAGAAATTATTCTACAAGAAATATTTAAGTTTTACGTTGCGCATGCTATTTTCTAAAATATTAACTTTAATTACTAGCAATAAGCTGACTTATAAAGTTAAATGTATTCTTATCACACTGTAGTAATTTTATATTAATAGACTAATTATATTTTTTAATAAATAAAAGAATTACATTTTCAAATTTTTTTAAAAAATTTCAATATCTTTCAAAAAATTTGAAATCCAAAAGATATATTATTCTTAAGTTATGTAGAGTTTAAAGAGCATATGATACATTTTATAATTCTAAAAAGTTTTATACATCAGAGGCAACTATTTTAGAAAATAGTGTGCGCAACGCAAAAATTATTTAATATTTATTACATATACTCATATGCTTATAATTGTTAAAATTATGATTATATTTCAAACATTTTGTACTTTTTTGAAGCCATAATCCTTTGTAAATAATTAGTAAAAAATCGAATTATTTAATATAAATTTTAAAGAATTATACCTGTTTGAAAATTATTTATATTTTCATCCCTCGAGACAAAGTGAATACCCCTGAGACATCTTAACAGCGCATAATTCTGCAACATGAAGGCTATGGGTGACGCATCTCGTAAATTTGAACCTTGTTCAAATTACAAGTATGACACTTGATATAGCTACATATTCTCCGAACTTCTATACCACACCAATGTGAGACGTGATATGTCTGAACGCTTTCGAAAAATGTGTATTGGTTCAGTATGTGGCCACATTAACAGCAAAATGTGATTTTCCCTCATAAAAACCATGCAAATAAAATGTCAGCTATTTTTCCCCTCCAAATGGGCAGCATATTGCCAACTAAGCCTTTGCAGACACGGCGAGTTCTTAATTGTGAGAGTCATTTCATCGTAACACCGTTTAGTAGCGATCCCCGCTACCAAATGTAGACGCTTGAGTTAGTTTTTAATTCAAGCTCACGTCAGATGCTAAATATTGCCGTGATTTAATTCTGCTGAGAGTACCAGAGCCGAATAAAATTTCAGCTATAAAAATGATATAAATAATAATGTAACAATAAAGCTAGCTTTCATTACACATTTACTGATGATATAAAAATGACATATTTTGGAAGAATTTCGCTTCGTCCTGTCTGATGAAATGAACTCGTTAATCGAGGAGTTGAAGTAAGAACTCTCTTTGTTCTAGACCTCATCCTATATACTGAATCAGGGATATCTATCTAGTAATGAGTCAGGCTTACTTTGGCCTTGATAACGGCTGCCACACGACGAGGCATAGATTTAACAAGTTTTTGGAAACGTTCCAAGGGAATAACTTGCCAAATATTGGCTAAAGCTGTCCATAATTTTGTAAGGTTCATTGGTGCTGTGTGATGGCCTTGTTCCAAAACATCCTAAAAATGCACAATAGCATTTATGTCTAGGCTTCTAGGTGGCCCATTTATGACTGGAAAGTCAGAGGAATGATCTTCCAACCAGTCAGTAGCCAACCGATACTTGTGAGGGGTGCAATTGTCTTGCTGGAAAACTTCATTACCGTGCGGATAGCAGAACAACATAAACTGATGGAAATGATCACTCAGAAACTCTATGTACCGAATTGCATTGAGGGAGGTTGGTACATGCACCAAAGATCCCAAACAGTGCCACGAAGAAACTTCGCAGACCATGATTGAGCCACCATGCTCTTGTACAGTTCCAATCTGGCATGCAGTATTCATGGCTTCATGAGTCTGACGCCATATTCTCAGCCTCCTTTCCACGTTACGCAGTCGGAATCGAGACTCGTCACTCCTTGCTACTCGTTTCCAGTCCTGTACACTCCAGTCTCTGAGTTCTCTTGTCCAGGCAAGACGAGCAGCTCGATGGCGAGCATTGAGCAATAGTACTTTCGTAGGTCGACGGCTCCTGAAACCCATACGGTGAAGTAAGTATTGCACAGGCCGTTTACTGACTGCACAACTGGCATCATCCTTCACCTGGGAGGTAATATGAGCTAATGTTTGGCTTCGCTGGCTTTGTACAATACGCCTGAGACGTCTCTCACCACGCCTTGTCAAAGCTAATTGCCCTTTGCAGTTTGCCCGATCGCTAGGTTTTTGTCCCCATCCATGCATTCTTGATATACTCTTGACACTGTCTACCTTGAAAATTCTAGCTGTCTGAAAATCTTAGAGATCGAATCGTCCATGCGTCGCTCTCGTACCATTTGCCCGCGATCGAAAGAGTCTAAGCCAGGCAGCTTACCCATACTGACAATTCCAACAACGAATTCAGAACAACCACAGTAGCAGTTATCAGTTATCACAGCGCCCTCACTTGCGCATAAATTATGCGCAGTGTTTCACAATTTACATAACCCTTGCTATTCCTAATTCAAAAGCACGTCAGTATATTGTTACGTAGATCCGAGGGTTCGAGGATTTTATGCAAAAACAATCACAAAGAAAAAATAATCAGTTGTTTACAAGTGATGCGAATTTATTATCGAAAATCCAATCTTTTCAATACAGGATTCATCGGCAATATTCACAGGGTAAATATCCGAAGGTCTTCACACCTTCGACAGCAATCAAACACAATAACAGTGTTTAAAAATATACGTAAGTAAAGATTATTCACAAGCACAGTTGAGCTAATCGCTAGTCAAAACAATCCTCACTACTCGCTGGCTTAATCAAGACTCTCGCCGTACCGGTGAGCATCCTTTTTATATGCGCGACAGAAACTTCTAGAAATATAACCACTCGTGTTATTGAACGTGACACGAGTGGAGAGATCTACTACTTTCTAGAAGGTTTCCAGAGGGTTCCGAACCCGCCAACAAGGTCGCCAAAATGGTCGCCAAAGTCGCCCAATTGACCGCCAACTAGGTTACCAAAAATGATGCCAACTTGGCTCTACCGCCAACATTTCGCCAAGTTCTCATTCAATCGCCATTATAACGTAAGGGGCGGTACTGCTTGTGAATAGTACAATTTTAACATGAAATAAATATAACATAGAGTAATATAAATGCATTAAACACTCAAATACAAATTATTTACACTATTTACACAAAATTCGTAACACTATATATAAATCCCCATTAATTTTATCTTGAACATGTTTTTAATTTGTAATGGTCCTGGCCTTTGGGACTCGCACGTAAATAACAACTAGCTGTCCACCTATCGAACTATATCTTCCCACCAATAAAAAGGCTCATGTGAGTTGTACTTCCGTTTGCCGCATAGTATAAATACCAAGATTCTGGAAAATCCGCCTTTTTTGCTTCTTTGTCTTCGTCAAAACGTAACGAGTGTGGCTTTTTGTGCTGTGTGGTTTCTGTACTAAGCGTTATGTTTAAGATGTGTATTGTAATGTGTGCATCCATGTTCAATAAACAGTATTAATTATCTGCAAAGGACTGCCTCGTCAGTAACCTCTCAAAATTACACTAACCATCTAAAATATGAGGAATGTTAAAGAATTCCTTACACTCGCCAATTTATTTCGCATGTATATATAGAAGATAAGCGATTAACTCACTCATCCCATCTCCGGAACTATTATACTTACGGGATTTAAATTTAGCAAGCATGTTTCTTTTGTTGAGTAGAGATCCGCTGAGAACAGGTTTTGTGAAAATCAACTCCCCCCCCCCAAAGAGAGGAAGTGGGTGGGAAGCGTGATGGATAGAAAATTTACTTCTTTTAACTATTAGACCAATAGACTCGAAATTTGCCAGGCATGTTTCTTTTAATGAGTAGAGACGAACGGGTTTTCCATAAATTGTCTCCCAGAACGGGGTTATGTGACGTAAAAAATAAGTATATTTTCAATGGAGAAATCGAAGTCCTTTCTTTTTTATATGAAGATATAAAAACTATAAGAATGTTTTTGAATACAATCGGAAACCTAATGCTAGGACTTATATATCAGTAACATTAAAATTTTTACATTTATATTCGTCCTAGAAATCAATTGACTAGAAAAACATTCGCAATAAGGATCAATACACAAGTTTTTTTTTAAAAAATAAAGATAAAAGCGTTTATATCATTAGTCAACAGCAACAAGAATTTGATTAACAAAAGGATAATAAATTTGGTATTTAAAATAACAATAAACCTGAAAAATGAGTTTTATGATCTCCTCTATATTACATTTAAATCAAGTTGCTTTAGAACAATTAATATAAAAAAAAATTAAAATCAATTCTTACTTCGTTAGAAAAACTTACTGGCGTTATCTGTTGAAGAAAAATCTTACTTCGTCAGAAATAACGCAGAATAAATTTAAAATTAAGCAATAAAATTTAATTAATGAATTAATATTTGAAAAAACTGTATAAACATCAAGTGTCATCCACTACAAGTTAAAAAAATGAATTTGAACTTCAGTGGATGAATAGAAAGTTTTTTATTAACGATTGAAAATTTGAACAAGATATAGGGAGAGAGTGAACTAATAGTAGAAATTAAAAAATGATTTTTTTGAGATTTTTAAAACTCTAGAAAATTAGACTGGCTCAAATCCGCGGCATCGATGATTGTTTTCTTACGCATAGCATCAGCCCAAGTCAATGACATTTGATCTTTGTTTTCCTTCCGCATCACAATATAGTGTCGATTTACTATTCGACTAAAAAAAATGATAATTTATCACCCAATTATTCTATTTTCATATGCTGTAACCTTTCGCCAACTGTCACTTTCTCTCTTTTTATTGTCTTCGAACATCGTTTCGATAAGATGACACTCTTATCGTACCTGTAAAACCCATTTTTATATCACGTAAACAATCTGAATCGTTTAATTTTATAGTAGCATTTTATCTCGTTGGTGGCAACTATTAAACGTCAAATTTTGACATGTTTGTGACAAACGACTTTTATCAGATTTCACATTTTTATTGAGCCGCTACATCAAAAGAACGCATTTCAGTTCTTTACGGCCTTCTTTTGGAATGAATGTAAGAATTAATTTCGATGTATATATATATTGGGCAATAATATGCTTTGACGTTATCGTGAAAATTTAGAGACGGGGTTGTAAAGTTTATTTTTTAAAATACAAACGTTGGAGATTTATTCACAGTTTTCCAAAGCGAGATATCTGTTACGAAAATAAAAATCATTAGATGCAAAATCGTTCGTAAACAGAAGCTGAAGAATGTCGAAACATTTTAGGTTAAAAAAAAGCTGTGTTAATATCTTATATTTATATTGAAATAAGTGTGTGAATCAATGAATCAAATTTAGATATCAAAAAGAAAGTAACAGTTATTTGTATATTTCGAGATTTGTCTGTAAAGTATATAAGTTTAGAAAAATCAGTTTAATGATTACTTTGCTATTGGGTATTAGTTTATTAAAGACTTTTAATATATAAAACTAGCTGCATGGCTCGGCGTTGCACGGGCTTTCTCTCTACTTTTATAAACTTTCCCTTCCCTTCACAAAATCAGCACTTCTAATATTCCTTTCAAAATTACTTTGTTTTTCTTCCCCTCCGCTTAGCCCGGCGTCCCCTTGACTGTAACCCTTATAGATGAAGGGCTAGGTCAGGGGGGGCGAACCTTTTTGGATTAACGGGCCGCTTTTTCCTCAAAGAAGTGTTTAAAGAAGTACAGACGTGTCGTCAAATACATTTGACTTGTGATTATTGGGAAAATAATAAAACTAAATACTAACAAAACGCAAAGCTCTATTTACTACGAAAAATACCTTTTGCACTGTATAGTTATAGATGTTTTAGCTATACGTGTAATTAAAATTAAAGTAACATTTGTGTGACTTCTGTTCTTGCAGATTGTAGATGGTAAATAACTTACATTAGGATTATAGAATACATACTGAATTTAAGTCGTCGGGCAAACGGTTTCTTAGCAAAAAATAATTTTTGCTGTGGTTCACTTATTTTGACTAGAGGATTTTGTAATTTGTTCCAAAATACCTCTTTACAGACGGTGCTTTGCATATTCTATTCCAGAACACAAAACACACACCGCTTTGTCGCCTTTACTAATAATGCCACAGTTCTCGGTCCAACAAATTTGAAATTATCTGTTACACCATGTTAAATAACAGTTAAAAATCGCAACTATAACACAGATGAACTTTAAAATGCAGTTGTGTCAATGAAAATGACTATGCAGAAAACAGCATTTACAAAATGTGGGGTGGGCTCTCCGTGATCGGTAACTCTCATTGTCCGTAATATTTCAGAATGAACCTTGAAATTTTGAAATAAAAGGCAAACCATTCTCTGACCACTTTCATACCAAAAGTATTGTGTCGCGTGCCATCAATGGCACGTGTGCCACTGGTTTGCCATCCCTGACATACGTGTTTTTTAGAACCCCTTTCATAAGAGAAGTCTGTGTGCTATTGAAAGTATAAATGGTTTTAAATGCTTGTGCATACACCTAAGATAACAACTACACATAAAACTTGAACAAGAGAGTAATATGAAAAAAAAAAATTTAAGTCAATTCCTACTTGGATCAAAAAAGAAAAATTTTGTTTCAGCTACTTTTTATTAAATAGTTACAATTAATATAAATATGTATATACATAAGACAGAATCACAACATTAAGTGGTAATTAATTTTTATTCATTATCATTAAAGTATCGTATTGTCATCCAAAACAGTTGAGTATATAAAATTTCAGTTCAACTGAATGATTTAAAACGTGAGAAAGAAACCTTTTCAAGTTTTGACACAAGTCGCCAAAAGTGTCGCTAAGTCGCCAAAAATGATGCCCACGTGGCTGTATTTGTACTTCTTTAAATAATTGGTTTTAATCAATTAATTTTTATTAATTATAATTAAATTATTGTATTGTCATCCAAAGTAAAATCATGTATATAAAATTTCAGCTCAGTTAAGCGCTTTAAAATGTATTTTATTAACGATTGAAAATTTCACGAAGATAAATAAAAAAATATGGAGAGAGTGTGAGCTAATAGTAGGAATTGAATAAAAAACTTTCAGATAAATATTTAAAAACTATAGTAATAATAGTATAATGAAGGGTATGAACACACACACACACAGACAAATTTCAGGGATTTTGTATTTTAAAGTCAAATAAATATTAGAACAGGTGCAATTGCCATAAAATAAATTAGTTTCCTTAATGTAAGTAAAGATAAATACTAGAAGTAAAATATATAAAACAGATACAAGTAAATAAACGAAATTTTTTTATTTTACAAATGCCAGGCCATTGACCATCAGGTCATTAGGCAACGGGCTCTCCAATACCTTTTTACAATGCAATTAAGATCATTCAGTGCAGAGCACTCGTCCAAATGAGCGGCAGTCATGTCTTGTCCAGTGTCACACAAAACGCAGATAGGTGAAGTCACTAAATTAAAACGAAACAGATGAGCACAAAGGCAGTCATGTCCGGTTAAAAGTCTAAATTTAGCCACAGCAGCAGCACGAGGAGAACTTGGAATACCGTGGGATTTCTTACATAGTGTACTCCAAGGCTTATCACGAGCAACACGAGAAGCTGTAAGCGAAATGATTCCCTAAAAATCCTTTTAATTTCCAGTTTGGCAGAATGAAGTGTCAGGTCTCTTCGAAAGTTCTGAAGGATACCCGTTCCCTTTTTTGCCAAAAAGTCTGCCCTCTCATTTCCCCAAAGACCACAGTGGGATGGTACCCATTGAAAGACGATCTTTCCTTTTATCTTTCCCAGGAGTTCTCTACAGTTCTGCACACGTAAACAATTATTCTCATTATAGTTGGACAAAGCCTGAAGGGCAGAAGTGGAATCTGAAAGAATTACAGCTCTTTCAATGGGGGAAGACGAACAGCAAGTTGCTGAAGGGCTATATGTATCGCCTCAACCTCACCATCAAAGTGAGTTGTCAAAGGGCCGGCATGTAAATAGAAGGAGAAGAGGTGACTAAAAACACCAATGCCAGCGCCTTGGGCAAAGTCCAAGAGTGAGCCATCTGTGTAAATGTGAAGCCACTCCTCCGGTGGGAAGCGGGTATTGATGGTTTCCAAAGCTATAGCGTGAAGAGCAGTTGGACTTAGATCACGTTTTCTCACATTCAGAACAAGGTCCAATCTGATGTCGAGTATTGCGTAGTCGAGTGGGTTAGCAAAAGACAGTAATTCAAAGGGCACATCATTAATGACTTTATATTGAATGTTCTCACGAACACATTGAATAAAGCCCTTTTGAGTCTTAAGATTACGTCCTCCATCGGAATCATAGTCCCGCCAGAATGAATTATTTGAGAGTCTAATAAGTCTATTGAATAGAAAATAGCAGCATTCTTCTCAATTATATTAGTGAATGGCTGAAGGTCGCAAAGTAACTGCATGGCAAGTACTGGAGTAGTTTTAACTCCGCCAGTGATCATGCGAAGGGCTTGGTTATGGAAAGTGTCAAGAAGTTTTCTAACGTTCTCTGAGGCAGAGATCAGCACCTCATTGCAATAATTTAGAACTGGTTGAATATATGTCTTGTAAGTTGTATTTAAGGTATCCCTATTGCATCCCCATTTAACTCCGGTCAATCTTTTAAGAATGGAGAGTCGCTTTGTTGCCTTAGAAACAAAATAAACGAAAAATAAATACAAGTACATAAATCCTGACCTTTATTATTATGAGAGCATAAATGTCATTTACCATTGAATTTATACAAAACTTAAAGATTTTAGGTATTTTTCTAAATTGTTTGATGTTTCGAATTCTTTTAAGATGTTTTCAATTCTTTCATCCAATATTACGCATGCTTTTTTCCTTTTTATTCCAATTGTTAATAACATTTATGCCTTTATAACAAAGGTTAGTTAGCATTTATTTACTTGTATTTATTTTTTTCTTTTATTTACTTGTAAAGAGTGTTTTTTTTTTCAGGTATAGAAGTTTAAGTTAGCATTACTTTCCAAGATGGCGACCGATTTAACAGCTGTCAAGTGATTTATTCTCAGTTTGTGGTTTGGTAATTCATCAAAACGATCATCAAGCAAGGCGTAGATTCGTCGAATGGGCCCAAAACGAGATTGCCGTTGTTCCCGATTTTCATAAGCGAATTTTGTTTAGCGATGAAGCGCACTTCTGGTTGAATGGCTACGTCAACAAACAAAACTGCCGCATTTGGAGTGAAGCTAATCCACAAGTGTATGTCGAAACACCGTTACATCCAGAAAAACTGACTGTTTGGTGCGCTTTATGGGCTGGTGGAATCCTTCTTCAAAAACGATGAAGGCCACAACGCTACAGTCAATGGTGATCGGTATAGAGCCATGATTACTAACTTTTTCATCCCTGAATTGAACAATCATGATGTCCAGGAGCTGTGGTTCCAACAAGACGGCGCAACATGTCACACAGCTCGTGCCACAATCGATTTATTGAAAGACACGTTTGGTGACCGCCTAATTTCACGTTTTGGACCTGTGAATCGGCCTCCAAGATCTTGTGATTTAACACCGCTAGACTATTTTCTGTGGGGCTATGTAAAGTCATTGGTCTATGCGGATAAGCCACAAACGCTTGACCATTTGGAAGACAACATTCGCCGTGTTATTGCCGATATACGGCCACAAATGTTGGAAAAAGTCATCGAAAATTGGACGTCCAGTTTGAACTACATCCGAGCCAGCCGTGGCAGTCATATGCCAGAAATCATATTTAAAATGTAATGCCACAAGATTATCTTTCGAATAAAAAAAATTCATGTCAATCGAGTAATACATCGTTGTTTTATTGCAATTTAAAGTTCTATACCTCTAAAAAAACACCCTTTATCTTGTATTTTATTTCTAGAAATTATTTTTACTTACATAAATGAAACTAATTAATTTTGGCAATTGCACTTGTTCTAATATTTATTTGATTCTAAAACACAGTTTTCCAAAAAATTCCTGAAATTAGTTCATACTCTTCATTATATTGTTACTTACTATTAATTTTTAAATATTTCTCTGAAAGTTTTTATTTTTATTACATTTCACTACGCTTAAAACATATTCGCACTATAATATCTTAGCAATTTAATATAAATAATTAAATTTGATTGGCAAAAATGTATTTATCCTTGTAATTCGACAATCGAATCTGTTCTAAGAGGGGATGAAAATGTGTTTCTCTAACCACGAAGAGTTTCAAAGTTCCTCTCAGACCACGAGATGTTATGTGTCCGCTCTAACCACGTCCGCTGTAGCCACTCAACCTCCATAATGTGGCCCTGGAGTCAAAACAATTGCCTACCCCTGCTGTGAGTCATTTGGAACAAAAAAATTAAAACACTGTTTTATTTCTGGAGATTAATTCATTAAGATAAATTTCACACATTCAAAACAAATGTTTTCCTTTTTTGTATATTTTCAGAATGTCTTTTGCTAAGTTATACTTATATTTGAATGCTCTCTGTAGTAATATCTTACGAATAATGATTCATATTACGAAACGTTACATAACGCAGCTGCTAATCAACGAAGGGTGTGACACAACTGGTAAATTTTTTTTAATAACATTAGATTGGTTTAAGACGCATGACCTCGATTTGTTGAATGGCTGCCAATTTTATAAAACTCTAGAATTCCTTATTCTAGGAAATTTAGGCGGTATTTTCATACACATCTTAAATATACTATATGCTGCACTTATTATTATTAGCTTAAATTTAAAGAATTATTAACCTGAAAATCTTACAATAGATTGTTAGCATAAGAAAAAAAATATGATTAAATTAGCTTTTGTCTACATTACTTTTATAGCTATGGTTATATTGCAGTTAAATTGAAACGTTGGCAACAATTTGAAAAAAAAAACCTTTTAGTCGGCTTTAAAGCGCATTAATCCTTTCTGTTTCACTACGCTTAAGGTATCCGACTACGTTCGGAACCGTGATTTTAAAAAAGGTCATGAATGGATATTTTTCATGATATTTAGTGTCACTTAGATTAGAATACATGGATAAAATTGTTTTAAGGACATTATGACAAAAAAAATTATTTAAATACAATATTTCGGCAGAAAATTAACTTAGAATAACCTTTTTTCAAAATGTTCTCCTTTTATAAAAAATGCTTCTATATTAATAACATTTTGCTTATATAAATGAAAGACTTCTCCAGAGAGTCTGAAATATATTTTTTGAAAAATTCGCATTATATTTTCAGAGTTACCACCTATTGAAATAATTATCGGCATTTTTTTTCTTAAAATTTCTCCCCTCTGTTTTAGTAAAATATAGATAAATCCATTTCTAAGTTATATATTTCAAAAATTCTAGTTCAGCCTCTGTACAGAGGTCTGATCTATATTCAGGCAAAATATTATTATAATAGAAGCATTTTTAATACAAGGAGAATGTTTCGAAAATTGTTCATTCTGCGTTAATTTTTTGTCAAAATATTGTACTTGAATAATTTTTTAATGTAATAATAATTTTAAAACAATTTTATATACGTTTTCTAATCGAAGTGACACTAAATATCACAAATATTATCCATTTATACACTTTTGCAAAATCACGGTTCTGAACGTAGTCTTAAAAGTTAAAATTTCTACAGAAAAAAAGCTAGGCAATTTATTTAGGCCAAGAATAGTGGTTGATTAAGAGGAAAAATTTTGTGAGCGTTGCAAGTACCATTTTAATTTTGCGTGTGATAAAATACTCAACTTTATTCGATAATTGAGCATGTGCTTTATGTATAAAATGTTTAAAATAATAGGGCATAAATAGTTAAGAATATTTTTTTATGTTTCTAAGGGGACTGCGGATTCATGTTTTATCATTTCAGACCTAGTACATTCCCCGGGAGCTGGTATCTCTCTTTAGTGCGGCACCCTATAGGCGGATACCAATCGCCGCATGTAATTTTGACGCCCAGTTTCCTCCCTAGAGGGAGGCACCTGAGCTCTGACGATTCGAACCTGTACTAGGATTTAATTTTGCCAAGAGCACCTAAGCCAAACAGACAATCTAGAGATCTTTTACATGCCGTATAATCATACGACATGGCCGCTGCCGATTTTCTTTATCATGAAAATCCACCGACTTCGGCTGTTGTTGAACCTGCAACCTTAAGTGTAGAAGGCCAGCGACAAACCAACCCCACCACCCACCTAGCATAGTTTAGAACAGTGATCCGCAACCCCCGGTCCGTGGATCAAATGGTGCCGAGCCGCCTAAAGAACACTAAACTGTTGGCATTTTATTTAAAGTGGTGCATTTCTCTCGGATTTGAGCAACTTTCCGCAGAAATCACTTTATATTCCACGTTAAATCACTTTTATTAATTTTTGGTGTAACTATATTTTATTCTGAAGGCATATTTAAATGTAACTAAATTAAAATTATTAAATGAAAACAATCTAAAATATAAACAATCAACGTGCCCCACCCGCAGCGGGATGCGAATAAAATTACCAAAACGTTGACCGGTCCGCAGTGATAAAAAGGTTGAGGAGCAATGGTTTAGAATACAGTCAAATTAAATAACATTAAAAAAAATTTCAAGATATCTTTTAAGTATAAAAATATTATATGCAAAATTTGTTGCACAAATCCAGGGATTTATAAAGACCAGTTTTAGTTATTGCAAATAAACAAATATTTAATCAGATAATATTTTACTACTATCTATAAATATAAAGGTTAGTTCAAAGTAAATTGTAAACGTGTTTTTATTCATCTATAGTAGAATTTAACGGTTTGAGCAGCTAGTGAAATTAGATGTTCCATGCGGCGATGAAACACTGAAACACCAAGAATTAAACCAACTATATATATATCGTAAAGGATATACTATATGAATTTTAGAATCTACAGAAAAATAAATGTTTGAAAATTTTTTTAAACTTTTTGAATTTTGCAACTGATGTGAAATATGACTGTTCGCCCTGTATCGAAATAAAATAGGTGAATAAATTATCGTCCGTATTTTTTTATGAAGCGATAAAAAGTTTTCTTTGAATTTCTACACAATCTTCGACCAATATGAGAGAGAGAGAGAAAGTAATATTTACGTTGCACTCTACAGAGGGTGGAATCAAATTCCCGGTACAAACTTTAAGGGTAGATACAGGATATTCTGTAATAATCATTTATTGTATAGGAATGTATGGGTGCAAGTGCCGCGGTAAGGCTCAAGCACAAAAAATTAGAGACGAAAGGAAAGACAAAGTATTTATTGAAAGTGTCGCTAACAAGGGAAATGTTAACAATAACTGTTCAGCACATTAGCTATGAAGTCCAGCTGCAACTCACATTACTGCACCACCCACTGGCAGTCGGCGAAGATAGCCTGCCGGATTCCAAGCTTGCACTCGCTGGAAATGGAAGAAGTGTAAGAAATTTTCGTTTAACATTCTACAAACGGTCTGATGACTCACACTTGCGTGATGAGCAGCAGCGCTTGTACTGGACTCTGGTCTATCAGCCACAACATTCAAGATGCTTTATTCCAGGCTTGAACTGCATACAGCTCTTTGTCGACTAGTATTACGTCTGATGACGTGCAACGAACGTGTTTCTCGAAGTTGACGATGTAACCGCGGGAAAATTCTGTGATCCGGCATTCCTCGATGCGTGATACATTCGTAAGGCAGCTCTGCCGTTACCATTTACATGAAAAAATTTACTTTTACATTTACTTTGTTTGTTAAAAGTTTACATTTACTTTGTTTGTTAAAAGTTTACATTTACTTTGTAAAGTCTCCCCTCTTAAACGTCTCCACAACTGTGAATGGCACTTTCCCCTACTGAGATACATAATGTTGAACGGCTGCTAGACATCTACTGCCCCCTATCGGCAACGAAACCAACCAATAACTCCATTTTTGTTTTTGTTTTTCCCTGTTTGTGCCTCACTGCGTCTCTCTCATTTACGCCTTTACATCCCTATACAATATATTATTGTTACAAAATGTCCTGTATCAACCCTTAAAGTTTGTGCGATGAATTTGGGACCATCTTGTATAAAGCTGTATAAAGGCTATATGGCACGAGGGCTACACCTGAGCTGTTAAAGTTTATTAAAAGCAATGTAAATAGCGTGTTTTTTTTAAAAAATTTTAATTTGTAAGATTTTACTAGACAGTTCTCTTGAGCGTCTTACTTTAAAAGTTAAGGACTCTCACACACACACACATCATCTCTAAACATTCCAAATATTTGAAATATTTAAACTTTTTCTGAACCTAAAAGAATTTCTTATTTTTAGAACACCAATTACAAAGCTATTTCGCAACTAAACCGACATAAACATAAAAATACCCCTTTTTTTTCTTTCTTTCTCTTTAACCCGGTAGTTCAAGAGCTTTGCATGAGTAGCTACCATATTGCTGCCAGAGCGATACAGGTTTATGGGATCTATCAAAAAAAGATAAAAATATAAAAAAAAGCGTACCGATCTTCCCTGCTGATTCTCAGAAGAGGACTTTTTCGCCACCGGCATAAATTTCGAATACGCATTTATGACTAAAATAAAATCCCATCTTTTCACATGAGAAAAAAGACGAGCATTAGGCAAAGAATTCGAAATTTAGGGTTACGAGACAAATCCGTGACTCGTTAAAATGCTGAAAATCTCAAGTTCTAAGATTCGCACAAAGAAAGAGAAGAAATTATCCGGTGCCGTAATTTATTTTTATGTAAATCATCGCGGCTGTTTTTCAAAAGGGTAAAATTTTTATAGCTGAAGATGATTGCTGACATTATGACGATGTAATTACCTTATTTTCTGTCATCTAGAATGTTCCATTAAGAGAGAAGTCGCCAGAATCTCATATATATTTTCAACAAAAACTGTTTCTAAAGTAACTCATAAGTTAAGTACTCATTGTATGAATGTACATTTATTCACGCGTATACGAAATTAAATGAATTCTATTAAAAAATTATTTTGCTTACATATATATATATATATATATATAAAAAAAATCCTTTTTATATAATGTTCAAAATATTCGTTAGTATTGTTTACTTAATTTTGTCTATGAGTACCAGTATATGAAGTGAAAACGCTGCTGTTTGAGACGCTAACTGCAAAGATTTCGTTCCTCAATATCTTTTATCGAACAAGTCGTGGTTATAGGTCCGAAAATGTTACAAATCGCTAATACAAGATTTAATAACCGTGTATTTCCAGGTAAAAGCCGAGAACTCTTTGAAATTTTCTTAAGGTATAAGTAAGATATTCGGGTTATACAACCTCTGACAATAAAGTTCGGTGAATAGTCCTGTAACATTAACGTAGATGAAATATTAAAGAAAGTTACCTTACTGTCCTTCGAAATAATCACCTCTCATAACTATGCACAACTGAGACCTGCTATAAATGCCCTGAAAACTTTGCAAGAAGTCTTCTTTTGAGATGAAGTTCAAAAGCCTCGTCACGTTTCGCGTTGGATGTCAGAAATATCGCCAAATCTCTTTCCTTTCAAAGCGAGTTTGAGTCGCGGGAACAGGAAGAAGTCTGACGAGAATGGGCGATGTTCAATTTTCACACACACCCTTTTTGCCAGGAACTGTTTGACGATATTGGCTGTGTGAGGGCGAGCATTGTCGTAAACAGAAAACCATAAACTTGGGCGTACTGGGGTCGTACCCCGCGTAGCCGTTTCATGAAACGGGTCAAAATTTCAATGTTCCTCGCAGCATTCGTCGCCCTGCTATCATGCACACAGTTAATAAACGATCTTTCGTGATTAATTTAATGTTTCCTCACACTGACGGAGATCGCCAGTTTTTCCCTACGGGGTTTGTCAGAAATACTTCCCGGTCTTCTCGCAAAAAGGGCGAACCACTGGTACTCACACTTCATGGACATTGATTAATCTTTATAAACACGTACCAGCATCGCATAAAGTTTCTTTCGGTGTTTTGCCGAGCTTATAACAAAACTTTAAATTGAACTTTTGTTCGTTCATTTTCCTGTTCTCTGTTAAGAACCAATGCACTAAACAAGCACTTTGTAGAACAAGTTTTACACGGCGCACAACTGAACAACGGTGGGTGAAGATGGTCAACACCTGCCGCTAAGCATATGCAGCGTTTTGTTTCGCCTCTGTAGCCAGATCGGTCGTTCTGACTTCATTCGCCGAACTTTATTGTCAGAGGTTGTATATATACAGGATCCGCTAATCTAAAAAAACATAGTTTAGGGGGGAAAGGGGGTAACATTTTCCGTTAGCCTTGCGCAAGTGATATTAATCTTTTAACTTTTTGGGTGTTTTGAATGAAACTTTTATTAGGTAAGAAGAAAAAAAAGCTACATAAATTCTTCAAAGTCAGTAACATAGTCAGAATTTCCAAATACTAGTTTGTAAAATTCGCATTCACTCTCACTAGGATGTCTGAATGCATATAATCACTATGCAGTGAATGTTTCCTTCAGGGCATGAAACATAGGTTGGAAATCACGTGCCGTATTCGAATTTCTCCTCGCGCTCATTTTCCAAACAAAAAAAATGGCTCACAGTGTAGGACCTACTTAGTGTACATGATAACAAATGAAAAGATAAAGGAGTTAGCTTTAGAGATTGTTCTAGTGTCCATGGATTTGGCAAAGAAAACGTATAAAACACTAGACTCCACCGAAGATGGCAACAACTGCAGATACAGATTCCGGAGCATCTTGGCTAGGGAGTATCTCTTGCTAGGAGTCCTTGAGTGGAATTAGGTCAAGCTTTAGTGCTCTTGGAGTGAAAGCTGGGCATCCGAAGATGTGTTTGGTCGTTGGATTTCCGGGCAGTTTTTACTCTGTATGCAAGATCTTGCTTCATCAGGATAGATTTCCATGCCCTTGTAGTGATGAGATCTTAATCTTGCGATTATAAATGCTATGATTCTTAGGGAGTCAAAGTCTTTTATGAGTGGTTTCTTAAAGGAATGGGTTAAAAGTCTAACCACAGGGTTTGCATTAGTAAGTGTAGTGGTGGTACATGGGTGGCCATGGTCTCTGGGTGTTTTGGTCAATGAATCAGCACACTCATTTCCTTCGATATTTACGTGAGAGATATCCATTGTAGCTTCAAATAGTTACCAGAAATGAAATTATCGTCATTAGCGTCTGGCACAGTGGCGCACACAAGGGGGATCATATAGGTCCGGACCCCCCAAAGCCCTTGATTTTTTTCCAATTGATTATAATTCTAAGAATATAGTACGTAAAATTTAATAAAATATTTGTTATTAATGAATAATTGTATTAATTAATGCTAACTATTTATTCAATAATTAGTTTTTTACTGTTTTTTGTTCCTGAAAATCGACAAAATCAAAAAGAGCATGATACAAGAATGGCGGACTTTCGACCCTGGATCCTCCCCCTTAAAAAATTCCTGTGTGAGCTACTGGTCTGGCATTATACTTTACAGCAGTATGATGGGAAAATATCCCACTTGGAAACATCCACACCCTCATGAGGACATCTTTGAAATATACAGGATTTTTTCTTTTTCAATTCAGCTTATATATACGGTTTTTAAAATTTGGGTAATTTTATTTAGAACGCACTTTCGCTTTTCATACTCGGATAGGCTTATATTCGAAAAGATATATAGTAATCTTAATTTATTAATTTCGGTAATTAGTGTACCAGCTTAAATATCTTTTTCTTTGAAAGTACCGAAGAGTTTCGAATTCTAATTTTGACAGTTGTCGCGGTCCGAAGGTCGCGGGCGTGAGAAGGCTCAGGGAAGAAGCAGACATGATCTTAAAAATAGCGACTTTTATTCTATCTTTAACATTTTATGAAAGTACACAACTTTATAGCTTAACTCTGGGAAGTCTGAAATCCTAGCCCTTAATCTGATTTACAAGATTATTGAAAATCACTTAGCTTCGGTTGGAGCTCCTTGTGATGATCCTTCTCGAACCCTGATAGCTCGGTCAGCTCTAAGGTTATTTTCTTCCACAACTCCAGATGGATTCTACGACGAATATTGATTTCAGGACGCGTGACCTTCCAGTCGCAGTTCACCTTCTCTTATTCGTAGATTTGACGGAAAACGATCAACGATTAACCATTCACCTCACATACCCAACGTCAGGGCTTAAGTAGTAGTTACATATGTATAAAATCAAGTCAGCTCTACGAAAGGCGGTTTTTAAACTAAAATCATAGTAAAAGAATAGTTTCCCCGAGAGGATTTGTAGAAAACCCCGAATAATACTCGTTACACAGTGTACTCAGAAGAGGGTCGGTTTATGCCCACGTGTGTGAGTGGCTTCATGTCTCATTTACTTTGTATTCTCGAGTTACGGAGAGTTCCCAAATTTTATAATAGTTTTTTTTCCTCTCTGTTGTACTTCAAATTGAACACAACATTTCGTTCTTCAGTAAATTTGTATTTTGAGTTAAAATGTTCAGTTAGTAGACTGTAAGAAATAATTTCATTTAAAGTTCTAAAAGTTGATATGTGCAAATTAAATTTTTTTAAAATCCAATTGGGAAATTTCCAGTATAATTTGTGTTGATGATAATTTTTTACTATTAAAAAGGTAATATTGTAAGAATCGAGGTAATACTATCATCTATAGTGATGATAGCATTTTTTCTCCAGTTCGTAATAAACGTGCACGCTTTCTAATCAAGTAGCGATGAATAGTTGCTAGTTAGTCGTTTTATTCCTAATTTCTCGATTTGGATTTTTATATATTCCTAAAAATTTATACTATTTTTATATGTATAAATTTCCACTGTACACTGATTTTAATGTTTTTGTAATAAAAACGATTTTTTAATACTGTGTAACATGGATTTCTTTATTACTTTTTTTTGCACGTTTTCTTCATAAAAACTCGTATTTAGAGTTTTTTCATCTTAAACTTTTTAAAGTAGCGGAAAATATCCCCAAATATACCATACTTCGCATGTATTTTTTACACGATGTCTTTTGCATGCTTTTTTGAGGAATGTACCACCTAAACAAAGAATTGGGTGTACTGATTTATGCATAATACGAGTAAATTTAGTATAACATTCGAATATACATTGTATCCAGGGGAAAATGACCATATTATCGTCAATACATCAATTAATACTCGAGCCATACGACCGTCATCAATTTCCGAACACAGATTTTCTCAAAATAGAAGAGAAAACAAGAAGTGGGTTCTCCGAGAACGAACGTTACAACCACACGCGATTTATTCCACTAATTCGAAGAACAAAAGAAGGGAAGCGACGATTTATGGCAGCCATTTTCATCTTTTCGTGCGTTGTCCTGACGAAATATCAAAAATGTTAATGAGGTTATTTACTCCGCAGATTCTCCACTTGAATATTAGAACAAAAATTTCTCTCGCATTGTTTATCTAGGAAGACAGATTCAAATGAACTTTCCTTTTTTTCTGCAAATGTTTGGCATTGTTACTTTTGAGGCCGCATCCATTTCTGAAACAAAAAGAAACGTATGAATGGGTAAAACATTCTACAAAGTAGATAGAAATAAGTTAGAAAGAATAAAATGAAGTGTTATGGTCGTAGCATAGCTAAGCATCAATTATGTTACTCATACAATAAGAAATAAGTGAACATCTTAGGCCTAAGGATTGATAATCAATGTATTAGTTCATTTATGTTTATTTTTTCAATTCCTACTATTAGTTCACAATCTCACTATATATATATATATTTATCTCTTATCTATATATATTTATATATCTCTATCTATGTATATTTATTTATCTCCCTTTTTATATATCTTGTTCAAATTTTCAATCGTTAATAAATTGCTTTTTATTCATCCACTCAAGTTCAAATACATTATTTTAAAACTTGTAGTGGATGACACTTGAATGTTAATACAGTTTTTACAAATATTGATTCATTAAAATATGAATAATTAATGAATAAATAGTAACAAACAAAAGTAATAAAAATTCAACACCTTATATAGAAAGAAAAATCGCTTTATATTTTGCTACTTAATATTGAGTTTCTGTCACATGTATATAAATATATATATTAATTGTAATTATTTAATGAAAAGTAACTAAAATAAAATTTTTATTTGTTGAGCTAAGCAGGAAATGACTTAATTTTTTTTATATTACTTTTTATTAAGAGTCTTAAAATGTACAATAATTTTATGAAAACGAAAGAAATTAAATTATTTTAAAACATGATAAAAAAAAAAGAAATATTTCATTTTAAATAATTCTGAACTTTAAAAAAAATCCGTGAGAAACTTAACCCCTACAGAGGACCATAAGGTTGCTAAGAGTCAATATTAATACGTAATAGTGTTTATTTTAGTTTGCTTGGATGTAAAATGAATAAAAATCGTAAGAAAAACGCATAGCAACATTGGACCAATATGTAGTTTTTCCAGGCATTTGTTTTTTAGTTCGTTCAAATATATTTTATAACCGCGGTTACTTTATTATCACATAAAGAATGTGAGAAAACACAGTAATTTATTATTACAGGACACTCTAAAAACTGAATCAAGTAATTAGAATAAGAAAACTGCTCTCAAATGTTTCACCATTTACCCCAATGGGTTAAACAGTTCTTTTCTAATTGCCACGTAAAACAAAATCTACAAGTAATTCCTCTTTATCGTAGTAGCTAAAAGACTTAAGCTTATACGTCAGGGGGGAGAGTGTGATATTGATGTCGCGCAGTAAAGCTGCACGAGGGGTATTGGTGACGGACTTCGTAATCTTGAGCCACTCTCAAGTGACGAAGACGATATCTAATTTGTGGCGTCCCCTCTCCCCTAACTTCCACACCCCACCGCGGGAGAACGTTTGAGACTCGCCACTTTAACTTGCATGAGGGAATATTAACGTCGCACTGTTCAGCTACACAGGGGCTTTTGGCGACGGACCTCGTAATTTTCAACTATGGTCAAATGACGAGGACGACACCTGAGCTTTCACCCCCTCTCCTAACTACCACACCACACCAACGGGAGGACGTTTGAGCTCTCGACAGATTTAACGTGCATCGCTCCCCCACACGACGGGTCTTTCGTGGTACTGGGCTTGAACTCATGACATGCCTGCCATGATCCGATACCTTGACCACTGGCTACCGCAGCCCTTACTTTAACTTGCAACGGCCTCCCTCTACATGTCGGGACTTCAGTGGCACTCGGCTGTCCAAAATAAATCAAATACATAGAACATAAAAATAATCCGCATGCAAAGAGTTCTTACAATGCTTAATTTATATCCGGATTTTTCATAAATAACTTTAATTAATTAGATTTTGACAAGGTATTCAAATATTGTATTTTTTTAAAAATTCTGAAAATTAATCTATTAAGCCCTTAAGCTTCTCAAACTCTCTACGTTCGGGACCCAATTTTCATCACCCTCCCCCTACCTCCATACAATAACGATGAATTGAATGCAATAATAATGTATTTTGACGCTAATGCTACAATACAAATTTAATTTTAAAGCATATAAATTACCAAGATAATTATTAAATTTTGTATATGACAAGCCAATGGAAAAAAGTCAATAGTAATTATTAAACTTGCTCTAAACTTAGTATTGATAAACTAATTATCAAATGCATTGAGCAGTGCTGATACATTTATATATATAGTACAGGGAGGGCGAACCATTGGCACGCGTGCCATTGATGGAAGGTGGCACAATATTTTGGGCACGCCACCAATCAAAACGATCAAGCGTGATTGATTCTTCAATTAAGGAATTTTCAACGCGAAATTTTTCTCAGAGTTCAAAGAATTATTATGTACCTTGGTGCGACATCATTTGATAACTGAACTTGCCCCAATTCGACGTTGGAAATATGTAGAATTTGAAATGAGACTTATTGTTTTCTAGTCTAGTTCAATATGGACTCAAAAATTTATTGAAACAAGAAAAAAGTTAGAATTGATTGAAACAGAAAGATTAACACACACAAACAATGTAAGTAGAAATGCCAGTAACGAAATTTTGGAAAGATTAAATTCGCTTCCAGACACGTTTAACTGTTTGAAGATGCAGGCTTTAATGCTATTTTAACCATATTTTTATTATCCTATCCTACAAATCATTATTTTCATAGATGAATAACATTAAAGACTCGCTTAGAAACCATTTGGCAAATGACTCCAAAATTCAGCATACATTATACTAAAAGTAACATCTTACCCAATCCTAATATAATTTATTTTTCATCTAATCTGCAACAGCAGAAATCACATTAATGTTACTTTATATAATTTGATTTACACGTTTAACTAAAACATCTAGTACTATAAAATACGAAATGTATTTCTCTGTAGTAAATGAACAGTTTTGTATTGTTAGTATTTAGTTTTGTTATTTTCCTATAAAAACACAAGTCAAAATTATTTGACGGCACGTGTATACATCATTTAGTATTTCTTTAGAAAAAATGGCATGTTAGTCCATAAATGTTCTCCACCCCTGGTTTAGTATATTAGAGTAGATGTGTATTTGGTTTTTTTTACTATGCAGGATAGTATACATTTGTTTTGTATCCTTTCAGTAAATCAATGCATTTTTTTAAATCTTATTATTTTCGAATTTTCGATATTCTCGCCCCTCCCCCACTTAGGATCATTCAGCCCTCCCCCTCCTAGAGTGCGCGCCCCAAAGTTTGAGAAACGCTGCCCGCATAACGTACGGGCTATTGAAAGTTGGCTGCGACTGGTATGCTCGTACGCTGTGCGGGCACTGATATTTTCTTTATTTGATTTGCGCTTACTTTTAATTCTTACTAATATTCTTTTATTTAGTGCTAGTATTTTGAAAGGGTGATACAGTTTGTCTATGGTACTGACATGCTTTCCGTCCAACCTTTATTATTATTATTATTTTTTTTTTGTGTGATGAAGGCAGGAATTTGTATGGAGTTTAGTTATCAACAATAAAAAACGTGCCTTTTTTTTAAAAAAAAGTATTTTGGGTAAAAACAAGCAATGTAAAAAAAAATTCCTACTTTGTTCAACAAAGAAATTTTTTTTCGTTCTTTAAATTTAATGAATGAATTAATATTTGAAAAAAAAATGTATTTGATGCCAAGAAGAATTTGTTAGAAAAACGTACTGGCGCCATCTGTTGAAAGTAGTTCTAACTACGCAGGAAATAATGCAGAATAAATTTAAAATTAAAAAAATAAAATTTAATTAATGAATTAATATTTTAAAAACTGTACTGACATCAAGTGTCATCCATTACAAGTTTAAAAAAAATATATTTGAATTTCAGTGGATGAGTAAAAAAAAAATTTCTTAATGATTGAAAATTTGTGAACAAGATATATAAGATATATATATATATATATATATATATATATATATATTAAATATATATAGGGAGAGAGTGAACTAATAGTAGAAATTGAAAAATGACCACTTACGGGGTTAAAATTTACTTAAATTCTGGAAAAGTACATCATTATATTTAAGCAGTTATTCGTAGACAAGAGAGACATTGATAGACTCTTGATATTTTTATTTATAAAATGAATTCAGCGTTTTCAAATATTTGCATGCATGGCATTTTTAATGCAATGTGGAATTAAAACTCATGTTTAGTACAATGTATTCGAAAACCAACAATCCAGGAAATATGCTTGCGCAAAATTTTTCTGGTTTAAGCAATAACTATTTCACAAATATGGTTTTAAAATTAATTCGATAAAGTTTTTATGATTCGATATTATTAATGTGACCAATCGTCCTGTTTTAGGGAGGACAGTCCTCCTTTTACAGGTTCTGTCCTTCCTCGAAAAGTGTCCTCCTAGTTGTCCTCCCTTACAATATATATATATATATATATATATATATATATATATATATATATATATATATATATATATTAAAAAACTCATCTATTAATCTCTATTCAGAGATGAACCAAACATGTTTCCAATATATTGAAGAATGGTCTGAAACAAATAGCACAGAAAATAACAGAGTTTTCAATGATATTTTTTTTTACTTCATTGTTAGTAAATTGGGCAGATATAGAAAATTGTGTTGAGTTTTTGAAAGAAATGCCCGATATTAAAATCGATGCAATTGTCTGTTTTAAAAAATTAGAAGACCAAATGTATATTAAAATTCTAATAAAATGGAACAATTGGAAAATCAGCATGCTGAAATTGATAAAAGATGGGTGGAAATACTTAACCGTTTAAAAAATGAGCACTTTCTATATGATAATTTAGTTATTCTTGTTGAATTTACATTGTGCTGCCCTGTGTGGAACTAATGCAGAAGTTGAAAAAGTTTTTTCAGTTGGAAATGATTTTTGAAAAAGTGAGAAATAAATGGAATGTTGATATTTTAGCTGCAGTACTTACCCTAAAATTCAGTATGAAGAATATTTTTTTGCTCCGAAATTTCCTATGTATTAGAAAATGATAAACTGACAAAACAATCATTCAATGGGAAACGACACGTTTAAGTAAATAATTAAAATGAATATGTACGTGTGTAATTAGTGTATTTTTATTTGAATTAATAAAATGTTGCATGTATTTACGCTGTAACTTGTTCTTAAATTGTTCGTTCTGTCGCCGCGGTAGCCGAGTGGTATAGGTATCGGATCGTGGCTTGCCTTGTCACGAGTTCGAGCCCAGTACCACTAAAGACCCGCCGTGTAGGGCAGCGATGCACGTTAAATCTGTCGAGAGCTGAAACGTCCTCACGTTGGTGTGGTAGTTAGGAGAGGGGGTGCCAGCTCAGGTGTCGTCCACGTCACTTGACCATGGTTCAAAATTACGTGGTCCGTCGCCAAAAGCCCTCGTGTAGCTGAACAGTGCGACGTTAGTATTCAATCAATCTTAAATTGTTCGCGCGTACGTCATCCTTTTCTTTGTAAAAAACTGGTCACCTTAATATGCGAATAAAACTCATAACATTTGTAGAAAAATATCAATCTAATTGTTTATCGGATATTTTGAAAATCATTTACGTAATAAATTAATCACTACGAGATGCTTGGAAACTAAATATCAATAGAAAGATTGCAAAAGTCACGAAAATTGTAATGTCTGGATCGGCAAATTACCTCCGTAGGTAAACATTATGTCTTAATTTGGGAAAAGGAGCCACACCCTTTTGAATAAGAAAGACCAAAAGGAGATAAATTACAGGTACAAGGTACGCATACTACATCATTGTTACAACAGCAGGTCAATATTCGAAGGAATATTTTTTTCTGTAAAGATTAAGTGAATGATTACTGGAAAATTTCTTTTTCTAACTATTGTCCAGTCACGGTTGCAAAAGTAAAAGGGGAAAAAAATTTTACGTGATAGATATAGTGAAAACAAAAAACTTAATGGATTTCAAATAGCAATATATTTTAGTATTGAGTGTCAAATGGATGCGGAAATTAACCCAGAAAAGTATTGGTTCATGAAAGTTCATAAGTAGCTCAAATTTTGTAAAATGTTTATTTTTAATGAGATTTTATGTATAGAAGTTATGGTTGCTATATTATCTTGCAGGTATATTAGCTACATATATGAAGGTAAAAAACAACTCACTCATCACGAAATCTCCGGAACTATTTTCACAATTAGATTTGAAATTTGGCAGGCATGTTCCTTTATATAATGGGGTAGAGATCCGCTAAGAACGGGTTTCGGGAAATTTCGACCTGCAAGGGATTACGAGATCTTAAGGGGGCGTTTTAGCTTTAAAAAAATCCTGTTTTTGAAATATTAGACCTATCTTAGATTTGAATTTTGTAAACATGCTTCTTTTGTTGAATAGAGATCCGTTAAGAACGGATTTTCCGGGAATAGATTCCTCTGGGGGTTGCGTGGAGTTAATGGAGCAAATAGATAAAAAAATCCCACTTTCTAAGTATTGTAATGAAATGTGGTATGCATGTTTCTTTTGATGAGTTAAAATCCGCTAAGAGCGGGTCTTACAGAAATCGGTTGTAAGAGAGAAAAGGGACATGCTAATAAAAAAAATTCCGTTTTTGAATCATTAGACTAAGCCTTGAAATTTAGCAAGCATGTTTATTTTGTTTGGTAGAGATCCGCTAAAAATGAGTCTTGCGGAAATCCACGTTAAGGGAGGGATTGCAGTAGCATAAAAGACAATGCTACTTTAACTTTTGAAATTCAAGTCCTACCTTTTTTAAATTAAGAAGTGAGGGTTATGAGAGTGTTTTTCAATACAATCCAACTCTGTATGCTAAGACTTAGATATCGATAATTTACACAAACAGTAAATATTCATACAACATCATGAAATACCCAGCGAAGTGGGTGATCTATACAAATAAATAAAATTGAAGTGTGTTTGTTTGTAATTTCAAATAAATAGCTTTCTACTAAATGCATTTAAAAGTACAGTGGGTGATCGGTTAACAAACACTTTCACGAAAGATTTTTGTGTTTTGATAACGAACACTTTCAAGAAAGATTTTTTGTGTTTGGACAACGAACACACATATTCGGAGGTGATCAGGGATACACCCCTGAAATTATGGATGAAATGTTGATAACTGCTAGAGATCTGGAATTGGAGGTGAACGAGGATGACATAGAAAAGCTCATAATGGGACATGAAGATGAACTGACGACAGAAGAACTCCAAGAAATTTTGAATGAAGAACATCAAGAAACACAGCGAAATATGTCTCCTTCTGAACAAGAGGAAGATGAAAGAGGACCAATGCTGACATCTGCCATTAAAGATCTTTTGAAAAAGTGGGCGGATGTCAGAGCAATGGTCTTAGAATGGCACCCAAACCAAGCAGATGTCAGTAGGGTTGGGGATCTTTACAACGACAATGCTATTAATTACTTCCGGAAAATCCTGAAAAAGAGAAAAAAGCAATCGACATTGGACATGTTCTTCAACGCCCCATAAGCAAAAAATGAAAAGGACTGATTAATATGCAAGACTATATATGTATGTATTATTTTTTTTAAAACTTACTAAGAAATTATACATTTTTTAAAATTTAATTTTTAGGGTCTCCAGAACGAATTAATAGATTTCACATAGAAGTCTATGGTGAATCGATTATCGGTTAACGAACTATTCGGATAGTGAACATAGTCTTGGAACGGATTATGTTCGTTAACCGATCACCCACTGTATATATATATATATATACAGTACTTATATCAAAAAATCCATTTTTTAAATTTTTGTCTGTCTGTTTCTTCTGGATAATCTCTAAGACGGTAGGACCGATTTTAAAAATTCTTTCACCATTGGAAAGCTACATTATCAGCGAGTACCATAAGGTATACTTGATACCCATATTTCTACGAGAACGGGAACTACGTGGGTAAAACCGTGGGGAATTGCTTACTTCCCACCAAGTTGGCGCAAGATTATGCGTTTTGTCAGCACCGGAAATTTTAATAAAAATTCTCTCACATTTGTAACAAATAACTAAAACATATTGTAATTTAACAACTTTACAAGAAGCAATTTTTTAAATGTTTTTTTTATTACATGTCAAACGTTTTTTTACGTTACGTTTTTTAAATGTCAAACTCAAACTTTTAGAAATGTAGCCAAGTTGTGTGTGTGGCTAAGAAATTCACTACTTCGACAATACCAGAAATTTTAATGCAAATGATAAAGTTTAGCAAATTGTGATATTGAAAGCTCTATGGTAATATTAAATGACAGTTTCATAAAAAGTTTAAATTTATCGAATACTTAATACTTTGAATTTTGTTTTAAGACTTATTCCAATATAAGGTCATATTTTGCACAAAATGTTTCACTTATACTGAACCTAGATATTTTATATGAAGGTATTACTATGAAGATATACTAGATATTACTATAGAGGAAGCCACACAATGTCAATCACCGAATAAAATTAAGGAACTTAACGCAATATTTGTATCATTTTGTGGTCTTTCTAATTCTCAACCTTTCTGGAATAAGTACAAAGAGTACATGGAGCAAGATATTTTACGACGACTACAGCAAATACATGCAAATGTTCCTTTCAATGAACGCATCTACAACGAAACGCTAATCATTGAAAATAAGGTTTTCACAATGCTTGGGAAGAAACAACATGATTTTGTAATGATTAATCTATGACGAGTCGATGATAATGAAATTGCTCGAGAATTAGTCTACGATTTCACAGCATTGCAACATAAAGTAACAGAATTAATCCCTTAATTAACTCCAGAACAAAGTCACGGTTTGCATCAAGTTTTACGTAAAATAGAATCCCGGCAGTGGTGCACTCTTTTTTTCTCGACGCCCCTGGAGAAACCAAAAAATCGTTTTGGGTAAACTTATTATTAATGTTAATCAGAAAAAAACCAGAAGATGGCGTTGCTGTGGCTTCTTCGGTGTGGGGGCGCCACTACTGACTGGCGGTCGTACTGCACGTTCCGTTTTAAAATTACCGTTGAATCTTGCACATAAAGAGTCACGCATCTGCAATTTCAGCAAAAATATCTCGAGGCAGGATGCTTTTACATTCTAAGCTTTTAGTGTGGAAGGAAAGTGCGATGCCTCTCAAGAAAGCTATAGAAGCATTAAATCGGACTCTTCAGGATTTACGAGATACTACAGATATTATGGAACGAATGATAGTTTTATTGGCTGGTGATTTTCGAAAAACTCTCCCAATAATCCAGAGGGGTACACCGGCAGATGAAATCAGAGCCTGTATTAAATCATCAAGCTTTTGGGCGAAAGCTGAAAAATTCAGTCTGAAAACGAATATGAGAGTGCATCTTCGTAATGACGTAGATTCGGAACATTATGCAGAGACGCAATTGAAAATTGGGGATGGATGTTTGGACGCAGATGCTGGAGGTTATAATTTACTTTCCAGAGAAATTTGTAAATTAGTAAAAAATAATGTAGATCTGCAATGGTCTTCCCCCTGGGGAAGATTCCTCCTCATCTAATCGACCTAAATCTATGAAAGGTAAAGATTGACGACCCAAACTAACCATTATAAATCCAATTTATTATGACCAAAGATAATATTCCATGACAAGAGCAAACTGTAAAGGGAAACTTAAGAGTGATATAACGAGAGCTCAAACCCTATGTGAAAAAGCGTACGAAATCCGAATAGCTTATAACATTAATTAATGTTATCATAAGAATCCTAACTTCCTTAATTTATTCTAATAGTTAAAGTCCGTCGTATAATCACGCGGCGAAATTCCTTATCAGCACTACTTTCAGCTCCTTTTCCTTCTAATGCACGATTATTAAACTCCAACTATATGTGCACTAGCTACTCTGCATATCATGGTTTCTTCTTGAGAGGGATGGCTGTGAAATAACGCGATTGCTGGCCCAAAGATTCCCCAAGAGGATTAGCAGGAATTCTCGTAAAGCCCGTCACAGATCTTATTGCCCAAATTTAACCAGGCTTGCAACAAAATTTAAATTGTAATCAGTTGTTGTACGCAAGATCAATACTGTCGCCTAACAAAGACACTCAATAAAATCAACATTGAAAATGTAAACGGCGTGCCGGGGAAGTGAGGGATTTTTATCGATGAATACAATCACGAATACCGAACAAGGTATTTCATATCCTACGAAGTTCTTGAACTTTTGGGTGTACCCTCACATAAACTTCAATTAAAACTAAGTGTACCAGTTATACTTGTGCAAAATCTCGATTCTCCTCGACTATGTAATGGAACGAGGCTTCGGATCACAAAATCGAAGCGGAATGCCATGAAAGCAATTATCCCCGCTGACCTACAGTTTCGATTCGAGTTCAATTTTCAATCCGACTCAGCTTTACTGCTGCTATTAACGAAGCGCCAGGGCAAACATTGCAGGTATCAGGGGTGAGGTGCATTTGGAAAAACCATGCTTTTCCCATGGCCAACTATATGTAGCCTGTGTCCAATGCCCGAAATCTTCACATATTTGTAACTGACGGAAGAACATATAATATCGTATGCAGTAGCATCTTAGAATAATATGTTTTGAGCTCTTTTAAAGAGGAATTATTTATTAAACGTAGATACTTTCAACTTTTTAAAATATTAATAGTTTAAGTTATTGAATATATATTATTTTTTGTTAATTATTATAATATAAAGTATGTTTTCAGCTTTTAAACTAAGTAAGATCAATTTTAGAATTTTTAAATTTTAATAGTCCCTCAGTCAAGCAATAAAAAAATTATCATATTATTTTATTTACTTTCTAATGAAAATTATTATGACTTTGGCAGTTATTTAAAGACATCCACGTGAGTGAAGTCGTGGGTAAAAAATCAGTGTTAAATATAAAATTTCAAAAGCAGACAGCAAGCTTGGTAATAAAATTGGCGTTTTTCTGACTAATTTTCACAATCAATCGTGCCAATAAATTTGGCTTTGTTTAGTCTTGCTTTTCTTGGTGATAGCGAAAATGCAATACCTTTTCTCGTATTTTTTGAGCGGTAAAACCTTATCTCGTCTTATCATTGAATAAAAATTTAATTATTGTCTCTGTCTCCGGAATTAAAAATCTAAAACTAGAAAATGGAAAGTTATTTGTAAGAGAAATTACTATTTCAGAGGGAAAGGTAACATTTTCTTCGGTTGAAGAAATATGGTAGTTGCATCACAATTTGTGCAGTTTTGTAATTAAAATTCAATTCCATTATGCTCACGTTTATTCCATTTTTAACACGCTTTTATTAGCTTCACCTGTATGTAACGGAATCTTTGAAATTGATTTTTACTCACAGTTTAAAAGGTCAGATGAATTCGAAATTTTGCACACTTGTCAATAATTTAATAATTTTGTGCCATTGTCCTGATCAAGATTAACAAATTCCAGAATTGTTGATTAATTCCATATACCATTTCCAGATTTGGTGACTAAAAGAAAATATGGGAGCTTAGTACTACGTTTTTACACTCAGCGTTTCGGAATAGAACTAGTAAGAAATGATAACAATTGATATCGAGCCCCCCACGCTTTTACCACAATTACATTAATTTCCCCGTTTATCATTTTATCCTTATATTAAGAATTATTTTTTTACTTTTTAGTTCGATTAACCATAAAAGTGTGTTCTTTAGTTTTTTCAAACTATAATTTCATTTTCATTTTTCAGTTCGATCTGCAATAAAAGCATGTTTTGTCTAATTTTTTAAACTATCATTTATTCATTGATGAATTGATCTTAAAGTGTCCGGAGATAAATTTTTCAAAAACTGATTTTCTGAATAATTTTATGGTTTTAAAGAACATAAATAGGCTTAAAAAGTCGTAACTATTAAATAACTAACATGTATCACTCTTTTTTTTTTTGAAAAAATTATTGTTAGGAAAATTTAGCAAAACTTTTTAAGTTAAGAAAAACGTGATAAATAAAAATAAATTGCACAATATGCAATTTTAACGTCATTGATATACTTCTTGATACCTCTGAAGTGTCACAAACTGCAGGATAAAAAGTAGTTGAAGAAATAAATATTTTATTAGCATTTAAATTTGATGGTCATGATGAATTTTCGTCAAAATTGCTGCATGTTCTAAGCTAAAAATGGCTGTAAAATGTGATTATATGTAGCTGTCTTAAAACCTGCGGTTTGTTACACTCTGAAGGGCCCATAGCATATATGTCATAAATTCCATTGCATTTGATTCGATTATTTAGAAGATATCCCGTTTTTCGTGCACAAATTATCATGAAAAGTTTATTCTTCAAAAAACGGAATTAAAAAATATTTTTATTAGTTAGCTAAGGTAAATGTTATAAAAAGAACTTAAACTCTCTAGTTTTATGTATTAGTCCTTTTTCCTCAATAATTAATTTCTTTTTTTCCTAATGACCCAAACAACATCAAACACCTAAAAAGCACTTTTTCGACCTAGTCGGATACCTTAAGGTATCCGACTACTTGCGACAAATTTTTTTTGAAAACAGGAAATATGGAGATCTTTTTGTGATTTTTATATTTATATAGTATATTTTAAAGAAAAAATCCTAAAATTGGTAAAAGAAAAAAAATTATTATTATTAAAATGGGAAAAAAACTAGTAAAAATGTACGAAAAATTACATAAACGGGGCCCGCTCTCTACAAAGATTTTATGAACAAATTCTCAATTTTTCAATTTCGATGTGTTACTTTGTTATTCCTGTTTGAAGTGATCTTCACCATAAGAAATATTTTAATTTTTACAAAAACTAGAGCACTTTATCTAAGTCATTATACGAAATTGCTTAAAAAAACATTGACTATATTCACATAAAGAACTGCAAATTTTGAAATAAAACAGTGATTGATAAATCTGAAGATCAAAACACTTCTACTGTTATGCAGAACATAAGCAAAAAATTTCAGCTAATTATTTTCAAAACTTTTTGAGCCATCGCGGTCCCCGTTTGAGTTTTTCGAAAAAAACACGTTTCGCGTAAAACGCATTTTAAAGTTTGAGACATCTTGTGTAAAGTTATGGCATTTGCTTTTACTAAAACGCTTGTAGTTTTTGTTCTAGTGGAGGGAAAATAAAGTACTTGGTATTGTTATTAAGTTAATAAAATGGTCTATAAAATAAAATCATAAAAAATTTTGCCAATTTTTGAAAAAAATCATGGTTTTAGGGTAGTCGGGGATACCTCCCTTAAATGAGATAGTTTTTAGAATCTGGAATACCTATTGGCATCCTATCAGTGTGTCTACACGGCCTGGTTTACAAAATGTAGGATCAGCTTACTGAAGGAAGTCAGGAAGAGAGAGAGAGAGAGAGAGCTAAGTTGGAAATATTTCATGTGGAAGAAGGTGTAAAGTCAAAGATATTTTTCACTAAAAAGATCTCAATATTCTCTCTGAAACTTGAATCAGCATTAGACGCAAAAGTACACGTTTTGAATCGAAGAGTTTGTGAGAAATTATTTTTATTCCGGTGACCTCTGAATCAATTTTCAGCTATTTTGATAAAATGAAGCAATGAATGATTTTTCGTTCCACAGATCCTACGAGAGAATTTTAAAAAACAGACTTTATATGTCTGAGTTTAGAAGTTGGAACATAAATTTTTTTCACATGCACGAGTCTTTTGTTTATTTCTATTTCAGAAAAACTAGACAGTTGTTAAAATTATAGTAAGAAATTGCTGACGCATCCTCTCCTTTCTCACATAAAGAACACTTTTAGGGTTGTAACTTAATGTTTTAGTCGCCAAATCTGGAAATAGTATATGGAATTAGTCGCCGAATCTGGAAATAGTTAATCCTGATGATCTTGATAAGGATAATTGAGCAAAATTATGAAATTATTGTATTGTCATTGGTCTTGGCAAGTGTGCAAAATTTCGAATTAATCTAACCTTTTAAAGTAGATAAGAATCGAGTTCAAAAATTCCGTTACATACAAGTGAAGCTTATAAAAACGTTTTAATAATAAAGGTTTCTCTAGAATTTAAATCTTCTCCCACTTCAAAAAATATTTCGTAGAGATCTGAAAATCCACAAACGAATTACCAAAAGAGGCCTAAAAATGGTTTCATAATTCGGACTCAAAATAGTATTCCAGTGACACTTTCATTTTTATTTTTTGAATAATCGATGCACTAGTATACAATCGATATGGAAGGTAGAATTACCGTAGAATTAATATCAACGTCACGAATTAAAAATAACCGACAGAGACGGAAACCTTAACTGCGACGTTCTATTTCGCAAATTTATATCAATATTTCCCCCTTATAGATTCAATAATCTCATCATTGTTATTAAAAACAGATAGCTTTCAAATCATTTCTCCTACTGACAAGGCCAAAGTAAAAATAAAAATTTGTGGAGCACCAGAGATTTCTTGTTCCGAATGCGCTTAAGGAAGTTTCTATGGAATTATAAACAAGAACCGGTAGTAAAAGATAAGGTTAATACTGGTATTTAAGGTTATCACGAAGATAAATCTAGTATTCTTTCAAAAACACGCAAAATAGTTTAAAATACTTGTGGTTAGACTAAAAAGAAAAAGACATATCACAACGAGGAATTCATAAAAAAAAAATTTCAAATTTCACTGAAGCGTTTCCGAAAAGAATGGATAGCGTCAAAAAATAAGTTTGCAGACCTGTTTGTAATGAAAGTACTCATTATCAAAGACCCGATTATACGATTATATATCGTAACGGAAACTTTTCGAAGCAAGTGGATACAAATAACAGGCATTGTTACGCAGAGAAAAGAAGTTTAAAGGAAGTGTGAGAATTGGTTAAGACTTGAAATGTATTTAAAAGGGGTAATTATATACTTAATGTAGGTTGCATTTTTTGCAAATTCCTATAAGCGAATCCAAGTTTGTTTTTGTCGCCAAAAGTAATAATAGTAGCCAAATGAATAGTTTGATGCCAAAATTGAGTAGTCGAATTTCTAAAACTATGCGTTCAAGTCAATGTAATGAAGAAATATATTCTTAACTTTGAAAAATGTTTCAAAGTAAATTTGAAACCATGTTAATTGATCCAAAAACAGTAAAAATAGACTGATTATAACAAAATGCAAACCTCTTAAGGTATCCGACTACGTTCGGAACCGTAATTTTTCAAAAGCTTATAAATGGATAATATTTATGATATTTATTGTTACTTAGATTAGAAAACGTATATAAAATTGTTTTAAGAATACAATAAAAAAAAATTTTAAGTACAATATTTTGACAAAAAATGAACGTATAATGACCCATTTTCAAATTCTCCTTTTATGAAAAAGGCCCCTATCATAATAATATTTTGCCTGTATATAGCTCAGACCTCTGTACAGAGGCTGAACTAGAATTTTGAAATACATAACTTAGAAGTGGATTTATCCATATTTTACGACAACAGAGGGTAGAAATTTTTTAAAAAAACGCCGATAATATTTATTTGGTCACCTGGGACATTAAATATTGTTCTATTTAACAGCTATTATTGCAAAACAGTATATGCATTACCAAGCACTCAAGGTGCCTGAAGTGTCTGGAAACGAAATTAAGGGGGGATCAATTTGCTCCAAAATCAAGAGAAAATAATAGTTACGCTGAGAAAGCAATAATAAGCAATTAAGAAACACTGATGATACAAAATTTTAAAATACCTCAAATATGAGTTTATTCGATTAGAGTATTTTTAATTTTGAATGCAACTGCGTTATTTCAAACCAGCGGCGAGGGCTGCGGTAGCCCAGTGATCAGGGTATCGGATCATGGCAGGCATGTCATGAGTTCGAGCCCAGTACCACTAAAGACCCGCCGTGTAGGGCAACGATGCACGTTAAATCTGTCGAGAGCTGAAACGTCCTCCCGTTAATGCGGTGTGATAGTTAGGGGAGAGGCGTGCCAGCCCCAGGTGTCGTCCACATCAATTGACCATGGTTCAAAATTACGTGGTCCGACGCCATAAGTCCTCGTGTAGCTGAACAGTGCGACGTTAATATTCACTCACTCCAGAATAAAGCTAAAGAAGTACAATATTAGAGGTCACGAATTTTCTCAATTCGTCATAGATAATCTATCGGGGCGTTTTAACCATAACTGAGGTTTTGGACCCCTTTGAATCCTGCCCCCCACACGCACGATGCGGGGGTGTACATTACGCCACTGTTTTAAACACTCTTCTATTTAATGGGCTTGATTAAAGCAACGGGATGGTCCCATGTCAGAAGGCAATCATGTGTTCCCAGTATCCTCTGACAATTACGTTATAGATTCATGCGTTATTTTGTCATTAACTCTTGCTTTTTTTTACACGGCCTTCTTTAAAAACAAACATATTTGTTAACAGTGTAAGCCAACATAAGTAAAAAAATGAGTTTTTTGATCTAAAAAAAATTTAATATTGGGAAAAGGCATATTTAAAAAAAAAATTTTTTTTGAAGAAATCTAAATGCTAGCCCATTATTATTTAATTAGTAATTTTAAAATTCTTATACGGGTATTTTGTATTATACCAGCGACCGATTTTGTCAGATCAAAAGACGTCGCGAAATGCTGCAATATACAGCCAGTAGAGAAAAACGTTCCCGTGCATATTCAAACATTGTAATAATAGCTATGGTAACATTTGGCGACATTTTTTCGAAATGATGATTTCATTGTGTCTAGTGAAATTGGTCGACGGTAAAATATGTACCTAAGTTTCGTGCTATAGAATTTGTAAACACTAAAACAAGTACGAGCCTAATGTCAGTGGAAAACACGGGATTACATTTATCGCGTGATTGTTACGACTGTAGTGTGTTTTTTGTTTATGTATAGTTTAAGTTAAAGTTATATGCAACTAATACCAATAAACTATCTAAATTATTACGCATTATTTTATTACTGTCATGCAATAACCTCTGTTTAGTGTTTAGATACTGAATTTTTTTTTAAACTGTAAAGAACTAATACTTTTTGGAACTAATTTGATATTTCTGTGGAATGGGTTTGGCGCGATTATAAAATCACGCTAAAAACGATGCTGATATCAAATTCGGGTACTTACGTATTATCGCAACCGTATTGGAGACATTATATGAAACGAAGCAATAATTACCAACTCAGCTCATCGTGCTGAATCAGAGTTGCCAACTTGGCGAGTTATCTTGACCGTTGGCATTGTTGAGATAGTACTTAAGTACCCAAATTAGTTCCAACTTTTCTTAAGTATTTTGATAAATTCCTATGATGTGCACAGAAGAAAAAAAGTTATGCCAAATTGTGTGTGTGTGCCAGCAGCTCATTTTTCTGTGTATTGGACTCTTATCCAATTTTAGGATAGTAATTGGCCAAGTTGGCAATAACTAGGACAAAATAGTTAATTTACAGTTAGATTACAGTTACCTTCCTTAGTTAAGATACAAAATGACTTATCAAATGCATTGTCTAGTGAAGAACAAACAAAAGAAAATACAAGCGCCAATATCGTAAAGCACACAGGTGTAATTTATTTATATAAGTATGAAGTTTCTACGCGAAGAAAAAGTGATAAATATAATTTTCATTGTGGTGGTCTTCTAATAAAACTTAACCATAACAATTGCTATTAATAAAAAAAAAGTTAAAAAATTGGAGAGTGTAAAAGTTTTTATGAAACTTTCGTGAGATCTAGAACAAGTGAAACTCATAAAAACTCTCCATAAAGTTCCCGCTTCAATTTCCTGTCTTTGTGTTAGTATAAAATATAAAGCTTGAAAAATGTTCCACATTTCACGCAAATTTTTCATGTAATGTGATAGGTATAATAAAGACTTAGTACATCCTGAAGACCAAATACAATAGTAACTGTTAGAGTGCACCATTCTTTGTAAGGTGTTGCCACTCGTATTTCGCTTTCTTTTAGTGCTGTAACACGTTATTTAACTAAAATTATTACGAGATTACATTCGGTAATGAAAAAGTAATAATTTTTCTCATAGTTTACGGGACTTATTTTTATGCTCCACGTGACTCATTTCTTTATTGTTCTTTTTGTTTAACGCAAATAATTTTTTTAAGTTATTTTTTGCATTGAGTACAACATCCTGTTCCACTACATTTAATAATCTTTTTTAACGTTTCAAATATCGTTTTTTACAAATAATAATTTAATTCTCTACATTTTCCAATCGTTTCCGAACGTTTTTAATATCGTTTGGAGTAAAATATTTTGCTATTACCCACTGACTTAAACTTCAAATGTTTCTTCGATTAAAGTTTATGATTTTATTTCCATTTTCTTATTTCGAATTGAAGGGCAAGGTCGACTCAGCCTTTCATCACTTCAGTGGGTCTATAAATGACTTGTTTGCTTGGGAACTCAACAATGGGAATTTCGCGTCAAGCTGACCACTTGACCAAAACATAAGCACATGCATTCCAGCACCTAAGGTCACATAAACTGAGATGAGCATAGTAGGCCTTGTCCCTCATGGGCTGCTGTGCCTTTGAATTCAGTTTTTCAATTTATTTAATCCTCTACAATTTTCTGCACTAAGTAAAATAGTGATTTCAGAAATGAATATTAATCCACATTTTTAAAGTAGAAATTAGTTTTGATAAACCATGAACTTGATTGCGAGAAAAATTAATCCTGATTCTGTAAGCTAAACAGAGGTGATAGTTCAATAAATTCTGATTAATAAGACTCAACTGAATGTTCCGTTGTTATTAATGTCAATAAATGGGATGCAATTTTTAACTATCTGTTTAACTGCTTTATATATATATTTTGAGATATTATCTGTGAAAATCTCAACATACACAATTAGAAGTATCAAAATAGTTAATGAAAGTTTGCAAAAATATTACATATTACTATGAAATATTTGCCATTAGACACACATCACACCAACAAAGAAAGAGGGTTTTTTTTCTTTTACTTTCTTATTCCTTTTCAGAATTCTTTCGATTTGTTTCGGAATTGATTTTCTCCAGTTTCTTCTACCCACTGTTTTCATTTTCCTTTCTTGTGTTTTAAAACTTAAACACACACATAATATTCTTTGTATGTATGTATATATATATATATATATATACAGTGACTCTCAAAAGTGTTTGTACACTTGGAATTTTCTGTAAAATTTAATGTTTTCACCTAATAAAAATTAATATATCGAAATCGTATTTTCTACAATATATCTTCATCTGCTTCTTATTGGAATGACGTAATCATTTTTTAAAACATTGCATGACTTTTGTTTTAAAATATCAATAATCAAAAGACTACTGAAAAATTACGCCACAAAAAGTCTTCATACATTAAAAAAAAACCTCAATATAGTATTGTACAACTATTGTGTCTTTTTCTTAATCTTTAATTGTGCGTCAACTTTTTGTTGGTACAAACGTTAGTATACATATTTTCGAGTCTTTTAAAAACATTTGAAGCAAATAGGCACCAAGAATTACAACGTATAAATCTGCAACAGCATATAACACTTCGCAGTCTTTTTATGTCTTTAATTGCATTTACCTTCCCGAATAAGCAATCAACTGTTCCTCCTGCTCATCACTGGTATGAGGCTAAGCGACCTGGTGCTTCTCTTTTCCTTCAATGCAGCAGGAAGGAACACACTATTCTGACTCGTTTCCGGAGTGGCCACCTCCGAACTTTGACTTTTAGGGATGGAAACAAAGTTTTTCCAACTTGTGTAAGGTGTTCTGCCTGCCAGGCATCTCCAGAACACATTCTTGACAGTCTGGGGCTTTCAAAACAAGATCTGTATGAAGACCCTCCAATAGTATTGGACTTGTTGAGAGTGAATGGGATCATGGACTTGATCTATCTTGGCTAGACACGGAGATCAGAAACAACACCTTTCCGAATTGATATTATGCGTATTTACACTGGTGTTCAAAACTAAGAAAATTTTCAGATTTGGTCGTTTATCTCTAGAGCTACTAGACAGATTTTAATCACATTTGGTAGGTACATAGGGTTGATATAATGCAAAAAAATAACCGTTCGACAGTTATAATACACATGCATGATCGAGCGTTACACTCATCGGAATTGGAGGGTATAAAACATTACATAATCTAAACGTTGGCGATTACTCATTTTTACTGTTTGAGTTTTAAACTTAAGTGACTGCTGCAAAAAATACCAAGAAATTTGGCGAGGTATGTTGGCGAACGAAATGCGGATTTAGGCTCGCGTGCCTATAAATCCTGTTACTTGACTAGCCTTGCCCTTACACACGTATACGTTAACGTCTTCTACACGCAAGATATGCATCTTTCTTTCAAAACAGTATTTTACGTTTCGTTCAAATCTTTCCATGAGGCTCATCAAAATATACAAATTCTCTTAATTTTGAACAGTACAAATATATTCCCAGTGTAATTTGGAAGAACCAGTACAAATATTCCTTCCGCCTTCAGGAAGTAATTTTTATCGTATATTCTACACTAAGCAAAATTATCGAATGCAATGCTCTAATGGAAATTTTTTAATTCATATTCTCTTTCTTTATTAATTTACATAAAGTGTGTGTGTATCTAAAATGGTATTCTCATTTACTAACTAGCATCTCTATATTGGCCTAATTCTCCACGACGTAAAAATGTTTTTGCCTTCAATCCCCCTAATAATTATGAGCATTCGTATAACGAAGTCGACATCTGAGTCAGCACCTCACTCTCCAGATCTAAGATACGATGAAGGAAGGATATATTTAATGAGCATGGGTTAAAATTATACTTGTTGCGGTTGAGGGTTTTCGATTGCAAATACTTCACACTTCTAAATACTATTGCAGTTCTGCTACTGTACTTTAAGTTTAATACTACCACTTTGTACAAGACTTTGTTTACTATATCTTAACTAGTTCTTCTAACTTTAGTGTACTTAAAGCTAGGTGGCTTAAAATTGATAGCTTATTAAAATTAATTATAAGTTAATAAGTGTAAATAAGAGTTATTAGCATATTAAAATTAATAAAGTTATACAGGAGGAAATTAAGCTATATTTGTCTGAAGATCCTATCAGCATTTAGATATGTTTCAACATCACAAGGCCTTTTGGCCGCAGTAACCGAGAGGTCATGGTCTATAGCTCGTGGCCGGCGTTGCCGATTCTCAGGTTCGAAGCCTAGCGCTACGGAAGATACCCAGTGTTGAGAGTAGGGATCGCGATCTGAGATCGATTAATCGAAAAATCGATTTCTCGGGCTAAAAAATCGATTTTTTTAAATCGATATGTAGCACTCAATCGATTCAGTGAATCGATATTTCCTCCTAGAAAATCAACATTCGATTTTTTCTGGTTTTCTAAAAACCATAAAATTATTTACAATTAGTTGAATGTACTTTCTTTAAAACCCGTAATATTACGCTGTTGGTGGTTAAAGGGTTAATTAACTGGTAAGAACAAAAAAACTATTTATCATGACGTTCAACTCAATAGCCATGATGTATATAAGTATTGTGGAATCATCTGTTCCTTGTGAGCGCCTTTTTTCGATTGCTGGCGACATCGCAAGTGATGAGAGGAACCACTTGGATTCCCTTAGACTTGACAGACTGTTGTTTTTAGAAATCTTAGATATCAAGCATTGGAAACTATATAAGCTAAATTATCTATTTTCTAAACTTTTTAATGTAACAAATACATTTAGAAAATAAATGTCTCATTTCATACCTGATACTTTGATATGGTAATAAAAGTAGTTATAATTGTCGAATTCCCTGAATTAAAAAATTCCTTGATTTTACTGATAAGAGATCGTTTATATGATGGTATCTTTCTTGTTTTTCATGAAATGGATTTATATTTACATTGTAAATGCAAATTTGAAAAAAAAAATCTATTTTTTATAAATCGATCTTTAAGACCAATTTTTTTGTGAATCTATTCATCACGATTTGAATCGATTTAAAAATCGATCTTTTTCGGAAAAAATCGCCATCCCTAGTTGAGAGACAGATGCACGTTGAATCTATCGAGACTCTTAAGTCATCCCGATAGAACGATATGGAATCTTGGAGAAGGGGTGTCAGCTCACAGGTGACGTCATCATCACTTGACAGAGGTTCAGAGTTACGAGGTCCGTTGCCAGTATCCCTCATGTTGCTTCACAGTGCGAATTAAATTAAAACCAAATCAAATTCATATGTTTTTTTGACGCTATACCTAGAAACATTCGTTTAATAAGAGAGAATAGATAAATTTTAGATAAATTTACTAACGTATTCAAAGTTATTAACTGTCTAAATATGATGTGTGGAGCCATTTTCGACACTGCAAACCCTTATTGGCAATGATTCGAGTCAAATCACCCCGAATCATGACGTTTTTTTAGTCATGCCGCACAAAAGAAGCATGCTTATTTGAATCAGTAAGGAATGTAACTTTTTTTCCAACCCTCTTGTTTGTTATATTATCATTCATATCTGTTTTAAATCAGACGTCAAAAGAATTTCATTTCATTTCATTTAAAACTGCACGTTGTATAACAGAGGCTTCTGGATAGTTTCTTTACTGATTATACGAATACTGCATAACTGTGACGTCATATCCGGAATCTGTTCCCAATCCATACGTTCATATTCTTCGGTTGACAACCGGGTATCTGTCAAAAATACGGCAGGAACCCACCTATTGACTCATTAGTACCGAGATTCAATAGAAAGTTGCGTGTCTAGAAAACATTAAGCCAAGGAGATGAAATTGATAATCCAAACCTGGTGGTGTAATGATTCCGGAACCGTATATCAATCAGGTATAATGAATTATAAGGCACACTGCTTTTGGAATAATTAATGAGTTCGCTGACAAATGGCTCTTTTCACTTCTGTTTTGTGTCCTCTTTTTTTCTGTCTGTGAGAGAAGTACAGTTTCAATTTCTTTATAATCGTTATATTAACGCTCAGTTTTATCTACAGATTCTTTTTTCTCCGTTATCATAATAAATGATTGATTCGATTTTTTTATAAAGATACACACTGTTTTGTTTTAAGGAGTAGTAGTTAATGAAATTTTTGTTACATAGCCCTTTTTATAAAATCTGAAAGGAAAGAAAATATCAATTTTTTTTAGATTTTTTTGTATATATTATAGACCAGAGGTCATCAACCTGGGTTCCTTATTTACCTCAGCCCTTACTTGGCTATTATAAATAATCATCGGTTTTTATTAATAATAACAGCTCGATCATATTGATCTTAACATTGTAATACAATGCTTTTCAAAGTTTCAATATTTGCGACCCAATATTCAATCAATTTTCTCATGCCCCTCCTCTATGCAATAACAATATACTTAATTTAATAATACACTTTGATACTAAGGCTACAATACTACTTTAACCTCTTAAGTCCCACCGACGTATATAAACGTCTTGGTCAGCTAATGTATTAATTGGTCCGGACGTATATATACGTCTTTCCGAAGTACGATCTTTCGAAAACTTCTATCCATAGAATGATTCCGAAAGCTTCGTAATGCAATAAAATTAACTTGACAGTGTTTGCGAACGATTTACGTATTTCAGAGGATTTGCTTCTTTATTCCTCTTTTACCCCCTCCTCCAATACATCTCATACGCGCGCCTACATGAAAAAACGGTGGCATCGAGGAGTGAACCGTATAACTTTTAATTTCGGCAGTTAAGGGATTAATTATTAACCGTACAAATTATCAAGATAAGTGTTAATTTTTGTATATAATTGTAAATATGGCAAGCCCATGGAGTCACTGGTAAATATTAAACTTTCTCTTAACTTAATATTGTTCAATTACTTATAAAATACATTGTGCAGTACTGATACATTTATAAGGGTATTATATCAGTAAATGTGTATTCTATTTTTTATAATGTCAGGATGTGTTTTGTTTGTTTACTCTCAGTAAATTAATAATTTTTTTAGATAATCTTTTGTTTTCGACTTTTCAATATTCCCGCGCCCCCTCGTAGAGTTGCCACGCCCCCTATGGGGGCGCCCCACAGTTTGAGAAACGCTGTTGTAATATCAAGCATCCTTAATTTGATTGATTGAATAGTATGGGATATAGAGTAATAAAGCTACAAATTCATACCTCAACTTTAATCATAATAGTATGACTACAACTTTAATCATATTAGTCATACAAACATAAAGAAAGCTTTCCCAACTAGCTCACCGTATGTAGATAATATGCAAAACTAAATGACATTGTTTTGGGCATATATTGTTTAAAGATATTATTTAAAGCAATTAAAGTAATATAAACTTACAAATAAGATTTCAATTGTGCAAATTAGGGTTCTTGGAACTTTCATATTTTCGATTTTGAAAAACAACCAGGGTAGTGGAAGGCCGGTTAATAGAGTCACGGACTAGTAGTCATTGGGTTGCGGTTTCAAGCCTCGTAAGTTCGAACAATGACTGTCTCCCAAACTAATGGAGACTGACGTGCGGTAATTCTAACATTGCATTCGAGTTGAAATGGTGTGAAAATGGAAAGAGGGGCTGCCAGTTCCAAGTAGAAATTTCTTTTTATGATCAGTATTCAAAAAGAAGCACAAAGGTTACTTTCAAAGGATTTCCGAATCAAGCAATGGGCTCAATTCATGATGGTCACGTGATAAAGGCAACCACGTGTTCTCCGTTGAATTCAAAACTGACATTTGACTTGTGCTTGTTGTTCTGTTTGCAAAATTTAAATACAGTTTTTTGATTCTGATAACTGAGTAAAGGTGTTCAAATGTTGAGATTCTTCACATAAAATCTTTTGAAAATAAAAAATCTTATTTTATGCACGTATTTTTAAGCCCAGTACATTTTGTTTACCTATGTGCATTGCTATTATAGCAAAACACGTACTTTTTAAAATAAAAGTTTTGCAAAAATCCGAAAGTTGGTAGCAACGAAGTGCATTAATTGATCGGCTGGAAACACGTGATTGCAGTTGTTATGTGACTATGACGTCACATGAATTTAGTTCGTTGATTGATTATTTGAAACCCAGTGGCTAAGTGGTAGTGTATCGCGCTGTCACGCCTCAAGTCGGGGGTTCAAATCCCAGGCTGGGCATGGTCGACTTAGTCTTTCATCTCTTCAGTGGGTTGATAAATGAGTACCAAACTGGATTGAGAACTGAACACTGGAGGTTTTCATGTCAGACTGACAACTTGACTGGAACGTCTGCACATGCACCCCAGTGCAAAGGTCACGTAAACTAAGATAGTCACAGTAGGTCTTGGCCCTCATGGGCTGTTGCGCCACTGAGTCCAGTTCAGATTGACTATTTATTAATGTTGCATTTAGAAGTACCACGAAGGTTATTGATGACGAATCTCATGATTTTGAGCTAACCAATTGATTATTTATTAATGTTGCATTTAGAAGTACCACGAAGGTTATTGATGACGAATCTCATGATTTTGAGCTAACCAATTGATTATTTATTAATGTTGCATTTAGAAGTACCACGAAGGTTATTGATGACGAATCTCATGATTTTGAGCTAACCAATTGATTATTTATTAATGTTGCATTTAGAAGTACCACGAAGGTTATTGATGACGAATCTCATGATTTTGAGCTAACCAATTGATTATTTATTAATGTTGCATTTAGAAGTACCACGAAGGTTATTGATGACGAATCTCATGATTTTAAGCTAACCAATTGATTATTTATTAATGTTGCATTTAGAAGTACCACGAAGGTTATTGATGACGAATCTCTCATGATTTTGAGCTAACCAATTGATTATTTATTAATGTTGCATTTAGAAGTACCACGAAGGTTATTGATGACGAATCTCATGATTGTGAGCTAACCAATTGATTATTTATTAATGTTGCATTTAGAAGTACCACGAAGGTTATTGATGACGAATCTCATGATTTTGAGCTAACCAATTGATTATTTATTAATGTTGCATTTAGAAGAACCACGAAGGTTATTGATGACGAATCTCATGATTTTGAGCTAACCAAGTGACGCGAACGACATCCAAACTGGCATCCCACTCCCCATATTCTCACACCACGCCGACCTTGATCCTCGACAAATGTAATGTTCACCAATCCTAGCCCATGACAGATCTTTAGTAGAACTGGGACTCGAGCTCACGACTATCTGAGTTAAGTAAAAATAGGTTGTAAAAAAGGTTAAAAAATAAATTAGAGCATTCTCCAAAAAATCGATCTGGTGAATTATTTAAGTTAGAATTATATTTAGAATTATATTGTTACGCAACTTGAGAATAATCCAATGTAGGGAAATAATTGCCTGGAAAGGAACTTTTATTTCAATTCCTACTATTATAGTTCACTCTCCCCCTATATATATATATTAGGTTGGGAAAAAGAAATCCATTAATTTTGCATGGAATTCAAGACTTTGTTTAACATGCTTAGGAATGTCCGATCTGGGTCAAATATGCACCGTTTTGTTGTATAATTTGTTGCCATTTAAAGGTATCTTCATAATGCCTCTCTCATTGAAGTCTTGGTCCTTATTGGCTAAAAACTCTACTAAGCGATTTTCACAATCTACTCTTGATCCCAATTTCTTATCACTCAGGAAGTTTTGCAATGCGAGAAAAAGGTGGTAATCGATTAGTACCAGGCCTGGACTGTATGGTGGATACATTAAAGCTTCCCAACCAAGCTCCCAGAGTTTCTGGCGAGTCGCTACAGACGAGCGTGGACTGGCGTTGTCCTGATGGAACACAACGCCTCTTCTGTTGGCCGATTCAGGCCGTTTCTAGTCAATCACTAGCTTCAAACGGTCCAGTTATTGACAGTAGATATCTGAATTTAGTGTTTAGCCATACGGAAGCAACTCGTAATAAATTATTCCTTTCCAGTCCCACCAAATACACAGTAGAGCCTTCCTGACCACTAGTTCTGGTTTGGCCACCGTTTGAACTGCTTCACCGCGCTTTGACCACGATCGTTTTCGCACAGTATTGTATTATGTGACCCTTTTCTCATCCCCAGTTACCATCCGCTTAAGAAATGGGTTGATTTCATTCCGTCTGACCAAGGCTTCGCAGAAGGAAATTCGATCCATTATATTTTTTGGTGTTAAATGGTGTGGCACCCAAACATCGAGCTTCTTTTTGAATGTAACTTTGCGCAAATGTTTTAAAACTGTTTTATGGTCGATCTTTAGCTCCTGGGCGATGCCACAATACTAAGATGTCGGTCAACTTCGATTATTTCTGTAATTGTATCGACATTTTCGACGACAGGCCTGCCTGTTCGAGGTGCATCTTTGGCATCAAAACTGACTGAACGGAATCTACGAAACCAAAATTTCATGTAATTAGCTATTCCAGTATCGGCACCATAAACACCATTCACAATTTCAGCCACCTTTCTTGCTTTTTCGCCTTTATCAAAGAAAAACTGTGAAATGTAACTAATTTTCTCTTTGCTGACGTCGATTTTTAACATCCTGTAACTCGCAACTGAATGGACCAAACAAAAACAGTAAAATAATTTTTATTGTGAAATGTAAAAAATGGATTTCTTTTTCCCCAACCTAATATATCTTGTTCAAATTTTCAATCGTTAATAAAATACTTTCTATTCATCCATTCAAAGTAGGAATTGACTTAATTTTTTGATATTACTTGTTTTTAATTAATATAATCACAGTTCTAAGTTAATTACTTGTATTTTTTGGAAGTGTAAGAGTTAAAATTCCAATCAATATATGATTTGATCTCGGATGAAATTTGTCGCCAAAAGCCCCAGTGCGACGTTAATATTCACTCACTCACTCGGATGAAATTCATTGGTCAGGAGTTTATTATATTTATTAAGTATTTGATTATATTTATTAGTATGTGAAACTATAGAACAGAAAATAAATAAATAAAAATAAAGTGAATTTGCGTTAAATAGGTGGTTCCAATCTGTTTCTAGATTTTTCTCCTACTTTAGAATTACTTGTCTATAATTTGAAACGTTATTTACTCTATTTTTAACGATCGTCTACTTTATTTACTACTATAATAATTATTTACAATTTTGTACTATCAGTACATTTAGTAAGAAACTTTATATGCAGAAACTTACTACAACTTTGCATCAATAGTTATAAAATTGCAGCAAGACGTTTAAAAAATATTTTTGTAAATTTATCTTAAAGCTTTTTATAAATATACATATTTAAATAATCTTCCAGAATATTGTACACAAATACATTTAATTATTAAAAAATTTACCAATAATTTAAAAATGATCAAAACTAAGAACAAAAATATTGCATGCCATTTACAAGGTCATTTTTATCACGTTACTATCCAATCAGTTCTATTTAACTTCTATTAAAAAATAATTTGGAGGATGTAGAACACACAAAATCAGTTTTTGTGTTACCACGATTTTGATTTTACATTTTACTTATAAAAAATAAAACTTTCGCGCAAATGGAATCTTTTATAAGCTATAATACCTGGTGATTTAAAGCAGGATCTTGGCCAAAAATAGTCAGGAGTTTGACTCCAGATTCCATAAAAAAAATCTTGCGGGAGATAGTTAGAACTGTGTACTGTTCTTTAAATAGAATTGAGATTAAAAGATTGAGTATTTGCGGTACCCAAAAGTCCTTTGTGTGTGGACTCGAAGGAATGAAGTTGCCATCTTTTTGATCGTGACTTCATTGTGGCTCAAAATTCGTTGCCATTAGCCATTAGGTAGCTCTGGAAAAAAGTTAGTTGAGAATAAAAATAAAATTCGTACACTATATTCATGTGTGTATAATATTAATTTTAGCACACTATTAATAGTGTACTAAAATTATATTAATTTAGCATTTAATTAATTAATATTAATTTAGCACACTATTATAATATTAATATTAGGGCTAGTTTGATCACGGGGCAAAGCGCCAAGCTGTGATTTATGTTCGCCAAAATGGACGATAACATTACAATTTAGTTACAATACATGGGGATAAAGTATATTATAAATAATTTTTATTGGTTTTTCCTGCGGTAATTATATTAATTTCAGACGATTTTAATTCGCTTTCTTTTAAAAATGTAACAATTTCCATTGCATTTGAATTCTCTTATTAATAATATTCTATACAAATACAATTATTATTATATCGGTTGATATTCGTTATTTATAAATGTTTTTATTATATTTATTTATAAATACTATTACATATTATGTCATTTATTTATAATTATTATATTATGTTTTTCTAATTATTATTTTGCTATTCATTTCCAATTATTATGTTATTTATTTATAATTATATGAGTATTCTTATGTATAATTTTTATTATATTGCAATACGGTGATTATACTGTTTTATAATTGCTATTAAATTATATTCAATGATTATTATTATATGTAATAATTATTATTAAATCATACTATATGACTATTATATATAATTACTATTAAATAATATTATAAGATTATTATTACATACTGCATAATATTATTAGTAGTACATGTGACTTTTTATTATATTTTATATTGATATTCATTATTTATTGATCGATCTTGTTTATTCTCAATCTCTTCCTATATTCTTCATTTAAAATATATTTCAATTTTTTAAAAAACATTTCCTTAAAATTAACTTCCTGACGATTTGGAACCTCTTGGCCGGCATCTTGGATTCCATTCCAGTGACCATAAGCGGTGCTTGACGTGATTCCTTTATCACGCTAAACAGCGCTTGGCGCATTGCCCCGTGATATCAAACTAGTTCCTCGGATTTTACTGTCTCTTAACTTCGCACTTTGAAGTTACACGAGGGCTATAGCTGACGGACCTCGTAAATTTGTGCCACAATTAAGAGGCGAAGATGGTGCCTAAACTAGTAAACCACTCCCCAAACGTCCTTCTGAATAAATAATAGTTTAAAAAAACATAGAAACATGCTTTTATAGTTAATCGAAGTAAAAAGTAAAGTATAATTCTTAATATTTATAAGAATAAAATGATAAATGAGAAAATTAATGTCATGGTGGTAAAAGCGTGGGGTTCTCGATATCAATTGTTATAATTTCCTACTAGTTCTATTCCGCAATGCACAGTTTATGAAAAAATGTAGTACAAAGCACCCTGCGCTTTTAACACAATGACATTAATTTTCTCGTTAATCCTTTTATTCTTTTATTAAGAGATTACATTTTACTTTTGATTTCAATTAACTATAAAAGCGTGTTTCTTAGTGTGTTTTTTAAACTACAATTTATTTTTCATTTTTTAGTTCGATCTACAATAAAAGCTTGTTTTTTTTTTTTTTAGTTTTTTAAACTATCATTTATTTATTGATGAATTAATCCTAAATGCATCATTTTTTAGAATCTGGAATACCCTTTGGCATCCTATCATAGCGTCGATACGGCCTCATTTTCAAAATGTAGGATCAACCAACTGAAGGAAATCTGGAAGAGCTAAGAGTTTGAAATATTTAATGCGAAAGAAGGTGTAAAATCAATTATATTTTTCATTAAAAAGAGCTCAATATTCTCTTTGAAATTCATCCTTCCCTCAAAAACACCCTCCCTTTTTTTACATATACAGAGTGTTTTTTTCCAGGTATAGAAGTTTAAGTTAGCATTACTTTCCAAGATGGCGACCGATTTAACAGCTGTCAAGTGATTTATTCTCAGTTTGGTTTGGCAATTCATCATGAATAGACTCACGCCTGAACAACGCTTTCAAATTGGGCAATTTTATTTCGAAAATAATGGTCGATTTTCATAAGCGATTTTGTTTAGCGATGAAGCGCACTTCTGGTTGAATGGCTACGTCAACAAACAAAACTGCCGCATTTGGAGTGAAGCTAATCCACAAGTGTATGTCGAAACACCGTTACATCCAGAAAAACTGACTGTTTGGTGCGCTTTATGGGCTGGTGGAATCCTTCTTCAAAAACGATGAAGGCCACAACGCTACAGTCAATGGTGATCGGTATAGAGCCATAATTACTAACTTTTTCATTCCTGAATTGAACACTCATGATGTCCAGGAGCTGTGGTTCCAACAAGACGGCGCAACATGTCACACAGCTCGTGCCACAATCGATTTATTGAAAGACACGTTTGGTGACCGCCTAATTTCACGTTTTGGACCTGTGAATTGGCCTCCAAGATCTTGTGATTTAACACCGCTAGACTATTTTCTGTGGGCTCTGTAAAGTCATTGGTCTATGCGAATAAGCCACAAACGCTTGACCATTTGGAAGACAACATTCGCCGTGTTATTGCCGATATACGGCCACAAATGTTGAAAAAGTCATCGAAAATTGGACGTCCAGATTGGACTAGATCCGAGCCAGCCGTGGCAGTCTTATGCCAGAAATCATATTTAAAATGTAATGCCACAAGATTATATTTTGAATAAAAAAAATTCATGTCAATCGAATAAATACATCGTTGTTTTATTGCAATTTAAAGTTCTATACCTCTCAAAAAAAAAACACCCTTTATAAAGAACACTTATTTGTATTAACTATGAGCGTTTTCGCATTAGGGTTGTAACTTAATCTTTTAGTCGCCAAACATGGAAATGGGAAATACTTAGTCCTGATTATCCTGATCAGAATAATGAAACAAAATTATTGAATTATTGTATTGTCATCGATCTTGGTCAAGTGTGCAAAATTTCGAATTAATATGACTTTTTTCAAGTAGGTAAAAATCGAGTTCAAAGATTCCGCTACACACTGGCGAAGCTAATAAAAGCATGTTAAAAATCCGTACTACGCGCTAATCCTATAATAAAAACGTTAAGATATTTTTAAAGAGAAATTTAGTCTGATGTATTCGTTTGTTTCACGGGAAAGAATTTTGTTGATTCGAATATTGTTTCAGTTTTTTATCAATTTAAATATGTACAGAACTCATAATTCAGATCAACGATGAATGAATCTTGAATGACAAATTACCTTTTCACAGCGTCAGCATTTCAATTATTCAAGTACTTTTCACATTGTATAACTATATATATCAAATTTTATCAGATTTAGGCTATATACGTGGTTGCAACCATTGAGCAAAAATATTGGCAACAGCTGTTTGCTTTATTATTGAATGTATCAACTTTTGGAGATTAAGTTGTTAGTTCCGGCACGAAGAAGATAAGAAAGAATAATGCTGCCTAATTTGTATTCCGTGTAACGGTAACTCCCCCAACTCCTGATTTCTATCTTTTATTTTTATTTTCACTTGTTAGGGAAGAGTTCACTTTGCTTGGTTGTTGTTTTTTTAATGTCATCGAGTATTAATTCTGCTTTACAATTTTCTTTATTAATGGACTAAATTCAAGTGACGTCGCAGTCATACAATCAATGCAATCATGTTTCCAGCCAATCAGTTCATTCGCTTTACTGTTGCCAACTTTTGCTTTTTACGAAAACTATCTTTTAAAAAAAACACATATTTGTCAAGAATAATAACTGATATAGATAAGCAGAATGCCTTAAAATAATTATATGATAAAATAATTTTTTTAATTTTATTTTTAAAACTTCTTGAAGAGAGGAGAGAGAGAGAATCTTAATATTTGTGTATATTTATCCATTTATCGAATAGGAAACTATTTATGGATTTTACTAGAATTTTGAAGTAGTAATAGTAATATTAGTGGTAGTAGTAGTATCATCAGCTTTGAAATCAACGGAAAACACGTCATTGTAGTTGTCTTATGATCGTCGTGATTTAAAAACATTGTTATAATCTACATATGTAGGAGAAAAGCGACTCAATCATCACAAAATCTCCGCTACTGTAAGACCTACAGACTTAAAATTTGGCAGACACCTTTTTTTAGTAGATATGCACTGACGGGTTTTGTAGAAATCGATCCCTAATGTCGTTACGGAAGGTTATAGGTAAAAATTTCCCGTTTTCGATCTATTAGACCTTCAGACTCGAAATTCGACAAGCATGTTCCTTTCATTTAGTATAGATCCACTATGAACGGTTTTTTTGTTTTTGAGATTCGAATCCGTATGGGGGAATTGCAGGGACGTTTTAGATAAAAAAAAAACCATTTTTGAATTATTTCACCCTCAAGCTTGAAATTTGGTAAGTATGTTTCTTTTGTTGAGTAGAAATCCGATAAAAATAGTATTTGAGTAAATCTAAAAAGGGGGTGGGGCTACAGGGGCGTAAATGATAAATATACCTTTGTCTTAGAAACTCAAGTCCTACCCTTTTTAAATCAAGAAGCGAAGCCTATTAGAATATTTTTCAAAATTGAAAGCTTCATGAGGTATGATTTCGATAATAATGACCCAAAAAAAAGAATGTATAGTATAATTCCATGAAATACCCAGCGGACGAGTATAACGTTTTAAAAAAAGTTTTAAAAAAATAGAGACAAAAAATTTTCCTCTTATTTTATTTTTGTCATTTCACTTTTATCACTCAATTCCTTACGTTTGGATTCGAATTCAAAATAAAAGCACGCGGTCAAATAAAAGAAGATTTATTAAAAGTTTAAAAATCTGTTTTTTTTAAAAAAAAGTTTTTATTCCATTTATTGTGAAAACCCTTTTTCTATTTACCCCAGAAGATTCATCCGTTCTATATAATAAAAAGCTTTTCAAACATTTGAATACACTTAACGCCATTTTTTCACCGGCCAAGATTGAATTCTATTGTCTCTTCGAACACTTGTTCAACAGATTGTCCGAGCAAGATGCACTCCCTCGCTGTTTTGTTTCGGACAGGAAAACTACTTTCGTTTTGAAAAGTTTTGACAACGAAGAGTGTTGTTTCCTGAAAAGTTTTGAATCCAGTGGAAAAAGTCAAATGCGGGGTGAAATCAGACATAGCACTCTGTCATGCGTATCAACTGGGTCATAGAATGTATTCGCAGAAAGAAGAAAGAAAAAATAGCAAAAAAGGAAGGCACAATTCAATGTGTGTTACCAGATCGCTACCGATGTCAAACAACCTGTAAAACATATCGCACCCATAAAAAAAATAATGAATAAAAGGGCTTGTGTTGTGGTTACTTTGAAGAGAAAGCAATATTATATATAGATGTTTGTTCAAACATGGGCTTTGTTAAATTATTGTGTACTGTTTAACGTAACTGACTGCGTTCGGAACACGTAATTTTCATAAAGCCTCTAAATGGATAATTTTTTTTATATTTAGTGTTAGATGAATTAAAAGTTACGTATAAAATTATTTTAAGAATATTATTAAAAGAAAAATTATTTCACTGCAATTTTTTGGAAACAAATGAAGAAAGAATAGCATACAGTGAAATACGTTTAAGGTATCCGACTACGTTTGAAACCATGGTTTTGCAAAAGCTTACAAACGAATATTTCTCTCTCTCTCTTTTAATATTTACTTTCACTTAGATTAGAATATACGTATAAAATTGTTTTAAGAGAATATTACTCCAATAAAAATTTATTTAAATACAATATTTTGGCAAAAAATAAACTTAGAATTACTTATTTTTAAAACATTTTTTTATGAAAAATGTTTCTACAATAATTATAACATTTTGGTCATATAGAGCTAAAACTTTTTCAGAGTGCTTGAACTATGATTTTTGAAAAATTCACAGTATTTTGAGAGTTACTACCAATTGAAATAGTGGCCGGTGTTTTTTCGTTAAAATTTCTCCACTCTGATGTAAATATTAAAATGTGGATAAATCCGATTCTAAAAGTTATATAATTCAAAAATTCCAGCTAGGCTCTGCACAAAGGTCAGGGCTGTATAAAAGCAAAATATTATTATTATAGAAGCATTTTTCATATAAGAAGGTTGTGTTTTGAAAATAGGTAATTCTATGTTAATTTTTTTGCCAAAATACTGCATTCAAATAATTTTTTGTTGTAACAATATTCTTAAAACAATTTTATGTATGTATTCTAATCTTAGTGACACTAAATATTAAAAAAATATATATTCGTTTGTATGTTTTTGCAAAATCACGGTTCCGAACGTAGTCGGATACCTTAACGCAAAAACGCTGAAGACGAAATATTGGTTAACATGAAATAAACAATGGTTCCGACAAATTAACTATGCATTTTCATGGCAATTTTTCCTTAAACACGAAACAAAAATCTCTTAACATGAAATGATTTCCCTTCTGGGAATGAATAAAATACGGGAAACACCAGTCACGCCGGCGAGATTTGAGAGGAATGTGAGATGAAAGAAAGGTGGTTTCACATGTTTCATACAAAGGAGGATAACTTCGTTTTGAAATACACTCACAAAATAACCTGTGATACGAGTCAATTATATTTATCTATAAGCTACTTTCACCCTCTACCCCAACAAACGCTACACAAAAACATCTCATCTCTCATCAGTTGGATTTGGAATTCGGTGACAAGTACATCGCAGTGTGTTCGGTTTGCGTTTTTTTTTTTTTTTTTTCCTTATTTTTTCTTTTCTGTTTTAGATTATTTTTTTATGCGCAAAATGGCAAAGAGCTCAGGTGGTAAGCAAACTACTATTTCGCTTAAAACGAAGATGAAACATCTTAAGGTCGTTGATCAAAAACAGAAACTTAGAGCGTCATCCAGGTACAGCCAAATGCGCCTTTATAATTTTGAGTGAGTATCTACTAACGTCACTCTATAAAGCAACACGAGGGCTATTGGCATCGGGGACCTCGTAATTTTGAACGACGATTAGTTAACGAGGATTACACCTGAACTGCCACCCTTCTCTCCAAACCACACCCGAACTAGAGGACTTTAACAGCCATGACAGATTTAACGTGCTTCAGCCCCTATACGTGGTTTATCTTCAATTGCAATGGGGCTCGAACTCGGGGTACGCCGGCCACGCGCTCGTGACCATGATCCCTTGGCTACCACGGCCACATCTTACAGTGTTGAACTCGATCAGAAGTGGGACGTGGTTACTCCTGAATTGGTAACACTAAAATTTAATATGAAATATCACTCGATTCTATAGGCAAACAAATTTTTTAAATCGTCTATTATAATTCAAATAATAAACAAATACTTAAAATACTGCATTTTTAAAATATTTTGATCCCATCCATTGTACAATAGACTCGTATTTGTAATTCAATTTCAATATTTTTACTGTGTTAAAAGGATTTTAATTTTTTAAAGGACTGCCTACACCACTGACATTTTTATCGGGTAAACAATTTAGAATAAACGTCAGAACGCTTTAAAATCTGAAGAAAACCTTCTTCAGATCGTCGATCTGTTTTGCATACGTGGGCTGTAGCGAACTGCAGTAATACCTCGACTCTTACACTACCCCGACTTACGCGAATACGGAGTTACGCGATTTTCGATCATCGTCGATTCTTCTTTCGTTTGAGAAAAAAAAATGGTGAAGTTGGTAATGTGTTAGAAGAATTTGCCGATCTTGCCATCAAATTTAGAAGTGGATAGTGAAGACGTCCAAGAACTGCCGGATTCCCACAATCAAAAGATGACAATTGATTAACTCATAGAAATGCTAGAGCATTAGCAATATAGAGCAAGACATTCAAGAACTTGAATCTTTAGTTCAAACAGAAGATTGAATGAGAGACGGTTGGGAATTTTACTGAGTTCTCAGTTTAATTGAAAAAGGGTTAAATATTTCAGAAAATACATACTCGGACAATGAGCGTATTTTTTCAACAAAATAAGGATTTAAAAAAGTATTAGCATACTATACGAGGAAATTTTGTGGGAGAAAAAAACTCTTTGAATCGGCAGACAACTTTGTTAGGTTTTATGAAACCTTCTACATCGAAAAAACTTCGGGTTACGATTTCATATTTGAGTTTTTTCTAAGATTTTATTAAACATTTTTTTTTCTAAATTGTTATTTTATTTCATCTCCTGCCCCAACTAAAAATAATTTAGATGTATTTATATGCGAAATGATACCCGATTTACGCGGTTATCACTCACAGTCCCGCCTATCGCGTAAAGTTCGGGGTACTACTGTATGTAAACAGAAAACAATTCCTTTTTCTTTTATCTGTTTTTGTTTTTTATCCTATGAAAGGATTCCGCTAGAAAAGAGCGATAGGAAAAGTGCACACAATAGAGTCATCTCGAGAACATTCCTGACAACGTAATTGCGAGATTAAATGACATCGTCGCAGAAAATGGATTGGCTAATCTAGTTAATTCATTCACTCATTCTTCATACGCGTATAAGACGCTCTGATGTGTAGTTAATACACATCTAGTGATGGAATTCCTCTTCGTCTCCTTTATCTTTACATACTACAATAATTGGTCTTAAAAATGTTATCGCAAAAATAAATTAAAACTACAGTCTTGGACATTCCTGTTTAAAGCTATAGAAATGTAGCATTATCTTCTTTACTATTCGAAAATCCTGAATGCAATCAATACGCTAAATTCATGACGATCATGTTGTAACGGGTCTATTCGGATTCTTCCTACTAATAATCCTCTTGGGAATAATAGGTCTTTAAATATCCTTCTATTGAAAACTTTTCTTCGAAGAATAAAGACGCATTTTTTATTCAAATCAAGGTTTATATTTAAAGATTAACTCTCGTTCGAAAGGAGAGTTGTTAGAAGCTAACAGGATAGCAAGTAGTGATTTACGTAAAGCTAGACGAGAGCTCTTCGTAGATTATTTGATTAATATTAAGATTGACGCTTTGGTCAATTAGTTGTAAAATTGAATTCGGGTCGGTTTGATTTCGATTACTTTAGAAATTATCTTCAAATATAAGAAGGTGTATCATCGGGACATACTAAGAGTAAGTGATCCGATTTATAATTTATATCTACAATTGTCTCGTCTACCTCGCTGTTGCTCCCATAGCCAATCCATTCACAAATTGTGACGTCATAGTTACACGATGAATTCAGTCATGTGTTTCTAGCCAATCAGTTCATGCACTTTGCTGCTGCCAACGTTTGCTTTTTGCGGAAACTTTTTCTTGAAAAGTACATATTTTACAACAATAATAACGTGCATAGGTAAACGAAATGCGCTCGATTTAAAAGTTATGAATTGATTAGCTGGAAGCACGTGATTATCGTTAGCATGTGACTTTGACGTCACAGGAATTTAGTCCAATAGAGATTAAAAAACGAGTGAGTTTTTATTAACGTCCACGAGGGCACTTGGCAACGGACCTTGTAACTTTGAACTAGGTTCAAGTCCTTACCTTGGCAGGATACAGAAAGCTACTTCCTTAAATAAGTCAGATGATAATGCAAAAGTTGATGACGATGATATTGATGAGCTGCCTTAACTTATCTTCAGTAATTAAGTATTTTTGATAATGGAGTAATTTTAGAGTATTGATAATTTATGTACTCTTATTTATTTGGCCTTTTTTTTAATTTCATCACAATTAAATATATCTATAGATATAGTGAAAAACGAACAGTTTGCCTATAATTTCAGAGGTTATCATACCATATAGTAATAAATATTACTTTTTTTTGTAAAAAAAAAATACTTTAATTTGCTTTTTTTTTGTAATAAAAATAATGTTCTTACCCAAAACTTTTTTTCTATAAAATACATGCTACATGCCTATGAAATCTTTTTCTATCCACTTTATAAGGTCTCACATCTTTAGTTTATTTGATGGCACTTATGAAGGTCTCCTGCCCCAGTGTTTAGAGTGTCTTCGTGCTTCTTGTAAGTGCAACTTCATTAAAACACTCAGTTAAAAAATAATCTGTGGAGAGTTTAATTGGTGGTCTGGTCAACTTTAAATGACTTGGTATAAGGCAATGTCTATCTCTAATAAGGGACTTAGGACAAAGATATTTCAACTCCTAATAGATCCATGAGTCTTAGTTGAAAAATGCTAACTCATTCTCTTTATGGTCAAGGATACGTCATTGTATCGTTTATTTTGTTATGGCAAATACCAAAAGTAAATTAAAATAACAATGAGTTATTACCATACATATAAATACCGCACCGTAGTTTAACGTACTTTTTTTCATGTAAACACAAACCGATTCCCAATTCCTAAAAAATATTTTTTTTACTCGCAATTTCCCATGTATTTAATTTGTTTACATATACTACTGTAATTTAGAATTTGCAGACTAAACATTTAAAATAAAATATTTATATTATATTTAATCGTTTTGCTGATTTCGAAACTGTTTAAAAATAGCAAACGAGATATGTACCTATTAATTATTTATTGTTTTTATTTAATACGCGTTTATAATCGCACATTTCCTATAAGTCGTACTTTTATTATTTTTATTGGTTTTCAATTCAGCTCACTGGGCCTTATTTATTCATTCTGTTTACTATGGTGTTCAATATTACGAGAATCTGTGCATATTTTGTCGAATTGTTAGAAAGGTATTGAACGAAAGGTAAAACTAATGTTTATGAACAATGATGTACATTTTTAGTGTCGATTAAATCAGCATACACATGCCTGTGAGCTGTGGATTTAGGAAAAGATAGGTACTTTTCCAGTTCACTGGAGAAAGCGATAAAATCGCCATAAGTGATACAATCGTCGCTAAAGGGAATATTCCCGCAGTCAACCTTTCACCACCTCATTTTCAAAACAAGTCGTGGTGTTTTCTAATCTGTAACATCTTTTTCCTAATACATTAAATGGATGAGTAACCAATAAGAACTAATGTTTATCAATATTTTTATATGTATATTGTCGCCAATAACGCCAACTTGGAGAGATTTGAGACTGTGAAATGGGAAAGTACCTTAAAATACTTTATAAACTCTTATACCAATTACTGCGCATTATTCTTTCGCACACCTCGGCAATTTCCGTGGAGTTTTGTAGCGACATTTGAAGAAATTCGGTGGCCAAAACTGTTGGTTAATGGGAAAAAATATGCGAACAGTCGAAAGGTTTGAAGCTGACATTCTCAAAACCAGATCGCTGAGACTTTGATGTAATTCTTCCTTCTGCCTGCTGTGTGTGTACCCCTACCATTTATTTGATCATTTCTGAGTACTATGAAGTTTGTTTATACAAAGCGTCCCATAAATATTGCTCAAACTCTGCAGAACCAGATTCCTCATTGGGAGTTCATAAAAAAAATGCCCAGGGAATTGAACCCCTGTACGATCAGTGGCGTAACATACACATCTGCTGCCTCCACATCATGGAGGGGGGAGCAAGGCTCTAGGAGCCCAAAACCTGACTGACACAAAGTAATTGGGGCTGGGGTCTAAAACCTGACTTTGCAGGGGTCTCCGTTAGTCTCCGTTACGCCACTGAGAGAAGCTGAACCTATCGTTGAGTTGATAGTTGTTCAAAACAGCAGTTTGAACTATATATTGAGAATGGAATGAATAAACTAATTTAGAAATAACAAGTTTCACCCTATTTAGTAGATTTTAGTACCTTAATTAAATTCAGAGCTTGCAAAATGAACTTTTTCAGTAATTGTAAGCCTGTTTTAATGATCAAGTGATGGTGAAAATTCACAGTGTGTGTAAAAACAATCAATAATAAATTTTTAAGACAAAAATATTTCACTTCATAATACAATAAATTACTTTCAAGACTTTTTTTATCTTTCTCAAAATGCGTTAATTAAAAAAAATTTAATAAATCTAATTTGTTGAATCTGAATTTAAAATTTAGAATAAACAGCAAATACTGATTGGAGTAAAATACTACTAGCATGGGGGTGATTTTTTATGCAAAGCAAAGATGTAAGACTAATAGAAAGTTGAATAAAATACATGCTACACAATAAAAAGCATTTGCGTTCTCTTAAATTTCCAAGTATAAAAATGCAAATTGTGTAAACCTTTTTATAGTCAAAAACTTAAGCACTTGCCAAACCTGCCTACTCGGTGTACTTCTAAAAGTAGAAATAATAAATCAAATTTAATCCACAAAGGCACAGAACCAGTCGAACCAATGCCAGCCGCATTATGGACATAAATAGACACACACACAATGTGCGATTCGTCATTTGATAACTATTTCAACAGTTTTCGATCATATTTCATTCTTTACAAAATCGTACATAATCAAAAAGGAAGAAATATGTTACGTTTTCTCAAGCGCGGATGAAAAAAAATATAGATTCCGTTGAGTTTTAAATATATATGCGGTAGAAAAAAGCTAAAGAAAAAAAATTCTACCTCAAAAATATTTTTTTTCCTTCATTCAAGGAACATTCCATATGAAGTTTTGTTTCATCTATCTATTTGTTTATAATTTAGAGATTTTTCACTCTTTATATGTAAACAGCTGACAATTTTTTCACAACAAAGCAATATATTACCTTATTTTAAATGTCCCATTGTTCATGACGTGAAAGAGAAAAATCGGTCGCTTTTTCTTTTCTTTTTGTTGTGTTCAAAAGAATAATTGTTTCGCTTACAATTACAAATTCAGGAACAACTAAATTGTTATTGCTCTATGTTACTCATTGTTATTGCTCTATTTTGATTTTTTAATTATGTATGCCTTTTGACTAAACTAGTATATATCTTTTGGTTTATAATAAAACTTGACTCGCGCGCGCGTGAGAAGTTTGGCAATGCTTACAAAGGTCGTTTGCAAACTTAATAATTTGGAATATATATATATATATATATATATATATATATATATATATATATATATATATATTACTTTTCAATTCATATAAAATATTCATAGATGGTGTAAGAGTAGTAGTTCTAAAAAGTAATATATTCCAATACTTTTACTTACAACCTTAATATTAAAATGTAGACTTATACAAAAATATTCTTAGTTATTACTCCTATAATTTTAGTATTCGACATAATTTTTATTCAATATATAATTATTTTAGTAAAAATAATTCTTTCTTATTGCTATGCTACAAAATTCGGCCAGTAACATTATAGCTTTAATCTGTATTTGGATCCGGAATCTGGCAATAATTTGTTTCTTGTTCACTAATTCATCGTGATTTAAGCATTTCTTTAATGCATTTTTTAGTGCGTTACTTTTTTCTTATAATGGAGATTTGAAGCTTTTATCCATTACTTTCAATAGTATTTCGCTCAATATTATAAACAGAAAGGAGGAAGATTGGCTAGCTACAAAACAGGTTAAATATTCCACTTTTACATGAAATTAAGTTGTCTTAAAACAGTATTGTTTATGATACTACAGAATCCATATTTTTAAGTTTCTGATGTTCGTTTGATTCTTTTATCTTTAGGGTTCAAATCACTTCTGGTTCTCTAGTAGATTATTAGAACTATGTATACACTCCTACGTTCGCGTATGCATATAAATATCTCCTTGATACCTTAGTTATTTTGTTTCACTTACAATTTGGTTCATCTTTCTCGAAAATTTATTGACCCCTGACAGTGGCGTAACAGAGAATATTAGACCCCCCTACGAAGTCAAGTTTTAGGTCCCAAGCCAGATACAAAGGAATGCAAAATCATAACCTTTGGGCCTCCTAGAATCCTGGGTCCCTCCCCTCCCCCTCCGGGATGCGGTATTTTTCGAGGGTGTACTTTACGCCACTGGCCCCTGAGAAAGTTGATGCTTCAGCGCATTACATCGGAGCCCCCTGATAATGTATAAAACAGAAGACATTCCAATGCATGACTTCCTTGCGAAAGTGATTCCATCAACCTTCGAGAACTCTATGTCTCCTAGATGGATAGTATGAGCAGATGTCACCATTTGAGGAAAGACGTGCAATTAAACTAAAAGAAACAGAGTGATTAAATCACTCGACATTTGGGTCGGGACGATGCGGTCATTCCCTTTATAGCACATCTCTTACTGATGTCTTAGCAACTGATTAATAATCATTTGGAGAACAATGTTTTTTTTACCTTAGAGTTGTAACAAAAATGAATTTCTCTTTATTCTTGATTAATAGCTTCTTAATTTTAGAAACATTTTGTTCTCCAATTACAGATAGGAGGATACATTTCCGGAGACACTAAAACAGAAAATTATCTCTATCTGCGTTTTTCCAAAGAAAGATAAGTTAGAGAACGAATTAATCGAAATTCAATGTTTACTACGTATTCCATCACGATAAAAAGTATTTTCACAATGGAAGAAAGATAACGAAAATAAAAAAAAAATTAGCAAATGGAAATGCATTTATTTATTTTGAGCTGGTTCCCTACAATTCGAAATTTTTTTCCGTCTGGAATTTAAAAAATTCTTACATAACGTTAAACGAAAACATTTTTACATTGCTTCTGTATAAGTAAAAAAAATTCCATGATTTTTATGTACAAACAGTTCTGCGCAAAATTAAAAATAATAGTTACAAACCTTTTTTTTTTTTCGATTTACAAAGAATAAACTTAAGAACTACGACCTTTTTTAGATTGTTATTGATTACACTCTATTTTAAAAAAATTTTAAAAAAACAGATAATATAACGTGTGAATAAGAATGCATCACTTCTAAAAACAGCTTTAGATTTTTTTTCTCGGCCATTTAAAAAGTCTAAGCATTGGCAAAAAGGTATGAACTTTCTCACACCCTTGGTTTTATTAATCCTTATTTATTGTGATTATTCTTTTATAACATTTTTCCCTCATTTATTTTAGTAGGCTCTTTCTCTTGAAGTACCTTTGGTGTGGTGTGGTAGTTAGGAGAGGGGGTGCCTGATCAGGTGTCGTCCTCGTCACTTGACCATGGTTTAAAATGACGTGGTCCGTCGCCAAAAGCCCTCGTGTAGCTGAACAGTGCGACGTAAATATTCACTCACTCACTTCTCTTAGAGTCACATGATAAAAGATGCATATTTATTCTGATATAAATTTAACTTAAATTTGATAAATTTATTTTTGAGCACATATTGTTCAAATAAATAGAAATACTGAATAGAATTCACATGCGATAAAAACGTGAGCTACCTGTTTCTATGCTACGTACCCTACGACTTAAGTGCCATCTTTTTACGTAATCCCAGTGCTTTAAAAGCTTAAAAACGCTGTAATAATTCAAAATATATGTTTTATAATAAAAAGACTGAAAAGCCATCACACAACTCCCTTAATTAAAAATTCATAAAACGCATACAAAGTCTGAAATGGCCGCGTTAGCTTAGTGGTCATGACCACGATATCCTGGCCAGCGTGTCATGAGTTCGAGTCTTAGGGCCATTGAAGACCCGCCATGTCAAGCCAATAGAGTGCCATGATGCATTTTAAATCTGTTTACGTGGTGTGGAAATAAGAATAGTCGGCCGCCACCTCAGATGTCGTTCTCGTCACTTGAAAAAGGTTCAAAGCAACGAGGTCTATTGCCAATAGTACTCGTCTTGCTTTATGGTGTGACGTTAATATGAACACTCACTCGCTCGATTTTTTTGAGAAATATTCTTTTAGCACTTGCCTCTTAATTTGAAAAGGACAGGTTTTGAATTTCTGATACAAAAATACAAAAGTGTATTAATTATTTACGTCCCTTTGACACCCTGCTCCTGTCCACTTTTCTACTGGATTTCCTCAAACACCATTTTTAGAGAATCTCAACTCGTTAAAAGAAATACGCTTCTCCAATTCCAAGTATGTAAGTCTAAGTGTTCTAAAACGGAACTTTTTTTTATTTATAATGTCCCCATAACACACACACACACCCTTGATAGTCGATTTCCATAAAATCCGTTCTTAGCGGATGTCTACTCAACAAGGGTAATATGCTTACCGAATCTCAAGTTGATTAGTCTAATAGTTTAAAAAAGGGATTTTTGTATCAATAACGCTCCTGTTCCCACCCAATCACCTTGGTAGTCGATTTCCACAAAACTCGATCTTACTGGATCTCAACAAAAAAATAAAAAAAAAATAAAAAAAGAAACATTTTTACCAAGTGTCAACTTTGCACATCTAATAGTTCAAAAACAGGATTTTTTTTATATTTAACGCCCCCGCAATCTTCTTTTTGAGTCCATTTCCGCAGAACCCGAGGGCTGCGGTAGCCAAGTGGTTAAGGTATCGGACCATGGCAGATATGTCATGAGTTCGAGCCCAGTACCACTAAAGACCCGCCGTGTAGGGCAGCGATGCACGTTAAATCTCTCGAGAGCTCAAACGTCCTCCTGTTGGTGTGGTGTGGTAGTTAGGAGAGAGGGTGCCAGCTCAGGTGTCGTCCTCGTCACTTCACCATGGTTCAAAATTACGAGGTCCGTCGCCAAAAGCCGTCGTGTAGCTGAACAGTGTGACGTTAATATTCACTCACTCCGCAGAACCCGTTCTAGCGGATCTGCGCTCAATAAAAGGAACGTGCCTGCCAAATTTCAAGATCGTATCGTGATGAGTAAGTGAATAGCTTTTCTCCTATATGTATATATACCGTAAAATCTGGTTTATAGCAGGCACTTATAACACCGAAATAAAATCTAAACTTAAGGGTGCGTGTTATACGTCGGGTATAAAAACGATAGCTTTAAAAATAATAAAATAGATGAGCATAATTTTTTTACTCCTACATGTATCGAAATACTGTTTATTTGAAAGAAATGACTTGCCTTATGAACTAAAAGAGTTCTAGAAATATACTATTTTTTCAAAAGTCTGGGATAATACCTCGAATAAATGACTTCAAAATATAAGAACAATGTATACTAATATTTCAGGTTTCTTCGTATAAAAGGAGGTGCGCGTTATACGGCAAATATACCAAAAAATTAAAAAATTCAACTTGAAAGTATAGGGGCGCGTTATACGCCGGATTTTACGGTAGATATTTTTTAAGAAATCAATAATTCTTTTTAAAATTAAATATAGTCAATGATTTTTATAACTTTTCAGCCTTTAAAATTTAGAATTTCCAGGAAATAATGATATATATATATATATATATATATATATATATATATATATATATATATATATATATATATAATGGATTTCCATGGACTTTTTCGTCTCCCCTCACACCACCACCATTTCTTTTTAAAAAATTACATTCTTTTTTTCCCGTAATATACTTCTTAATAATGAGATGATTCCAGGTACTCTGTGTTATTTTGAAAACTGCTTTTTTTTAAATGAAAACGTAGTCGAAATATTCACGGAATCAGCGTTTACACCAGCCAATCATTAAATGAGCTACGCCGGGAAAAAGTAGAAAGGGAATTAAAATCGAACACACATTGCCTCTGGTGGCAAACGAAGCGTTAAGATCTCACAAACTGCGCAGCTGTGTAAGAATGCAATTAGATTTGGAGAAAGACCGCGTAGTCTTAATTCTCTATTCTAATAAGAAGTCATTAAAGCTCACGGTCATTTTATGCACAAATGATAATGGATTTCTGGAATCAATGTAAGTTCTGTATATAATCCACTTTCGTTTTAAACTTGAGATATCGTCTAAGAATCAAATTTTCTTCAAGTTTCAATTATGGTGGAGTACATTAATCCTTCTTGGAATATGTGTTTCTGATAAAAATTATATACAGTAATTCCTCAAACTTACGCGATAGGTGGGACTGAGTGATAACTGCGGAAGGAGGGGTATAATTTCGCATATAAATACATAAAAATTATTTTTATTCGGGGCCGGAGGCAAAACAAAAAAATAATAATTTAGGAAAAAAAATTTTAATATAGTTTTAGATGACACAATACAAAATCGCAAACCGATATTTTGATGTGGAAGGCTTCACAAAATCTAACAACGCAGTCTTCCCGCTCAAATATTTATTTTTTTTTCTCCTGTAAAATTTCCTCGTAGCTAGCTAATATTTTTTTATTCCTTGTTTTGTTGAAAAAATACCCTCTTCGTTGGAGTCTAAATTTTCTAAAATTTATAAACCTTTTTCAATTAAACTTCTATCTACACCATCATTCGATCTTCTGATTGAACTGGCTCTAAAGAATAAAGTTCTTCAATGTCTTGCCCTTGCACATGCATTTCTATGACTTCAATTGTCAGCTCTTGATTGAACGTCATCACTGTCCACTTCTGTTGTTTCTAATGTCACCTGTCTGACGTAGTTAGATTGAGGCCGACGAAATTCATCCTGACAAAGGACTAGAAGTACGCTTGTCGTTGGCCTTGGCCACCATACAGGTGACAGTACGAATTAGCTCTTCGAAATTCCCCGAAGAGACGATAGATGGTGACACCACCGATCTCCACCTCCACAATTTAGACATGGAACTGAAGGGAAGGGAAATATTCTCCAGTCCCCTATACTCGTGATTTCAGTCCACCAGACTTTCGGATCCACTTATTTAGCGAGCACGTACTCCTTGTGTACTCGGAGGGTATTTGGAGGCATCAGGCATCGAAACTTGGTCTTCCGATCAGGAGTTCGATGCTCTAGCCACAAGGCTACCCACGGCCCTGTCCACTTCTAAATTTATTATCGAAGACTTCTTCAATCAGATTATCAGTTTCACCAATTTTTCTCTCTGAAACAAAAGACGAATCGACGAGATTTGAAAATCGCGTAACTCCGGATTCGCATAAGTCGAAGCAACAAGATAGATTTGTTAGTTTCCCTATTTTAATTCGAAATTTAATGTGAGTAAGGCTTATGCGTGCTGTCGAGAAAACATTTGTTTTCTGCGTTCCATATTATTGTGAGAAATACTTATAAATTGAATTCAACTTATATTATGTTAAAAAAGTTATATATTATATATATATATATATATATATATATATATATATATATATATAATTTCCGAGCCCTCTTTTTAAATTTAAAAAAAAATCGAGGCAGCTTTTGATAATATGATTACTAATTTTCCCATTCATTTTGCTATTGTATAAATTTTATAGTAACTATTAATTTTGTTGAGAATATATAAGAATAAAACTCTTGACGCTTCATTTTTTTTATTTATATTCAAAAGATTCCGTATAAAAATAAAAAATAATTAAAGGAAGAAGAAAAAATAATAAAATAGATTATTTCATATAAAAAGATATATATTTCTTAAAATGAATATAATATATTTTGGATATAAATTTGTATTGGCTTTTCAATTGCTACATTTAAATTCAATTGCTTTTTTATGTGGAGAGAGAGTGAGAGAATAAATATTTCTATTAAAACAATTCAAAAAATCTACTTGGCTCAAAAAGCGTAACAATTAAGATACCAAAATTCTCTGTAATAGCTAATTATTGACTTTCCTATTTAATGGCCTAAATTCATGTGATGTCATAATCACATGATAAAGGCAGTCACGTGTTTTCAGCCAATCAGTTTAAGCGTCTCACAGGTTTTTTTTTTTTTTTTTTTTTTTTGCCAAACCTTGTTTTTTACAAAAACGTTCTTTTAAAAAGTACATATTTGTGACAATAACAATAATACAGATAGGTAAGCAAAGTGTACTTGATTTAAAAGTATCCTGTATTATAAAAGTTTAATTTTGAACTACTTTTTAAAGAATCTGAACTATCTCTATTTAACGACGTCGCTAATTCCCGAAAAAAGTTTGTTATATGGAAAATTCGTTAAATAGATATTCATCTTTTAATATACCGTAAAAGTCCACAAAACGAATATTTTAAATTCATAAACACTACATATTATTTAAAAAAAGTAATTATTTACACTTTTTTTGTTTGTTTTTTTTTTTGAAAATTGGTATCTATTCACATTTTATACTATCATATCCATCAAAAAGAGAGAAAATATGATTACTTTTATGTGACCGTCATGAATTTAGCCCAGTGCCGCATACAAGGGGGGGTCCGGGTCCGAATCCCCCCATAGCCCTTGATTTTTTTTCATTTGATTATAATCTTATGAATATAATAAGTAAAATTTAATTAGCATTTGTATTAATAATTAATTTTTATTAACTAATGCTAATTATTTATTCAATAATTAATTTTTTACTCTCCCCCGAAAATTGAAAAAATAAAAGAATATGTTATGCGACGTTTTGGGGTATGATACGAGAATTGTGGACTTTCGACCCTGGACTCCCCCCGGCTTGAAAAATCCTGTGTTCACCACTGATTTAACCCATTGGCATAAAACAAAAGACGAGTTTTGAAAAAGTGCAGCTTATTTTTTAAATTTCTCTTTTAATGTGACTTTCATAAGTTAAAAGAGATTAGCATCTAATTTTTGGAATACTGCGACACATTTCGAGATTATCCTGTACTAATTCATTATCCCAAGAAACGTCAAATAATTTGAGAGAATATTTGGTGTGTGTTATACCATCGACCGATTTCGTTAAATCAAAAGACATCACCAATTCGAAAGACAAATCAACAAATCATCTCATCATTATTATTACTGTGTTCTAAGGCATAGCTTCCACTTTTGGCTGCTTATCGCGTCATTTGGCGGAAGTCTTTTGATTTGATGAAATGCGTTAACGGCATAATATGTAAATACCAAAAATGTAATCAATTTTTAAAGGGGTTATCATAAACTCATTAGATAACTAGGAAAAATATATGTTTTTTTTTCAAATGGGACTACGGATATTACATTGAAAATTGGCATTTTACCATTACAGAGCTAATACATTCCCCGGCAGCTGGTATCAATTTTTAGTGGGGCACCATATAGGTGTATACCAATTAACACACAATGCCGTTTTGACGTCCAACTTCCTCCTCTGAGGGATGCGAAATTCTATTAGGTATATAATTTTCCCGAGAGCACCCAAGTCAAACAAGTACTCTTAGGATCTTTAACATGTCGCATTATCATATGACATGGATGCTGTCGATTTTTTTGATCATGAAAATTCACCGACTTGAGCCAGGGTCGAGCCTGTAAACTTAGGCGTCCAAGGCCAGTGCCTAAACAACAACGCCTTCTAGCCGGCAAGTAAGCATAATGTTAGAAGGTAAAATAATCAAAGTTTGTTTTGATACTCGTTGTTAAAAATTCGGGAATTTCTACATATTTTTCCTCTCTTTGTATATCACATCTATATGTGTGTGTGTGTGTGTGTTTCAGAGCTAATATTTAATAATAAATATCAAATAGACACATAATAAAAAAAAAAAATGCATATGCCTAGCTAATGCATGAAAAAAAATATTCTTACGTAATTCAGAAAAAGGCTCTGAGGAATAAAATTAACAGATTAAATGAAATGATTTATTTACTTTTTTCCAAATTGACTCCTTAAAAATGATATTCATTAATGTGCTATAGCTTCCAATTACATTATTTTATTGCTCAATTTAAATCCCCCCCGTTTGATGTTTATTTCTTTTAATGATAATACTCTATTAAAAGTTGTTCTTTTGAAATTTTCCTCCTTTGTATGTGTTTTTTTGTAAAAAAACAAACACACAATTTAAATAAATCATTATTTTAATTTGAGTAAGTTGGTGTAGCACGAGGCGAGTCATTTTTTTAAATTTAATTATGTAAAAATGATGCAATATGAATTATTTCGGTTTTCTTAAACTATTGAGCAATCAAATACGATTCAAAAAACGCATTTGATTTTTCTTTGGCAAATTAAAGATTACAATAAAAATGCGTTTGAAAACATTTCCACCCTATTAAACCCAACAAAAAATAATTGCTGATTGTTTCTGAAACAATGAAGAAACGAGCAAGCGACCGTGGTAGCCGAGTGGTCATGTTTTTGAACTTGTGGCCGGCGTTATCAAGTCGCGGGTTCGAAACACAGTGGTGGCCGCGGTATAGGTATCAGATCGTGGCTGGCTTTGTGACGAGTTCGAGCCCAGTACCACTAAAGACCCGCCGTGTAGGGCAGCGATGCACGCTAAATCTGTCGAGAGCCGAAACGTCCTCCCATTGGTGTGGTGTGATAGTTAGGAGAAGGGGTGCCAGCTCAGGTGTCGTCCACGTCACTTGACCATGGTTCAAAATTACATGATCCGTCTCCAAAAGCCCTCGTGTAGCTGAACAGTGCGACGTTAATATTCACTCACTCACTCGAAACACAGTGTAATTTAAGGACCGCAGCGTACATGGGCATATTCACGTTATATCTGTCAAGGCTGAAAGTCTTTCTGTTAGCGTTGTGTGGGAGTTTGGAGAGTGGGGTTACCAGATCAGGTGTCGTTCTCGTCACTTGATACAAATCACAGAAGAAAATTTCATGCGCGAATTTTCGCAGTCTTAGCATGTCGAGTTTTTTTTTAAGTATGCTGCTTACACGGTTATTGGTATGACCATCAAATTTCTGAACTGCGTTTGGTACTAGATTGTTTTTATTATGTGTAGGGGTGTTTCCTAATACTGATTGGATTTTTAAAAAATAATAATAGTGAAAAAGTTAGAATTGGATTGCTGCTGCTGGTGATTATTCTTCTCTATTTGATTAACATGCTTTTATAAGTTTCACTTGTATGTAAAGGAATCTTTGAACTTAATTTTTACCCACTATAAAAGGTCAGATTAATTCAAAATTTTGCGCACTTGTGTCATGGACCGATGACAATACAATAATTTCATAATTTTGTTTCATTGTCCTGATTAGGATCGTCATAATTAAGGATTTCTAGATTTGGCGACTAATTCATTATATGGTTTCCAGATTTGGCGACTAATTGCATAAACCAATTTCAGATTTGGCGACTAATTCCATATGCCATTTTCAGATTTGACGAAACGTTTTAGTGGCAAAAACCTTTTTTGTTTTAAAATATCACTGCTTGAGAGTGCTGACAATCCGAAACACAATGTACGAACCAAAACAAAAATTCAGACCATTCATTTATAATTGCCATACCAATTGTAGATTATAACCTCCAGAACATTGTCCGACGTTACTAAAGCAACTCACAACGCCCATTACGGTTGAATATGACATATCGGAATGAATTGCAAGAGCCTCTCAATATAGAATCTTTGAGTTCGGATAATGTTCACGGGGATAAACAGTACATCACAAGTGATTGCAAATAGCCCGACAACCAAAAGTCTACCAGAGTGAAGTCTGTTGATCATGGTGGCCATGCGATCTTGCAACCTCAACTAATCACTTTGTCCTCACCAAAGGTGAGGAATAGTTTTACTGAATTGGTGTAATGTAAAGGTGCGCCATTTTGCATCAATCTTTTTACTTATAACACACCTCTTTCAGGCATGAATGAAAATATTTGTTCTGCCAAAACAAATCCGACTTTCTTGTAAGGTCTGTCTTGTAAACTGTACTTCTTTATCATCATTTCTTCCTTTTTTTATGAATTCTTAAAATTTTTACGAACTTTTGGCTCACCCCGTATGCGTGAACTTGTGGGCAATTTTGGGGTAAACAGAGTCTGAAATCAATACTTACAGCAGCCACCTCTGGAAAAAGACTGCGACCCCGTTAGTATCGTGTCTATCTGAAGTTCATACCAAGTCAATTCATTTCGATCAGTAATAAAAATGTAATGGTACTTACGTATTATCGCAACGTATTGGCGATATTACATGAAATGAAGCACATGATTGCCAATTCAGCGCATATATTACCAAAAATTTTGAATTATTCTGTACCTCATACATTAGCTTTGAATTTGCTATACTAACTCTTGATGTTTTTCCACATTGCTCACATATTGGTTCAATCCTTTTAAAAAGTTCTGAAAAAATCATATTTCTATTCTAAGCATATTTTTTCAAGGCTTTAGCTTGAGATTAATTCACAATTGGGATTCCTAACTTGGCGAGTTATCTTAAACGAAGGCGATTGTTGTGTTAAGGTATCCGACTACGTTCGGAACCGTGATTTTAAAAAAGCGTCTAAATGGATAATTTTCATGATATTTAGTGTCACTCAGATTAGAATACATTCATAAAATTGGTTTTAGGACATTTTTTGACAAAAAAATTTATTTAAATATAATATTTTGGCAAACAATAAACTTATAATAATCTTTTTTCCAAATGTTCTCCTTTTGTGAAAAATGGTTCTATTATAATAATATTTTGCCTGTATATAGCTCAGACTTCTCTACAGAGACTAAACTAGAAATTTTGAAAAATTCACATTATTTTCAGAGCTACCACCAATTGAAATAATTATTCGCGTTTTTTTTTCTTAAAACTGCTTCCCTCTGGTGTAAAATATGAATAAACCCACTTCTAAGTTATGGATTTCAAAAATTCTAGTTGAGCCTCTGAACAGAGGTCTGGGCTAAATTATATACAGGCAAAATATTATTCTAATAGAAGTATTTTTCACAAAAGGAGAACATTTGGAAAAATGATTATTCTAAGTTAATTTTTTGCCAAAATACTGTATTTAAATAAAACAACTTTTGTCAAAATGTCCTTAAAATAATTTTATGCATATATTCTAATCTAAGTGACACTAAATATCATGAAAATTATCCATTTATGCGCTTTTGAAAATCACGGCTCCGAACGTAGTCGGATACCTTAATACGTAAGTACCAGTCTAACTGCGAGTTTGTAGTCTGCCCACAATGAGTGAAATACTGCACCACAATGTCCAGCAGAACTAGCTCAGAAATCAATTACTATTGTATTTGTTTAAAAAGGAGTTAACTCACGACTTAATTCTGGCAAATCCCATCTGGGGGTACGCTTATTCTATCAGTATCTTAATTCTTTTCACATTTTCACTAGTGTGTATACCACACGAAACTTGGCAATAGGGTGACCGAATTATTCAGTCCCTATCAAAACCGGACGGAATATTTTTACACGCCCAAACACATAATGACCAAACGTCAGTTTTTACGCTCCAACGAACTCAAAAGAGTTGAAATTCCATCCGCTAGGAAGTGCAACATCGAGGTTCTTCCATTGACCAAATTATTCTGTCTGATACGAACATCGATTAGTTCTTTTTATTATTCGAAGTATGCATATTGTTGTTGCCTTTGATGTTGCAACAAAATGTCTATGTTTCGAGCGCCTCTAATCCTTGCTGTTTTTTATTCATTTCAATTTGGCTCCAATTTCGTAACTAGTTGCGGTTCTTTTCACAGTTGATAATGTTCTGAAAGATTCGAATATGGTGATAAATTATAGTAATTAGAAAATATAATTTATCACGGTTTTTTGTGCTGCTGCAGCTAAAGAATTTCATTAAAACTGAATGTCGTATATGCCTTAAATTTATATAAATTGCAGGAAGTAACCCATTTTTCTCAACCTATATTTGTTCTAATTACGGCGTATATATAGGTTCATATAGAATTATAAATTATTGTATTTATATAAAGTTATTTTTTGTAACATTTCTTCTGTTGGTTGCTGTTAAAACGGTAATATTTCGAATGAGATAAACAAATATTTGTTGAAAATCAATAAAGTATACGGTACTGTTGAAACTGTCATGTTTTAGAATTTGATTGATTGTTGATTTGACTTTTGATTTGTTGTTTAGGAAAACAGCGTCACATTTTAACATAGTAAGTCATGATTTATTGTAACTGATTCGTGTTTTATTGTTAACTAGTTAGAATATCAGGTGAACCCGGTGCAGGACTGCTTTCAAACATTAAAAGTATTTTGCAAAAATAAGTGCACATTTTTTAAATAATTTTTAACGCACTGCAAATGTGGCCTCAAATGAAAGAATGATTTCACAGAAACATACATTTGGAATCTTAAACAGAAAATTAACGTATTAAAACATATAGAAATTAATAAATGAAAATCTAAAAATACAATTTGTAGCAAAAAAAAGCAATAACAGCAAAAAAAATTTCATCACTGCTGTCCCTAGTATAAATAATCTGAAATATATAAGATATTTTTTCTTCATTTTTTTTAGCTTATTATTACTCTTTTTGGTGTTACTTACCTTCAACTGGCTTAGATTACATTCGTGAGACAGATATGTTTCAATTAAACTACAAGTTAGTTTATTTAAAAGTGTTATTACAATTATCTAGGTTGTTATAAAAAAAAGGATTCAGTGGAGTATAATTTAAAATTTCTTTCAGCTTACTAAATTTTATTTTGATTTCAAGCGTAGCTGTCTGTCTTCATTGTAATTGCAAAAAAGAGTAATCAATTTGAACTTTACCAAAGAAAATTTCAGATACCATTACAGTAAGACCCCGCTTAACGCTGTTTCGTTTAGTGCTGTTTCAGTTTAACTCTCTTTTATTTGAATTGTGGGATTCCCCGAAATTACACATAGCGGTAGGCTTCCCGAAATCCGAAGCAGTTTATCTGTGTTTCTTCTTTCCAGCGGTCTTATATGAACGTATTTTTATCGTTTCAAACATTTGTTAACGTTATTGTTAGTATAAATTTATGTAATATAACGATTGCTACAGTGGCAAATATTATGATTTTTAGTTTTTATCATGGGTGATAGTAAAAAACACGAAAATAAAGCAGCAAGAAAAAGCAGGAGCAAATTTTGACAGGAGTTGGCAAGTTTTATGGGTGCATTATCCAGTTACCAACAACTTCTCACAGAGCGTAAAAGGATGACTCAGATTACATTAGATGCCTTCTTGATAAAAAGGCAGAAAATTGGAAATACAGTAGATACTGTATGATCTGAAAAAAAAATGTAAACACATACTGACACTTAGAATTGTATTTATTTTTATATGTATATACATTTCTTATGTTTCTACGTTTGTAAGAAATACATTTTTGTTTTATTGTTGTAAAACACATAATTAATAAATTTAATGGTAAAATACCTGGCCAATTTTCTACCCATTTCCCCATAATCCCATTATTTACATGAGATAATCTCGTTTAACGCTGTTTCGTATCACGCTCTACTTTAATGGAACGTATACCCCGCGTTAAACGGGGTCTTAGTGTATTTGTGGTACTCGGGAATTTCATTTTATTTTATTTACTTTACCCAAATGGCACTGCTTTGAATTTGTTTCTCGTTCACTGCTTTCCAAATTTTTCTAAAGTTTTTATTTCTGAAAAGATCTGACCAATATGTGTATATTACAAAAATTTTTTTAAAATTTTAAAAGCCTTTTTTATATTTATACTAGCTGGTATACCCATTTTTCGCACGGGTAAATTGAAAATTTAAGCAATACAGACTGAAGGATAAATAAGTTTTTAACGAGTTAATTTTACGTGAATTGTAAATACAACAAAAAGAAAGCTTTTTGCATATCTCAGATGAAAAAAAAAACCCATGTTTGCTAAACTTTAAGTCTGTATATATAATAGCTGATAAAAATAGTTTTTTTTTTACTTATAACGCTCCGTAACTCTCTTATGGATCGATTTTCGAAAACACATTCCTTCTGCTCAGCAAAATTGACACATTGTTACAAATTTTGTGTAATAATGTAAAATAATGTAAATAATTTGTATCTGGATGTGTAATACGTTAATATTACTTTCTGGTGCATTTATTTTATGTTAAATAGCTGTTACCCCCCGTGACTTCGTCCACGTGGAATTTAACAAAAAAGTGTTTATTCAATTCGCACAGTTTACGAAAACTTAATAATTATATATTCCACGTAAAGAAATGCCTATAAGTATAATGTTATTCTTCTACTTTGTGAATCAATGTTTCTTTTTGTTTTACTTTTTTTCTTTGTTTTTTGTTGAGCAAAGTGTGAGAGGGACGCATGACCTTTGATACTGTCGATGGGATGAGGAACGTAAAATCATTAGAATCAAAGGACATGGACGCAAAATGTCGCAAGTGGCAGCAACCGAATCAAACAAAAAGGTTTACTGTCACTGCTAGAAATCGTTGAGACAGAAGGCTCGTGAAATAAAATAATTGCTGTTGAATAAAAATAATCCCCCTATTTTTTGAAATAAGAAATCCCTATTTGAATTGGATATTGTTCATTGGTTTTAATTTTATTTCCGCGGAACCCTAATTTTTTTTAAAAAAAAAAAATAAAAGTAGCCTAAGTTACTCCTTATAACATTAGCTATCTGCCAGGGAAAGTTCCGTCAAAATTGGCTGCAGCTGTTTCAGAGATTAGCTGGAACAAATAGAGATACAGACAGACAAAAATTTTAAAAATTGATTTTTTCATATAAGTATTGTATATACTTTTAAATGCATTTAGTAAAAAGCTGTAATTTCAAATTACAAAAAGACACTTCATTTTTATTTATATGTATAGATTTATCTTGTTCAAATCTTGTTATCTTGTTGAATAAACTTACTTAATTTAAGGGTGTAAGAGCACTTTTTCATCTAAAGCGCAATTAAAAATATTTATTTTAGAAAAAACTATCTACGTACTTAACTAAATAAAACAACTTGTTGGATCTGCGATCGCCACCTCCACCGCACACTCAAACTTGTACAATCATTCTTGCCTCAATAGAGGTATGAAATTGGCTTACCTCTATTTAAATGCGGAGCCTTGTGAAAAGTCAATTGACGTAAAACCCAAAAACTTCCTAATTTAAGCTTAAATGCTGTCTATGTTATGGAAAAATTGATGTTGCTCCGTGTTCTTGAGAGAGAATGAAATCATTGGAATAATTATAAGCGTTGAATGCAACAGTTCAAAATAGGTCTAAGTAGCAGTAGGGTGAAGCGAATCTGCAAGCAGGGGTTGGGGAGAGGGTCGCGTGACCTTTGGCACTGTCGATGGGGTGAGGACTGGGTAGGGTGAAACGAACACTAACGAAACCGCAAGCGAGGGGTAAGAGAGATGCATGACCTTTGACAGTGTCGATGATGTGAAGACTGTTTAAAATTATTAGTTCAGACATGAACGGAAAAATCGCGAGTGTCAGTAACCTAATCAAACAAAAAAAAGTTTGATATAACTGTTAGAAACGTTGAGACAGAAGGCTCACGAAATAAAACAATCCCTATTGACTAAAAATAATCCCTAATGAATAAAAATAATCCCTATTTGAAACGGATTTTGTTCTCCATTTCATTCGTTTTAATTCTATTTTCTCGCGGAACCCTAATTTTTTTTTCTATAATTAAAGTCGCCTAAGTTATTCTTTGTAACATTAGCTATCTGCCAGTAAAAGTTTCATTAAAATTGGTCCAGCCATTTCAGAGATTAACCGGAACAAACAGACCGACCGACCGACAGACCAAAATTTTAAAAATTGATTTTTTTTATATAAGTACCGTATATATACTTTTAAATGCATTTAGTAAAAAGCTTTTAATTTCAAATTACAAACAGACACTTCATTTTTATTTATATGTATAAATATAGAAAAGTGGCAGCGCTTTTGAAGATCATTGGCTCTAAATAAGAGAGAGAAAAGTTTCGTTTTGTGTGTTAACAATATTAAAAAATTAGTAGCCTTAGAATTTTTATAGACTTGTTAATTCTCCATTTTTTCTTGAAAATTTCATACCTTTAACAATTTATATAAATAAAAAATATTACTATGATTTTCGGGTTTTGATTACAAACGCTTCTTTGATATTACCATGAAAAGGATGACAAATCAAATCTTATTCAAATATTTTCTATAAAAATATTCCAATCTCATATTCATACACTCTTACTGTATTTCAAAATTTTTACAGATCAGAGATTGCCCTAGTTTCAGAGCATTTTATTCCGAATGTTTAATGAACTATATATTATTTGAACACGAAATTTTAAAAATATGGATATGCGTCATTTTAATTGGTTCAAAAGATATTCTGAGATTCTATGAATCAATTAGTTCTGTTTGTGAAAATAATTCGCATTTAAAATTTGCATTTTTTCTTTTTAAGACTTTCTTAGAATTTATATGTGTTCCTAGAAATGAATCAGAATTTTAGTTCATTTACATTCAATTTTTTTTTTATTTTCTTAAATTTATTTTTTGAAATTTTGATTCTTAAGGATAGTATCTTTTAAAGTCTCGTGAAGTCACAAAACGTCGCCAGATGCTGTCATCGTTTCTACAAATGCACGTAAAACGAACTCGCGCATGATGCTTTCAAATAAGCCTGCCGATAAATAAATCAGCGTGGATTCAGACGAATTAACAAATACTGTGTTTAAAAAAGCGCTTAATGTACACTTGAAAAAAAACCGAAATACCTAATACCAACTACATAATTCATGTGGCCTAAACACCGTAACTACGTTCATTAAAAACCGCGTCACATGAGTCTTCTTTATGCAGACGCTTCCACAAACATTCGCATGATTACGAATCCAAATGCTGTTGTGCAGTTTCGTGATGTTTCTTATTCCATCATTTTGTTGAACTCCAGTGTTTCGAGTTCTTTGGTATTAGTTCTGTTGAAAATAGATCCCAAATTTTTTATTAAATATTTACATCAAAATGGGAGAATAATATTACAAATTATAAGCAATGTTATATTATCTTTTCGAGCATACACATAAAGATTAGTGTGCTTGAACAAATGCAGGAAAAAATGCCAAAAGTGGAACATGTTGTTCCACTTTTGGCCATTTGGCGGAATTTTTCGATTTAGCGAAATTGGTTGACGATATGATACTTGAGTATCTTAATTTCTAGCTTCGAGTTGCACTTTTAAGTATGAGACTATATTCCCTTTTAAAATCAGAGAATTTTGACTATGTCACGAAATTTTCCAATCACTTTGAACTGATTGCTCTAGATAACCGATTGACGCTAAATAATAACTTGTTTGATATGAACAAGTTTCATATTTCCGATGACTACAGCAATATGATTGTTTGAAATCTAATATTTATTGTGTGCGTGTGTTATTTATATTATAACTTCAGGAACCATGTAATATTATAGTCCTTGATTATCATAATCGAAGATTTAGAACTTCCCTAGTTTCAACTAGTTATTCAAATCACCACTGTAGTTATTATAGCTCATCTATGAAATTGGAATAAATGCTTTGTGCAAATATGACTGACAGGTATTTTTTTAAAATATATTATTTATTTAAAATGGTTTATATTTTTCGCAGACATTGACAAATAGTGAATGGCAACTAATGGTGCCTTTCCTGGTAATGTCTTTCCTTCTGTTCCAAAAGTAACGAATTTAATCTCATTGTTATAAAACATAATGTTATCTATGTTCAATTGCTTCTGAGAAATGACTGTGATTTTAAGAGATGGTTGAAATCACTGAAGTAATTATCTTGTTGTATTCGAGTATGCTGCGGAAAATGGACATATCACCGATTTTGCTTCTTAATATTTCTATTAAAGAAAAAAACAGAATGGTTTGATTTTTTTAAAAAGCAGTTATGTTTTGTTCAATGCAAATCTTTTTCTTTTTAAATGTTATCTACTATATATACAAAGGAGAAAAGCTACTCACACACTTATCACGATATCTCCGGAACTATTAGACCTGCAGACTTGAAATTTGATATGCATGTTCCTTTCTTAGATTAGAGATCCGATAAGGAAGGGTTTTACGAAAACCGGACGCCAAGAAGCGTTGTGGGGCTTAAGGAGCGCGTTATTGATAAATATCTCCGTTTTGGAGCTATTAGATTTACAGACTTGAAATTTGGTAGTCATGTTAGTTTCAAGGGGTAGTGATCCACTAAGAACGGGTTTTGCGAAAATCGACCCTCGAGAGGGCTTAAGAGTCGTTATAGATAAAAAAAATTCCTGTTTTTGAACTGTTAGATCTACATACTTGAAATTTGGTAAACATGTTTCTTTTGGTGATGAGAGATCCGCGAAGAATGGATTTTAAGAAAATTGTCTCCTATGGGGGGTAGCTGGAGTTAATGGGGCATATTGATAAAAAAAATTCCCGATTTCGAACTGCTAGACCTACAGTAATGGAATTTTGTTCTCATGCATCTTTTATAGAATTGAAATCCGCTAAGAAAATGTGTTGCGAAAATCGGCTCTCAACAAGCATTATGGGGCTTATTGATAAAAAAAATTCTGTTTCTCAACTATTAGATTAAGATTTAAAATTTGGCAAATATGTTTATTTTATTGAGTAGAGATCCATTAAAAATGAGTTTTGCTGAAATCCATTTGGGGAGGGGGGGGCTTCGGAAGCTAAAAAATAATTCTACTTTAATTTTAGAAATTCAAGCCCTGTCCTTTTTGGATCAAGAGATGTGTGTGTGAGAGCTATATGCAAAGGTTCTTCAATACAAACGAACGCTTAATGCTCGAACTTGGATAATAATAATTTATAAATAGTATATGTTCATACATCCCCATGAAATACCCAGCGAAGCGTGCGAGTAACGGCTAGTCTATATGTTTAGAGGAGAAAAGCAATTCACTCACTCATCACAATCAAATTAATCCCCGATGGGTGGGGGGAGAACAGGGGCTTTATGGACAAGGATTCTCGTTTTTGTACTGTAGCATCTTAAAATTTGAAATTCAGAAAACGTGCTTCTTTCCTTGAGCAGAGATCCGTAAAAAATGAACTCTACGGAAATTTATTCCTAAAGGGAGAGAGTCGCAGTAGAGGTGTTATTGACAAAAATCCTCGTTTTTGAACTATTAGACTTATAAACTTGAAATTTGGCAAACATTTTCCTTCTTCTGAGTATAGATTCTCCAAAAACGCGGTTTTTTTTAAAAAAATATCTATCACTCTAATGGAAGTTTCAGGTTTGTTATTGATAAAAAATATATCGTTTTTGAGTTATTAGAACTATAGATTTAAAACTTAGCGTGTTTCTTTTGTTGATTACAGATTCGCTAAAAATGGGATTTGTACAAATCAACTCCGAAGGGAGGGGGATTACTTAAGCGTAATATATATATACAGTCGGACCTCTTTAGAACGAAGTAGCTAAATCCCGGGAAAAATTCCGTTATGTGGAAAATTCGTTACATAGAGGTTCATCTTTTAATATACTTTATAAATCACATAAAACAAATTTTAAATTCATAAACACTATATATTAAAAAAAGTAATCATTCACATTTTTTTTGGATTAGTATATGTTTATTTTATATATCTTACCCATAAAAAAAGAAAGAAAGAAAGAAAAACTGCAAGGAAAACAAGAAAAAAAAGAATGTCGAAGAATTCACTGTATTTTCAATATTAAGAAAATAATTTTATACTAAAATTAATGAATTTTAAGGATATTTTATAATTTAAAGTATACAAATAATACTAAACATACATTATTTTATAATTAGAACACGGGGACATGGGACAACCCCTTTGAGGGTGAAAGAGGATATCGAAGATGTTTCTAGTGAACTGGACAAAGGGGGTTAAAGGTTGCATTTCTTGGATGAAACGTCCAGAACTCTATTGATGTCGGCGAGTTAGGCCCCTAATAAAACCAGTTCAAGAATTATGACCACCATAAAATGTGTTAAAGAGAGAATAACTTGAAATTTTTTCAGAAATACTTTAAAAAAAGGGAGAACAAAAATTGAGTCACAAGAGAAAATGTTCGTTTTATAGAAAATGCACTTCGTTATAGAGAGGTTATTTTGCGAAGAAAATCGTGAAATGTTCAAGTTTCAGTGGCGCACACAAGGGGAGGGGGAGGGTCCTGGGAATCCGGACCCCCCAAAGCCCTCGATTTTTTTTCCGATTGATTGTAATTCTAAATATATAGTACGAAAAATTTAATTAAATATTTGTTATTAATGATTACTTTTATTAATTAATGCTAATTATTTATTCAATAATTAGTTTTTTACTGTGTTTTGCTCCCGAAAATCGACAAGATCGAAAGGAGCATGATACAAAAATGGTGAACTTTCGACCCCCTCCCCCCTTAAAAAATTACTGTGTGCGCTACTGTCAAGGGGTTCCAGGAAAAAGTTCGCTATATAGAAAAATTCGCATTATAGAAAAATTCGCAATATAGAGGTTCGACTGTATTTCCATTTTAGAAATTCAAGTATTGACCTTTTTTAAATCTTGAGGCGAAATCTATACGAATATTTTTAATACATTAAAATCATAATGATATGACTTATTATTTTGATAATAATGATTTTGATGATATGATTTTCATCAGGATTAACGATTTTTCATTTCCAGATTCGGCAACTAATTCCAGATTTGAAGGAACCCTAAAGCGAAAACGTTCATGGTTATTACAAATACAGCAATCAACAAAGATTAATTCATCAATTAATAAATAATAGTTTAAAAAACTAAAAAAACACGCTTTTATTGTAGATCGAACTAAAAATTGAGAAATAAATTATAGTTAAAAAAAACCTAAAAAAACTTTTTATAGTGTGTGTGTGAATCGAACTAAAAAGTAAAAAATGAAGCTTAATATAAGAATAAAATGATGAACGAGAAAATTAATGTCATTGTGGTAAAAGCGTGCGTAGGGTGTGCTTTGTACTACACTTTTACATTAACTCAGCATTTCGGAATAGAACTAGTACGAAATTATAATCGCGATATCGAGCACACCACCGTTTTACCACAATGACCTTACTTTTCTCGTTTATCATTTTATTCTTATATCAAGAATTGTTATTTACTTTTTAGTTCGATTAACTATAAAAGCGTGTTTTTTAGTATTTTTTAAACTATAATTCATTATTCATAAACAAATATTTCAAAAAGAAACCTTTAATTAAAATTTTTCACAAAAACATCAGCACTAAAAATATTTTTTAATTTTTATTTTCTTCGTGGTCAATGTATAATTACAGCTAAAAAATGCCGTCAAATAAATTAACTAGCTTTTCACAAATCTCACATGAACGTACGTTTAACAAGCCATTTTATAACAATCGAATACCGCCTCCATAACATGCGCATTAGTTGCAGCACTGTAAAACATGCTTTACTATCATTAATGTAATTCGGCAGAAAAAAAAATATTTCTTCACAACAGTGTAATGGTTACTCTTCATCATCCCTGTATATTAATTACCAATCTCATGTTTCCCAAGCATACAATAAACAAGTAAAAATATTTTGAATGAAGAAAGAACGATTTCTAATAACAACTTGTTAATATTCCGTTAAAAATAGAATTCTATCAGAAAAATATGTATTGGGATGTGAACTGCAGTGTTGTTGTTGTTCAAAATGTTATAAATTACTAGTGTAACTTCAATATAGTAAGGTTACGTAAGCTCGCAAAACTTAATAATTATATCAATTATTCTACACTCTTAAATTTCAAGCATAGTATGTCTACAGCGAGAAGTGATGGAAATAATTGTAAAATCACTGTAGCATGAAACTTATTAATATTACTCTTATCTCTTTCGGCTCACCATGGTGGCCGCGGTAGCCTGGTGGTCAAGATAACGGAATTGTGTCTTACGTGTCATGAGTTCGAGTCTAGTACCAATGAAGACCCGCCGTGTAGATGAGGCAGATGCACGTTCAATATGTCGAGGCTCAGACGTCCTCTTCTTTGTGTGGTGGGTAAGTTAGGTGAGTGAGGTGCCAGCTCGTGTCGTCCTCGTCACTTGACCGTGGTTCAAAATTACGAGGTCCGTCGCTAAAAGACTTCGTGTAGCTCAGGGTTTCCCAATGTGGTCTATATGGACCCCCAGGTGTCTATGACGACTTTCAAGGAGTCGACGTAAGCGAAAAAATAATTTGAGGTCTATGAGGTGTAAATGGGGGTCTATGTGATAGTGGCTCTCATTGAACCAGATAGTGACATTTTAATTTTAAAAGAAAATTTAATCAAGTGGGGAAACCAGATTTTACCTATTTAACAAATTAATTTCCTTAATTTAATGATTTTAATTTGCAGTTATAAGGTGACAGCATAAACTTTATTAAAACAAGGAATATTTTAGAGCGTTTCTTTCCAGAATTAAGTTAAAGCAGTATAACATTGGAGATCGTGAATTTTCTCAATTTGTCACAGACAATCCGTCAGGACGTTTTAGTCAACATTCAGCATTTAAATTCCCTTTATTTAGATTTTGAAACTAGGTTTGAGAATGCTTTAACTATGATGTGTATTACCATAGTTACAATCAATTCCTACGGTCACATTGAAAAGAAACTCATATTACAATAGGAAATCATCGGAATAGGCTCTAACGAAAAGCGTACAGAAAAGCTTAGAAACAGATGAAAGCAAGTTTGCCTTTAAAAAGACATGCCTGTTAAGGAATATCATAAGAAAGATTTTAATTGCTTTTCCTAGTGAGGAGTTTCAGCACGGTTGACAATCTCCAAAATTAAAAAAAGAAAGAAGAAAGGGGGGAACTAGTCATTATACTAACAGATGACATTTAGGATTAAACCTGAAAAGATTGATACCAAATGTTGAAAATTTGTTATTGAAGCACGAGATTCATCCCTCTCATTAAAAATATTTGTTTGTTGTTCAATTATTTTATGTATCAATTAAATTTTAATCTAATTAATTAAAATGTGCTTCTTAAGTTTTAAACACTATACTTCAATACAGTGTGAAATTTAATTCTTTTAAAGGAAGCAGCTGTATACTGGAGAGAGCTGTCAAAAAGAAAGATAAATTTGTAAAAATTCAATATTCGGTATGCAGGGGTCTACCCCAAACCAAAAAGCAGGGCAAGGGGTCTATGAGGCAAAAATGTTTGGGAACCTATGATGTAGCTGAATAGTGTGACGTTAATATTCACTATTTTAACTGTTAGGTCACAAAGTGAAAAACGTTCAAAGAAAGAAATCTTGAAACATAAGGTAATAAAAGAAGTTAGGTTTATTATTATTTTTGAATGAATTTAAAAATTACAATATATTTAACGCTTTCGTGGCTTTTTGTTTAGTTCCTAAATTCATAAAAATAATTTACATCACTTTTGAAAAAGAATTGGCAGTAACTTAATGGGTAAATGTACAGTAAGAAAATTGTAATATCTTTAACAAATGAAACAATATAATGTGAGTGAGTGTTTATTAACGTCGATCGATAAAGAAACACGATAACTATTGGCGATGGATCTCGTCATTTTGAACCTCGGTCAAGTGAAGAGGACGATATATGTGGTAGCACTCCCTCTCTCATACCAACTGGAGTACATTGAGCTTTCACAGATTTTACGTGTATCGGCTTCAGTGGCAACAGGACTCGAGTCCATTACACGTAGACTATGAGTTGTTGACCATAACCATTTGGCTATCATGGGTATGACGAAATTATATAGGTTTATTAGTTTTAATTCAGAAGAATCATAAATTGATGCATACTTATACAGTAGAAAGAAAAATTAAATAAATGAGTCTTTTATGAAGGTATACTGTTGAAATAAACGAGTTTACTAATTAATATAAAGTAAATTAGACATGGAATCAAAACATAGAGCAGAAAAGAAGCCATTGTTTCAAATGTCACCATTATTTTTTTTATTTTAATTAAATAATAATAATTGCCAAGCTTCGAAGAGTCTTCATGTTTAGTTAGTAGCGTACACTAGGGAAGAGAGGGGTATATTCTAAAAAACAAACAGATGAAGTCTCCGAGTGGTAATCTCTGTGATAAAAACTAAAAAATTGTTGGTCAATGGAGTAGGGGTACCCCAAACCTCGCACCTGAGCATGCCACTGTGTTCTGTTATTTTAAAATGCAGATTTATTTACTGAATTTAGAAATTGATTGCCCTATGTGACATCATTCGCTTTGAGAAAATAGATAACGATGTGAACACAATATCTCTTTCTCTTCATGGGCATTTCAATTCTCACAATAACGTCGTTTCTCCTTTAAGCCAGGCATTTTTATGGTTGAAAGAGGACTATTATGTACCATTAAAAACCTGAATTGGTTCTTTTCTTTTCATTATCACATGCACACTTCACATAAAGTAAGTGAAAGTCTTCGGCCGTCTTCAACACAATACCACTGCTGATATCCACCATTCTTTATAACCGGCCCAACACCATTTGTGTGGCCAGCACGTCTTCTAATACTGTGTTCCTTGTTTATGATTTTGCGGCTCAAACCGCAGTTGTGAAACAGAACATGTCTTCTGCACAATGAAACATGTGTAAATTTACTTTATAAATAAGTGAATGATTAAATAGGTAAATTATAATGCAAATTTAATTAAATTAATCACCTCTCCAATTTTATTGTTTATTAAAAGTATGATAGGATAAGTTGAGAAACTTGAACTAAAATAGATTTCAATTTCTCTGTTATTAACTTTTTAATGGTTTGAAATTGAATAAAAAATCTAATGAGTCATAGATGAGTTCTTTCCGGTGATGCTCAGTTGAGCAAAAAGTATTTGAATCCTAAATCCATTGAAAGATCTTTCGAGTATAGAAATGATACACGTTAAACCCGCCGGGGATCAGAGTCCTCTCTTTAGTGTGATGTTTCTGTGAAAACTAACGAGTGAGCTGAGTTGTAAATCTTATCATTTGATCATAACTCTAAATTCTGTGGTATATTAGTTAAGTTGACCTTTGCTGTAAATTAATTCGTATAGGATATGGAACAACTAAGACTTTTCCTGGACCACATCATTAAAAAAAAATGAACACAATAACAGTAACACACAAATAAGCAAAATATAAAACCCTGTTTTCTTGCTTATTTCTTTCTAATTCTTTGAATTCGAGAAACTTTTAAAGAATTCTTGGATAAAACAATCATTTTAAAAATGTATATTTAACAGGTGATGAAAAATATTATATAAATGAAATAATAATTCAATCAATCAATCAAACAAACAAGTGGGTGAATGTATGAAATTCAAAATATTGAATGGAAGAGAAAAAGAATTTACTGTATAGTTCTAAAACAAAGACATCATTTTAACCAGAAATAATGTTTTTAATTATTCTAAAATATGTGCTTTTTAAATTATTATTTTTTAAACGATCATTAATGGTGATTTGACGTTTTTCCTTTGGAGAAAATAATGTAATCCTCTTTTATTATTGATTATAAATGTTCAAGAAAAAAGGTTTTTTTTTATAATATTGAAAGATTTTTAAATTAAATTAGTGCCTAAATGTTCCCATGTATTTTTTTTTATCAATGTCATTTTTGTACCTTGTTTAATATTGTTTTAATTAATGTCTTAGTTGAAAAAAGTATTTATCAAAATTCAAGCCTTATTTAATTATGTAGTTTTTAATATTATGTTTTATGCCTGTGCCATTTTAATGTGTGTTAGATGTTTTATAAGTGCATATATGGGTCAGTTCTTGTTTTTATGTAATGAGAATCTGTATCTGTGTTGATAAATTAATGAGAAATATTGTGAATGATCAAAATTAAAAAAGAATCCATGACTATTTTAACATAAATTGTCTGTATTTGAATTTTATATCTTGTTTATCAATAAATCTTAAACTGTTGTGAAACATTTCTTACTGGGTTTTTTTTTTATTTCTGTCAATTGTAAATATATAATCATGAAATGAATTAACATGCTTATTCTTTTGAAGGAGGTTGCTTAATATAATATCTAATTTTTTAAGTTTCTTATTAAATCCTGCAAATCTTTAATGTTTCTAATAAAAACTGCTGGGCAAATTTTGATAAATATTAATTATTGGCTGTAAAATAGTGACTTTTTTAAAAAAAAATTGCTAAAAATTCAATATTTATAAGTTATTAATCAGTTTATATCAAATTTGGTTTACACCTAATAATTCACAGCTGTGTAATTTTTTTTTCAATGCTGGGGTGATTAATATTTCATAGAGAGAGAAATTCTAATAAAAGTATAAAATTCAATATCCAGTAACCAATATATTTTTTTTATTTCAGTATTTTGATCGAAGACTGTCTAAGGTTTCAACAGAAAAACAAGCAGCTGTCAAGTTTGGTTGGATTCAAGGAGTTCTTGTGAGCATAACTTAAGTTATTTTTGAAATATGTTTTTCTATGAAAGTTATTTTTATTGTTGAAAAGGGAAATATTTTGAACATTTTTTTTTTTAATAAATGAACTTTCGCTGGAGGATTAAAGCTCTTAATAAGCGACTATAAATAGGATTTTATTTTTAAATCACAAAAGTCAACTCTTAAAAGGAATTTAAAAACATCATGCTTCTTTCCTTATTCTTTTTTTAAGAGTCTTAATGTAGCTCTTACAATTTTTTTGCAGTCATTCCTTGTTATTTATTCTTGTTTTTTAAAAATATATTGTGTTTTTTTAGGTTTTTTAATTTTTATACTATGTGTTAAAAAAATTTTTTTTTAATTTGACAATATGTTTTGAAAATACTCATTTTGTATTTGTGATATTTTTAAATATAAAAACACCATGTGGACGTATATTTATATAGTTATAATAATGTAATTAATATATAGGATAATATTTTGCAATTTAGGTTGAATATATTTGCATTGAATTTACTTAGCATGTTTATTTTAAATGCTGATTTTGTTGCTTTTCATTTGTAAGTAGGTATCATATTTTTGGTGAAAGAATACTTCAGTTCAATCAATTCGAACTATTAGTTTCTTATGGGAAATTGTACTGCATACTTTTAACTTTCTTTTGATAGTTTATTTCCATACCACATTTCAGGTAAGATGTCTTCTAAATATATGGGGTGTGATGCTTTTCCTTCGACTTTCTTGGGTTGTTGGACAAGCAGGAATTGGTAAGTTTTAGTAAAAATTAATCTTCCACTTTTTTTAAGTACTTAGTTGCTATACTTTATACTTATGTCTGTGTGTTTGACTGTTATTGATAAATCTAATTATAAATTTTCAAAAATATTTAATTGCTACCAGCATTTGTTTTAAGAGGATAAAAGCATTGTTTTGTGTTTTTAAAATTGATATGTTTTTGTAAAATACTTGGTGGCTACTTATTGTAACTTAAATCGCATAAAACTTTCTCCAACAGCTTAATGTGTTCAGGACCAGGTGATTTTTTTCTGTTAAATATAACTTCATTTAAAAATTCATTTAAAATCATAACTGTAGTAAGATATGCCATAATTTATAGTTTATAATCATTGTAAATTCCATAAGTTCCAAATTAAGCTTTCACCTGTGTGATCATGGGCTTCATAACGGCAAAACACAATCTCACATATACCATGTTCCCTGAAGTGATCACATTTATGTAATCATGGTCCTAAATGAGTTAAATTTATAAAAGAAATTGTTTATATTCATGAATAATTCTACAAGGGACATTTTTATTTCAATTGAATTTTCATACTATGTTTAATTTCTTTTGTAAGGTTATGAAATAATCTATGAAAATCAATTTAAAAATCATTATTTTATTTATTTTTAGATTTTATTTTGTGTATTCTCAATTTTTTTATATGGTCCACTTTCTTTTTCAGGATTAGCTTGTGTTATAATTTTACTTGCTACTCTAGTCACAATTTTAACTACTCTTTCAATGTCAGCCATCTGTACAAATGGCGAAGTGAAAGGAGGTAATTTGCTTAATCATTTTTAAATGATGTTTTATTGGATTTATTATTTTCAGTCATTAATTATTAGCACTAATTAATATCTTGCTGAGGCATTATATTTTTTGGTTATTTTTTTACTATGTCAGGTGGAACGTATTATATGATATCTCGGAGTCTGGGACCTGAGTTTGGAGGATCGATTGGTTTCATCTTCTCTGTAGCAAATGCTGTGGCTGTTGCAATGTATGTTGTGGGATTTGCTGAAACTCTCAAAGTTCTGTTATGGGTAAGTCTTCTGTTAGAAGAATTGTTGTTAATATTTGACATGGGTTGATAAACATTTCTTATTAACTGGATGAAAACATTTTATCATTCATAAGCTTTAACAGACTTTTTGAATTATGAATTTCAGCTATAATACTTTAAGAACAAAGAATTATGGTTTTAATTTTAGTCTTCAAAACTCAAAAATTGAATTTCAGTGAAGAAAATATATTAATTACCAGTCTTTGATTAACTATCTTGTAAAAGTAAAGGACTGATGTATTCATTTGAAAAACTAACTTTTAACATAAGGATTGAAACATATTTTTAAATTTAGAGTTTTTTTAAAAAAAAGATAAGTAATATGCTTGTATGTATTTATATGTTTTGTGAAAAAAAATACTATTACTAAATGTTAAATGTTTATGAAATGTGTGTCTGTGGTACACATTCATGAATGGTCATGATTGTAAACTCACAACTGGTGTTAATTCTTTTAAGTCAAGGTGTCACCAAAGACACCAGTTATTAATACCACCTGATAGATGGTGTCAGATTGAGGCCCATGAAATTCATCATGGCAAGGCAGCCAGAATACATCTATCATTTTCACCACAGCTTTGTGCACCATGCAGTTGATAATACATTTTGGTTTTGTTCCACCCTTGTTTTGAAGAACACCTGGAGGTGGTCTAGGTGTATCCCACCTTTCTTCCACTTCCACCAACCTCTCAAGAGGACTCTGCAGTATTTAAAGTGCTCCCATGCAGCACAGACGCTACTCATTTACAAACACCAATGCCTTCTGGGGTTCAAACTCAGTCCCGACATGGCAATTGACATCACTAACCACTATCCTTTCTGGATAGCTATTCATTTTGCAGAAGAACTTATGCATGTTAAATCTGCTTAAGTTCTAAGCCCTCACATTTTCATGGTATGTAAATATCCTCAATCTGCACAGTTCCATTCTGATCAAGCCCGCCTCCACTGCAATCGGACTTAACGGTGTACAGTGGTGAAGATAAGCATCTTAACGGTTGGCACAAATGTAAATTCCATTGTCTCAGTCATCTGTCGAGGGTCATGTTGTACATGTATGTGGGTCACGCAGTGGATAGTTGTGTTTGTGACAAATACTATGCTGTGATAGCTGCTCTGTTGTAGGCCTTAGTCACTTGCTGCCATTTTGATGTAGATGTTTGTCCTTGTTGACCCACTCTTGCTAGCATCGTCTAACTGTCACATCACTTTCACTCAGATGTTGAGTAATTCCTTGATTCATCCAATTAGCTTCTTCCAATCCTATCGAATAACCTCTTTCAAACTCTGATGTCTGTTCAGAATGTGCACGAATTCTTCATTGAGGCATTGTTAGGCTAGAATAAGATATTGCATTCGAAATGCAACGAAAATTTTGACCGTCGAATTGAGAATTCCTTCTTATATATATCAGCAGAATGCGCAGTTATAATGCACTGGAGCTTCTGTTATTCTTTCATTGGACACCAAATTTTAATTATTTGCATGTTAGATCCAAATGTCTTTGCATATTAAATTTCGTTATAATCAGACAACTCCTTCTAGTGCATCAATTTTTTTTTTTTTTGTAGAGTCTATGTGAGGTTACAAATAATTAAATGTATTATAGTTAGAATATAATATGTTATTTCTTACAATGAAGATTGTTTTGTTAAGTACATAAGCTTTATTAATTTTTTGTAATTACTTTTTATAAAGTTGTGTGTATTTTAATAAAATCCTTACACTTTAAAATTTTGTCAGGCTCATTTCTAAATTAAAGTAATGCTTTTAAATTTAAAAAAAAATGCATAGTTTATTTAATGTTTATTTTTTTCAATAAATTTTCAGACGAATGATATGCCTTTATTAGACAATGGAATTAATGATGTACGAATAATAAGTTGCATAACTGTTGTTGTCATCCTTGGCATTGCAATTGTTGGAACAGAATGGGAGACCAAAGTAAGATTTCGATTACATACTTATTCTCTCTTTGTATATAAATGTAATATTTATTTCGTTTTATGGTAAATAAGAGGAAATTTCATAATTTTTTTTATTCTTTAAGTTACACACAAAAATATGATTCTTTAACATCTGCTGCTAACACAAGAAGCAACAATTTCAAGGAATTGTTTCCTTATGAGAATAATAAAAACATGGCAAAACTTAACTATTAATGTTTTATTAAGTTTAATTTGAAAATTATTTTTAATTTTGTTTTGATTCTTATTATTTTTAGAATGGAGGATTTTTTATATTTGAAGCTAAAATCATTTTTATTAACATGTAACATAAATTGGGTATTAAATCATATAACAACACAATTCTTTTTGGTTCACAAATAATATTCTGATAAAAATTTAATATTTTAATCACATTAAATTATATTAAGTGTATTTCTTCAATGTTTTTATAGGCACAAATTATTTTACTACTTATTCTTTTGGCTGCTATGGCTGATTTTCTAGCTGGAGCTGCATTCAGTCCCAGTGAGGAGCAAATGGTCAGAGGTTACTTAGGTTGGAACAGTAAGTGTAAAGATTGGGGGAATAACTCTGTTTTCTGTATTTTGAGCCCTCAAATACTTTTTTTTTATAAATTGTTTTTACATATTATATATGTATGTATATACTGAAATTATAATTTAGTAAGTTATATTACCAAAAATTTTGAATTATTCTGTACCTCATACATTAGCTTTGAATTTGCTATACTAACTCTTGATGTTTTTCCACATTGCTCACATATTGGTTCAATCCTTTTAAAAAGTTCTGAAAAAATCATATTTCTATTTTAAGCATATTTTTTCAAGGCTTTCGCTTGAGATTAATTCAATATTATATCTGATTATCGAATACTCGTAGTCTGATACAAGGATAAACAAATGTAAATATAAAATATTTTAAAAAATAGTTCATGATAGGCTCTTTATTTTTTACTGTTATATGTAAGCCAGAGGTATAGCTACCGTGGTATCAAAGATATGGTGCCCCCTAGCTACAGGGTTCCCAAAATGCATAAGCGAAAAACCACAAAATATTAAGGGACCCTAAAAGAGAGCTTCCAAGCAGTTTTGATTGAGGGCCCTCTTGTGACTAGCTACCCCAGTGATGTAAGCCTTGTCCTCTAGAAAAGTAGCATGCTAAAGGATAGAATTTAGGGGTTCTTACCCTTCCCAAAAAGTGGCCAATAGATTTTTAGCATAGATACATTCAAAGCATCTCACTTACATGTCTCTTAGAATATCTTCCCTCTCCATACAAGAAGTTTGCATATACCTCCCATTCTAGAATTATTATTACTGTCTTTTGATTTGTTAAAATCCAGATTGATACAAATGCTTAATAATTTCTCTTGATAATATTTTTAAAAAATAGCTGTAATTGTTTATATGTCAATAAGCTTTTAAAAAGTATAATGAAATTAACATTTAAGTTTAATTTAATCTCTTTGTAAAGATTAACATAACCTCTTGCATTTTTATGGATTTCTTCTCTAACTATCCTACATATATAATGGGCACATTTATCACACACACACTGTCCTTTAAATCAAGGATATTTTCCTTTGTTTGTAATTTTACTTATAATTTTGTATTTTTTAAACTAATAAGTACAAAATAAATAGTTTTTCTGATCCATTTAAAAAATGGAATAAATTATAATCATTTTTACTATGGTAATTTTGAATACATTTATGTTTTTCATGATGATAAATTTTATAATTATTACTTAATGGGCAAGAAATATTAGCAAAAAGTTTTTGCTGGAATCATTATTTAATTTTAATTGTATAATTTTTGTTATTTATTGTCAGAGACTATTTTTATTGAGAACTTTGGTCCTCATTTCACGGGAGAGGAAGGTTTCTTTTCTGTTTTTGCTGTATTTTTCCCAGCTGCTACTGGAATTCTTGCTGGAGCAAACATATCAGGTGATCTGAAAGTAAGCATTGGCATTTCCTATTTTATCAAAGTTGAATACCATAATCCCCGTAGGAATACAAATTTTTGTTTTTTACCATCAAGAATATACATTGCCGCTTTTGTCTACATGTTTTTTAGAATAAACCCCCTCCCCTTCCACCATAAGAGAGGTCTGTGCACAATTTTTTTTTAGGAAGAGACTTCAAATGTGCATGTGCAATGCTCTTATGTTTTTAAATAATTTATTTGAGGTATTATCCCAGGCTTTTGTAAAAATTTTATACTTCTAAATCTACAACTATTTTAGTTCTTAAGGCATGTCATTTCTTTTAAATGAAGAGTATTTCGATCCATGCAGAAGTCTAATTTTTTCTATTCTCATTTCTTTTTTATATTTTTAAAGCTATCATTTTTATAGCTGTTGTATAATGTGTACCTGTAAATTTTGATCTTATTTTTTGTGTTAAAACTGTGTTACATGCTGAATTTTACAGTACTTACAAAATAGTCTGTACTTCTTGTGGACTTTTTCTCTTACTGTTGTATTAAATGTATGTCATTAATTTATACATTTACGGTCCATACATGTCATTAAATATATTCTGTTATCTCAGTAAAAGTAAAAGTTGATTATAATATGGGCTATTGCATTAAATTTTAGGAATTTATTGGGGGTTTTTTTTTAATTGGAAAACTTAAACAATACAAAGTTTACAGAAATAAAAAAAAATGTAAATTCAAAGAAAATATTGCAAAAATTTCATTTTATACTTTTTTTATTTTATTTTAAATGTGAGCTATAGGCTAATCATTTGTAGACAGTAAATATGTGTATTGAAATGCAGATAAATATATAAAAGCACATGAGTCATCAATTTATAAATGTTATAATAATAGAAATTAATTGAATTTTTTTATAAAATATCATAAATAAAATATAGTAATATGTGATGCTTTTTTGTGTGTGCAAAAATTGAAGAAGTAATTTCTAAGAAATGTTCTTTTGTCATATTTGGTACCTGAGTTCAGTAACTTGATGAGGTAGAGGCTATATATTCTTTTTATTAAGAATATTAAGATGAAATCTTCATTCTATCTTGTGGAAAGGCTTTTTGTTTTGTAATATGAAAGTTCATAGGGTAAAGTATCTTTCTTTAAGTATGACTGCTTACTTGACTTTGGTATAAAATGAGGAAACATTTCATGTAACCAAGTTACAAAGAATATTACATGCCATTTCCAAAAAAATTCAGAACACGGCTTACATGAAAGTCAATACTAAGAGATTAGTATTCTTTAAAGTATATAATATGTTGTTTTTTTTTCATTTAAAATTGTAACACTTTTAAAAATATATAATTAATCATTGAAACTTCTCCACATTTACAAAACATGCCAAAGAAATCATAGTATTTATTTATTTTGTTGTTACAGGATCCTCAGACTGCTATTCCAAAAGGAACACTTCTTGCTATTTTGATCACCACTCTTTCATACATCCTTTTTGTTGTGGTTGCTGGTAGCACTGTCTTACTAGATTCCAATGGAAATGACACATTTGTTAAAGACAGGGCCTGGGACTTGTTAACAAATTGTACTCTTGGAGAAGATGGTAAATGCATATATGGTCTCCTTAATGACTATCAGGTGTGTGAAAATTGTATTTTGTTTATTATTATGAATTCAACTAAATAATTCATCTAATGGAGTTATTTATTTTTAAAATGTTTATGCAAAATTTACAAATTGATACATTTAAGTTGTGTTTGTTCAAACAGTGACAGATATTTAATTTATAAAAAATTACAATTAAAATATTTATTCATTTAAATAACTGGCACATAGTTGTATGCTATACTCGTACCTTAGTATTGTATTTTGTTTTCAATGTAATGAAGTCTAGTTCAAAATAGGGAGGTCTTAGTCTTCATTATTATAACTAGCACAATTTGATGATGATATTATTCATTTAAAATTTTGCCAAACCTTGTTAGTGATGCATTATTTCCTGGAGTTTGGAGTTGATCAAATAGTGAAATTTCAAAAATTAAACAATTCATGTAAGAAAAGGAATCAATATAAATTGATTATCCAGATAACTTTTTTAAAGAACAAAATGAAATAACAAAAGTGAAGTGTGCAAATTGTGAAATATAAGGCAATTGCTTTTTTCATCATGTTCAGAAAACAAATACCATTTAATTATGCAAAATAAAAACTACAGTATTTATTAGAAAAAACAGTTCTGTTACATACTTGAAGCTTCCTTTACTTCAATTTAATCATCTCCTACATTTGAACTTTTGCCATTTCTGTTCATGAACTTCAGAATTTCCAAATGTTACTCTTGTTTCCAGTACATTAAACTTTGTTCACTGCTTTCAAACAAAAGACCGTTAGTACCAACTTTTCTCTCAGGGATTACCATCTTTTCCTTAAGATGAGGGTAAAGAGGATTTTTCTGGGAAAAAATGTTATTGAAAAAAATCGAGCAGATAATTTTATCTGAAATTGAAATAATTTTTCTTCTGCATGTCCATCCACATGCACTTACACTCAAGAGCCAAAACATTATGACCACCTGTCAATAACGAGTTGGCCCACCTTTGGCGCACAACACAGCTTCAACCCGCCTTGGCATGGATGCCACAAGTCCTTGGTAGATGGCCGGAGACAGATTATACCAGATGTTTAAGCAACGGTCACGCAAATCAGAGATATTGTGAATTGGTGGTCTTTGAACTCTGAGATGCCGTCCCATGACATCCCAAATTGTGTTCTATCTGATTGAGATCTGGTGAGTTAGGCAGCCAGGACGTTAACTGGAATTCAGCATCATGTTCCTGGAACCACTCCAACACAATTTTAGCCTTGTGACACGGGGTGTTGTCCTGTTGGAACATTCCATTTCCAGCTGGAAAAACAGAGGCCATGTAAAGGTGCAACTGGTCCTCAATGATGTTCAGATACCCTGTTGCATTCATGGTCTGCTCTACCACAACCATGGGTCCCAGAAACACCCAAGAGAACATCATTTAAAGCATAATATTGCCACCAGCAGCCTGTGTATGACTTACTGTACATTGAGGGAGCAACTGTTCGCCTGGAAGATGGCGTATCCTGATACGACCATCGGCGGGATGAATGGCAAACCGGAATTCATCTAACCAGGCAACTCTCTCCCAGTGATCCATGGACCTTTTCATGGTGTTCCCGGGACCAACGCAGGCGCAGTTGGCGATGACACTTGGTCAGCAAAGGCACACGAGTGGGACGTTTGCTGCATAGCCCCATATCCATTAGTGTCTGCTGAACAGTGTGCTCCAATACTGTTCTACTTGGTCCTGCATTGCATTGGGCTGTCAACTGAGCCACTGTCTGGCTCTGGTTTTGCTTCACCATGCGAGACAGTCTTCGATGACTTTTTTCTTTGATAGTGTGTGGACGTCCAACACCATGTCATCTACTGCTGGTTTCACCATCATTCATCCACTTTGCATAAGTACTAACAACTGTAGATCGCGAACAACCCACGACTCGTGCAGTTTCGGAAATACTTTTTCCGAGCCTTCGAGCCATTACAATCTGCCCTCTTTCAAAGTTGCTTAGATCCGCAGCCTTTCCCATCACACACAGAAATAAGTAAAAGAATTATTCTTCAGACTCTCGAGCAGTAGTTAAATACCACTTCCACCTGATCACGTGCCTTCCACATCATCCAGGCGAGTTCATTGCAAAATGTAGGGGTGGTCATAATGTTTTGGCTCTTGAGTGTATGTCTCTTACAAAGAGGCTTATCTTAGTTGTGTGTATAATGTAAAAGCTCATGAAAATTGCCAGTTAATCAATGTTAGTATAGCAAATTACTATCTGGTATGATTGCTTAAATTCTGAATAAAAATCATATATCTCACAAATGGTATACTTTACACATCTGCATATTTTTTATGCATTATGTTCTGATTTTCATCAGGTGATGGAAATGGTATCAGCTTTTTCACCTATAATTTATGCTGGAATATTTGCTGCTACACTTTCCTCTGCTTTAGCTAGTCTAGTGAGTGCTCCAAAGATATTTCAAGTGAGTAATTTTCTTTATTAATATTACAAAACAATTTATTTTTCTTGATAAATTCAGCAAAATTTTACTTAAAACATTTTTTTTAATATTTTGTCTTTACATGTTTTTTAAATGTTTTATTAGTGTATATATTTATGCACATATGCACACACACACAGACATATATACATATATAATTTTTTTTTTTACTCACTGTCGACCAAAAATAAAGAAATTTCTCAATTTGTACTCAATATGAATTAAATATTTTATGAAACTTAGTCTGTGTGTGAATTACATGTGTCTAATACCATGTTAATATGATTAATATGCTAAATTCTTTAATCGTTTGCTAAATAAAAGAAATCTGTAAATTTTTTTTATCTTTTTTTTATTCAAAAATATGTAAAAATTTATAAACTGGACCAAATAAGGAATTTCTACTCAATGCAAAGATAAAATTATCAATTAAAAATTTCTGAATGCTTTCATATTATTTTTCATTTTGAAGAATAAAAAAATCAAACTATTTAATTTTTTTGTAAGGATAATAATTATGAAAAGGTTTTGTCATTCAAATAATATACATGAAGTTCATTTATTTCTGACTTTTATTTTGTATAGAAAATCAGTTAGATTATTGAAACAAAACAAAAATTGTAGCACAGACCCAATTTGATTATTAGAACTTAAGTTACATTTCTTGTAGCAAATTGTTATCATTGTTTTTAGTTATTGATGAATAAACTGAACTATAATTGCAAGGAATACAAAATGTTTAAATGCTAGATATTGTGCAAAAAAGTTGAAAATGTTATTTAGGCATTGAAAAAAATGCCAGGCAGTTAGCATTACATTTTGAAAAACTTTGTTTAACAATCATATTTAAAATGAGGGCTTATTCGACAAAAAAAATAATGGTAATGCTACAGCACTGCTCTTGTGGAGCGCTGTTAAGGCTGGATCACTTCCGTGAAAGATTGTATTAGGACGACATCGGAATGCTCGTAGGCGTGAACTTTGGTAGGTCAATGTAGGTCTGAGAGAATCCAAGTGAATCTGGTAGTCAATTATAGAGAGTTCTTTGGAGTGTGTTGGGGTGTCATATAGTGTTGAAGCCTGTAGAAATCTCTCCAGCATCTATGAAGCTTTTTTTTTCTTCTTATTTTCCTTTTTTGTCTCTTTAAAGATTGAATGCATCATGCCCTTCCAGCCTCACAGGATACAGAATCATTTCTGGTTGGATATAGCTGGGATTACTATTCAGCTATTGGTCCCAGTCACCCTCATGTGGTAGACTTTGAAGCTAGTTTGGCTTGAGAACTGCGCCGGTCACATCTCTGTTGGTTGGATAAAGGGAGGTCAAAGGTTGACTTGCCTTAGAACATAAGCATCGGTGTGTCCAGTCTTGGATACTTTCCCATGTAAATACTCCATGACCATTGAGACATCACTAGTTCCCTTACAAGAACTGAGTCCTTTGGTGGAGACTGCTGCACTAATATTGATGAAATTAGTTTTTTAATTATTAAAATTTTAAAAATGTTATTTTTAAAAAAGAAAGTTCAGCTTCTTATACAAAAATATTCTTTACATTGTTAGGTGTTTTATGTTGAATTAAGCTTTCACATGCCTGTGTGTGTTGTCCTCAATCCTAAATTAGTTCCTTTTAAAGTTTCAAAGAATTTTAAACTTTCAGGCTCTTTGCAAAGATAAATTATTTCCTGGAATTCATTTCTTTGCCAAAGGTTATGGAAAAAACAATGAACCAAGGAGAGGATATTTGCTTGCATTTGTTGTTGCTCTTGGATGCTGTGCAATAGGTAATTATTTCAAAATCATTCTTTACAACTATTTTTATGTAATTTTTGAATCAATGCAACTATTAATTAGTGTAAAATTTTTATCATTTATTATTCATTTTTTTCCTGCATAATTTTTTTATTTATGGTTAGGAATCTCTTTTCAGGGGATCTCAATCACATTGCTCCTTTGATTTCTAACTTTTTTCTTGCTGCATATTGTTTGATTAATCTATCATGTTTCCATGCTACTTTTGTGAAAGCGCCTGGTAAGTTTGTTTGTTTTTTAAACTTGTATGTATTCTGAGGATTAGCTACCATTTTGTCAATCAAGGTAGTATATAAATTCAAAAATGATTGTAGGCACATGAAAAAGATTTCAAAATTTTAAATGTTTCAAGAAATATAATTAGATATACAAGAAATATAATAGCAAATTCAAGTATCTGTATCAGTGTAATACTTGACATTGCAAATTTTCTAATTTGTTATATTTGGGGATATAATTGGAATTACATGTTTCTAAGCAGTTATCTAAATTAAAATATCTAAGTGGCAAGTGTGCTTGTGTATAATCTTGATTATTTGCTGATACTGCTCTTGCATAGTTACATTTTCATATATACTGGAGATATGCGTATTGAGCTCAGTATGTGTGCAATGTAATTAAAGTTCATATATATTGCATTTTTAAAAGTTTTAGTTCTGTTAACTGCCCTGCTAAATTGAACTATTGGCATCATGAAATTTATAAAAGGAACTATTCTAATGTATGAATATATTAATTTTGAATTCATTAACCACAATTAAATAAATTATGTGTGATGGCATTTTTGTCATCTGTAAATATGAATATCTAGCTGACAATTAATTAGTTGAGTGTTTGTAGATATTTGGCTTTCGAAAACATTTATGTATATTTCTTCCATATTCCAGGATGTTTTATATTAAACAAAAGCCTGGAAAATTTTTAGGCATAGGTTAAATGATAAATAAATGTACTTTTAATTAGCATAACTATTTTTAAGAATTTCTTAACTAACGGGGATTTTAGATTGTTTCAGATTTAATGTGCAGCAATCTATTTCTCTTTAAAAAATTTATTTTCATCTAAACTTGCAATAAGTACTATACTCCTAAGTACTATATTATAATTCTGAATAACTATTATGTTTCTTTTTTAGGTGAAATACTTTGTTTTTTTATAAAATATATACATTAGTATGATTTTTAACAATCAAAATGATTAAACATTACACATTTAAGTCTTACATCTTTAACCCCTTAATTACTGAAGAAAAATTTTGCACATTGTCATGCAGTGTAGAAGCAAAGGAAAGGCATAAATAACTAAATTCTTCACAAACACTGTCAAGGTCATTGTATTGCATTTCAAAGTCTTCAGAATAGCTTTACTCATAGCAGTACATTCAAAAAGACATATATATACACCAGGGGCAATTAACACACCAGCTGAGCAAGGCTTGTACAAGATCTGATGAAAAGTATTCAACCTTTGACCTTAAAAGATATCTTAAGCTATTTTGTGATTAGGATCCTAATCAAATTTGAAATAGGACCCTTGTGACTTCACACACTTAGCCCAGCATTTCTTCCACTGCCTTCTTTAAGAATGGAGCTCAACTCTGCTGTCACATTCTGGTTTATCTCATCTGTACTCTGAAAACGGTATCCTCTCTCTTTCAATGACATTTTCATTTTTGAGAACAGCCATAAGTTGTAAGGAGCGAGGTTCAGCTTTGATAGTGTCCAGTAGGTCTTGCATGACTGCAACACTGAATTTTTTCTGTTCCACTGACAGAAGCTAAGGAACATATTTTGCAGCCGCCCTGCTCATGATCACACAGCATTAGATGTGAAGAAACTGTACTGATCTCAATTTGTTCAGCAGTCTCTCGTAAGGTTAAACAATATTCTTTCATTGTCGGATTTTCCACCTTTTCAACAACAGTTTGATTTCAAGTGGTTTGGAGCCTCCCATAGAACTGGTCACTCTCTAACAATGTGCGTCCACTTTTGAATGGGTTAGACCTCACCCCTTTGTTCATGTGATCTCCAAACAATTGCTGAATCTTAAAAATTGTTTCATTTAAAAAATCACCAAGCTTTTGACACAAAAATTAGATGCAGTAACTCTGCTAAAATCATTCAGTAACCTTCAGAGAAATAAAAACCTGATGAATACATATTGCAGCACCTCACTCGACTGCCCTGCAGGAAACAGCACTGGAACGAAGGGGGAAAATTTAAGTATGCGCATTAAGCTGTCACTTTCCCACTGTGCCCAGTGGCACCATTTTAGAATTTATACTGTGCGCAAGAAAATTTAAGATTGGATACTTTTTTAGCAGATATTATATATATATTCTCACAACAGTTATGGGGCTAATAATTTAATTTTAAATTTAAGGAATTACATAATAGCTGTTTTAAACCATTTTTCTTTTGAAAAATTCATTAAAAATCAAATTGCTAATTTTCAGATGAGCTTAATTTAATTGTTTCTGTATATTATTTCAGGAATTTCTGGTAGAAAGAATAGTTTTATTATTTTCATGACTAAAATGATTTAACATTCTTGTTGATAGAACAACTCTTTTTAAGACATAATATTCTTCTAATATTTTCTGTGAAGAATGTTACTAGGAAATAAGTGTAGTTATTTTAAAATTAAATTTAATTGAAATAAGATTAAATAATCATTATTTATTATGTATTCTTCTTTATAACTATTTTGTACACCTTCTGAATAAAAGAGTTTTTAAATGAATGTTTGTTAAGAGTAAGTCTTAAAATTAATTTTTTTCCATAGGTTTCCGTCCAGCTTTTAGATATTATAGCATGTGGTTGGGATTCGTGGGAGCTATATTATGTCTTCTAGTCATGTTCATTATTAATTGGGTCACTTCTCTCATTACCTTTGCTGTGGTATCGTTGCTCTACTTGTGTATTTATCAGAGAAAACCAGGTAACTTTTTTTCATGTTTTCGTTTTATAGTCTGCTTTAGGCTATATTACAAAAAAGCAATGTATTTATTCTTATTTTAAAAAAATATTTATTCACACATTTACTGTATATTACTCAAAAGTTCTTTCTGAATGAACTATTCTTTGGATAGTGCATGGTTAAATATATAATTAATTACTTTATTCCTTGCAAAGTTATATTATTTTTAATTTTAAATCTCATCTCAATAATTCTTTTTCCATTTTGATGAAAATATTTTTTTTCCCTAGATGTAAACTGGGGCTCTTCAACTCAAGCTCAGACATATTCTCTGGCTTTAAATGCTGTGATGAAACTTAATGAAGTTGCTGATCATGTTAAAAACTATAGGTATATGTATATATAACTTATCTAAAATCTTTTTTTCTGAGGACATGTATATGCATAACTTTCTCAAAAAAAATTATTGATGAAAATATTTTAACTTTCTTATGGAAAATATTATTATTCCTTTTAGATTTTTATTTACTTCCTAAAAATACTAAATTAAAAATTTGTAGAATCCTAGATTTTTCACATCATTTAGTTAGCTCATACAGGAAGAATTGATTTTAATAAAAAGATTTATAATGCAAAGCATTATTAGGGACAATTGTAGCCTAGTGGTTATGACCACAGACTGATGACCTACATGTCAGAAATTTGAGTCTTAGTGCTACTGAACACCCACTGTGTAGAGGGGCTAATGCATATTCAATCTGTCAAGGCTCAATCTCCTCCCATTAGCATAAGGCCGTAGTTTGAAGAGGGCTTGCCAGCTCAGTTAATGTACTCATCACTTAACTGAGGTTCAAAATCTGGAGGTTCGTTGCCAATAGCCTTTATGTTGCTTTATAGTGCAACATTAATAAACTCACACTCACAATGTTATTCAAATATTTAATTCATTTGAAAAAATACAAATAACTCGTTATTTTGGTATTTTAATTTTAAATATAGCTTTAGTCTCAAACATATTTTATGCAAAATATTAAATGTAGAAGTTCCAAATGTATGGAATTTATTCTAATGAAAAGAGAGAGTTGTTATGTAATGCAAGACTAAGTGCTAATAAATATTTATGATCTTCCAGGCCTCAATTGTTGGTACTTACTGGCCATCCAAGCAATCGTCCCCCTCTCATTGACTTTGGTTACACCATTACCAAAAAATTGAGTTTACTTATATGTGGAAATGTTATTACAAAAGTATGTATTTATTTGTTAATTATATAATAAGTGTTTTTACTCAATTATAATGAATCATGGATATTGAGTCTGCATAATTTTTAACTTTTGTCTTTTCTTAATTTAAAGTATGCATTTTTCTATCATTTGTTTTAAAAAATCTATTTTTTTTCACTTAGATAATATTGATTTTTAAAAACTTGTTCTTCTCCTATATCATTATCATATTGCAATATCTTTTAAAAATAATGTGTTAATGAAATTACATAAATATTTATGTAATAATGAGTGGAATAAATATTTTTCAGTTTCTAAATGGAATTTTTTTTATGTAAATTTTAGGAACATTTAAATTACAAAACTAGAACAGGGATGCTTGAATTGGGGCACAAATACTTACGACATAGAGGTATAAAAGCATTTTATAGTGCAGTTGAAGATACTTCTTTTTCTCGTGGTGTTTCATCACTCATTCAGGTACTATAATTCTCTTCTAAGTATTTGTATTAAGTTTAGTAATCCTTTGCATCTTTTAATTTTAAAAATTGTCATCTCATCTTTCAGGTGGCAGGAATGGGTAAATTACGCCCCAATATGATTCTGATGGGGTATAAAAACAACTGGGAAATCTGCCCTCATGAAGAAGTTCAAGAATACTTCAATGTTATACAGTAAGTTTGCTTTGAGAACAGAAAACTATTCATTTATTAAATAAAATATTACCCTCAAATAAAGTAATACTATCGTCCAATTAGTGATACTCTAGCTTTTTAACATTGTGACTATTTGGCACATTCCACAGTTTAAAACCCAAAAAACACCATTAAAGATGCATTAAATTAAATTAATTTATAATTTTTTTGCAACCAATAGATTGAATGCCACTAGTCTAACTCCGCTAGTCTATTCTTAAAAGTATAGTTTTAAAAAAACTAGTATTAGACTGTGTAGAATATTAAATCTGAGTAATTACCTAATTTTAAAATCCAGTGGCTGAGTGGTAGTGCATCGCGCTTTCATACCACAGGTCCGAGGTTCAAACCCAGGGCTGGGCAAGGTCGACTCATCCTTTCATCCCTTCAGTGGGTCAATAAAGGAGTGACGAGCTTGCTTGGGAACTTAACACTGGGTATTTCTCATCAGACTGACCATCTGACCAAGACATCTACTCATGTACTTCAGAGCCCATGCATATCTTCCAGGTTTTGGCAACAAATTTTACATACATAGACTTTAAATGTAAGATTTGAATAAGGAAAAGCATCTATACAATAAACTTAACAATTTATTTTATCCAGTATTATTAGGCCTGGCACCATCAAGCTCAGAGAGCTACATTCATAAATTCAGAGCGTTTTAAACAAAAACAAAAGTTTCTACTTATATAAGCATTCAGACCCCCTCTGGCAGTTACAATGAGAATTCCTTAGGGAATTCTTAACACCATGGTCACGTATACTGAGATGGGCACAGTAGGCCTTGGCCCTCAAGGGATCTTGCACCACTGAGTTTAGTTAATTACCTAATTTATAATTTCTAATTGGGAATTTTTAAAATTCCTGATTTTAAGGAATTAAAAAGAAATTTTGCTAAAAGAGAAATTAAGTTTTTCATTGACTTATAAAATATCAATTTTGTATGCCATAGATTTTTAATTTATCTAATTTTATTGTCAATATTTATTTTGAATGTTTAATGTGTGTTTGAGAAGGAGAAAAAGCATTTTTCTTTTCTTAATCTTGTTGTTCTTGTAGTCCAATTGAATTGCAATCTTAATGAAACTAATTACCTCAAAGTTTCTTTAAATTATTTTGACATAGGCCAATAAATAGTACAGGTTGTCCTAAAAATTATGCTTCATTTTTATAATTTTATTAAATAATTGTATCACATTATATTAAAAGGAAAAACATTAAATTTTTTAAAAAAAAACTTTCTATATAATTATTATAATTAGTATGTATTTATCCTGATATTTATATTTAATAAGGTATCTGTTTACATAATTTCTCATTTTTACAGTAATGCTTTAGATATGCACATGTCTATTGGTATTTTGAGGCTTCCTGAAGGAATTGATTATTCAAAGTACTCTATTCAACTTGAAGAATATGCAATGTTGTCTAAAAAAGAAAAGAAAAGAAGAATGAAAATGTCTTCAGATTTTAATGATGAAGATGGCATGATGAGAAATAAATCATGCTCAGAATTGTCAGAATGTAAGCCTGGTGTATTATCTTTTACTAAATGTATACTTGAGAATTTCTTAAGTTATATTTAAATTATGTTATATTGTCAGATAAACACAACATTGTTTTTTTTTATTAAGGGTACACATTACAATTCGATCGACAAAATTCGGTCAAAAATTCAAATAAAAATTTTTTTCTGCCTGAGTTATTCTTCATATAATTTTTTTATAATCTCAAATTTGAAAGCTCTAATTTAAAAAATTCCAGAGGTATGATAACAATTATGTTTATTTTTATTCCCATCCCAAGGGCAAATAAAAACTTTAAATTGGTTTATCTCAGAAAAAAAATAACTTGTTTATCTTCATTTAAAATGCTAAGGCTTTTCTTCCCTATTATGCCAAATTATTTTATACTTTTTATATACTATTAGCATCTATAACAAAAGTTGGTTTGCATTTTTCAATCAAACAGTACTTATTTTTTAAAAAATAGTTGACTTTAGATTTAATACATTTTTTGAGAAATTTTCATTAAGCATCCATAAAAATCAATATTTTATGAGTATCCATGTTAGCAGAAGAACCCATACAAACTTTTATTATACATAGTTTGATGTATGTGTAAATCAAATTTCATGTGTGTAAGTCAATTGTTGCAGAAATAACATTTTAAAATCCTTTCATAAATTTTTAAATTTGTCTTTAAAAATTTACCATAAAATCCGTCGTATAACGCGCACCTATACTTTCCAGCTTAAATTTTAGGTATATTTGCCGTATAATGCTCACCCCTTTTTTACAAAGAAATCTGAAATATTAGTATACATTGCTGTTATGTTTTGAAGTCATTTATTGGATGTATTATCCCAGACTTTTAGAAAAATAGTTTTCTTTCTAGAACTACAACTCTCTTTTAGTTCATAAGGCAAGTAATTTCTTTTAAATAAGCAGTATTTTGATACATGTAGAAGTAAAAAGTTTTTTATCCTCATATCTTATGTTATTTTTAAAGCTATCCTTTTTATACCTGGCGTATATTGCACACCCTTAAGTTTTGATATTATATTTTTTGTGTTAAAAGTGCACGCTATATGCGGGATTTTATGGTAATTGTTAGCTCTTTGTAGTATTTTGTACACAAAAACTGCTGGTTACCAGCAAAAAAATTTTACACATGGTTAAAGCAAAGATTTTTTTTTTTGTAAATCGTACCATGTACAGTCCCTGGCCAAATTATTAGACGCACTCCTGTTTTTTAATAATTAATGGTTTTATATAAGTTTATATGCAATACTTTCACTTTTAAACATAGATCCAATGGATTTTTAATTAGGAAATTTATTATATATTTTGTATTTTTATTTATTTCTCCACGTGGCAACTTGAAGATAATAAATTCTCACACGAACGTAAACAAGTCTAAACCTGCTCGAGTCGCGTTCGCGCATGCTTCAGTTGCGGACATGTTTCTGTGGGTTAATGTGCTTTGTTTGTTAATTTAGCAGTTTTATATTACGCAGTTATTTGTTTATTTAGTGTGCGGCATTTAAATAATCAGTTTGTACACTTTCAGCATGGGTAAAAAAGGCGATCTTTTTCACCATGTAAGTAATCAGAAGTTAAGGCCCTTGTGAATGCAAAATTGTTTTCAAACCGCGAAATATCACGAAGGTTGAAAGTTTTTGAAGCTAGTATACGATGCATGAAGAAGAAAATTGAGTCAGGGGAAGAATTGAGCCCAAAAAGAAAGAAAAAATGCGGCAGAAAGCCTATTTTCACCCCAAGGTCAGAAAGATCTTTAAAGAAAATTTGCCTTGAAAACAGATTTTCTACCACAAAAGTGATAAAATCGCAACTCCAAGATATTAATGTGAATGCTTCTGAATGCACTGTTCGAAGAAAATTAAAAGATTTAAATTTTAAGACCTGCCGCTCCCCCAGGAAGCCTATGTTTAACCCCTGCAATGAAAGCAAAGCGTTTGAATTGGGCCAAACAGTGGCGTGATAAAGATGTAGACTTCTGGAGATCGGTATGTTGTTATAATTTATTCACAAACAAAGTGTTTAACCATTTTCTATGATTACAAAAGGAACAGCAACGATGTTTATGTGATAAATACAAAAAACATGTGTAGTATCACCTGATAATTAATATTTTTCATAAAATCTTATATTGCATCTAATAATTTGGCCAGGGACTGTAATTTTAAATTAATGTTGTTTAAATCAAGTTACTGTTTTCCAAATTTGAGTTTTCCATTGATAAAAGTATCTTTTATAGTTAATTTTATTTCATTCATTAATTACATTTTAAAACTGTTGTAAAACATCACAGATTAGTTTTTTTATTCATTAATGACCAGTCATATTTATTGCAGTCTCTGTTGCATCGTGTCACTTGGACAGTTCGAGAGAAAGCTCCCCTCCCTCTTCTCCCACAACTGTGCGCTCAATGAATGGCACCGTAAGCCAGGATCCTCATGGACAGATCAATTTGGCATTTACAGGAACTCCAGATAATGGAGATGTTGGGGGCAGAGTCATCATTCCTTCCATTCCTGATGATATAAAGCTCTCTGCTACGCAGTTTCAAAGGAGACAGAAGAAGGGATTCATTGATGTGTGGTGGCTTTATGATGATGGAGGTAATAGAAATACTGTTTAATATGTAATGAGAATTTTTTAAATATGTTTGCTTAAAATTACGTTTAGGTCTCCATTTTATAAACCTCTATTTTGCAAACTTATTGTTACGAATTTTGTGTAAATAGTGTAAATAATATGTATTTGAATGTTTAATGCATTTATATTACTCTGTTATATTTATTTTATGTTAAATTGTACTATTCATAAGCAATGCCACCCCTTATGTTATAATGGCGATTCAATGAGAACTGGGCGAAATCTTGGCGGTAGAGCCAAGTTGGCATCATTTTTGGCAGCCAATTTGGCGATCATGTTGGCGAGTTCGGAACCCTCTGGATTCTTCTAGAAATGAGTGGAAAGGTCCACTAACGTCACACGCTATGACATGAGTGGTTATATTCCTGGAAGTTTCTGTCACGCTTATAAATAGATGCTTGCCGGAACGGGGGTCAGTCTTGATTCAATCTGCAAGTAGTGAGCATTGTTTTGACTAGCGATTAGCTTGACTGTGCTTGTGAATAATCTTTTACTTACGTGTATTTTTAAACACTGATGATTGTGTTTGATTATTGTTGAAGGTGTGAAGACCTTCGAAGATTTACTCTGTGAATATTCTTGTAAAATCCTGTAGTTAAAGGATTGGATTTTCGTCAATAAATTATCATCGCTTCTAAAGAACTGTTATTTTTCTTTATGACTGTTTTGCATAAAATTCTCAAACCCAGATCTACGTAACATTATACTTTGAGCCAAGAATATGAAGTGTATTGAAAGGTAAATCTATAACAAATTGGTCACATAATGAACTTTTTTTGGGATTTACCAACTTCATTAAAAAGAGGTCTGACTGTATTTAATATTTTTGAGGCTGTATATGATAAAAATTGTGAAAGATGGACAAATTAGCATAATGTACTCAATACTTTGCTTAAATTATGGGTTTTCAGCTTGTGGCCCACAAGCTACAAATGGCCTGCTGAAGGCATTTTAGTGGGCCCTCATTTGAATTTGAAGCAATTTTTTAAAAAAAATATACCCTGTTTGTTTTTTGTTGTAAAAAACATCATTTTTTCTGTTATTCTTGATATTTAAAACATTTGACTGATGTGTTTGATATCCATTTCAGATAAAATGTTCTGAAAATGACGAATTTTTTAAAAGTTTCGTTGTATTATAAATAATTGTAAATATAAAAAACCTGATTTTGCATAAAATCACAAAAAATTTTGAAAAAAGGTGATTAATAGGTTTGCAACATATTTTAATTTGACTTCCATTCAACTTTTCTGAAACTGACATATTTGCAAATATACAAATACTCTCTTCCCTTAGAATCAAGTGTATTCGTATAAAATAAACCTCCCTTTTTTATATAAATTTCCTTCCTGCAACATTTTTTGTGACAGTTGTGTGGCCTGTGGATCTCTGTGAATTTATTGATGTAGCCCGTGGATTATTTTAAATTTATTAATTTGGCCCTCAAGCATGAAAGATTGAAGACCCCTAGCTTAAATCAACATTTATAAAAAATATATGGATGGAAAAAAATCAACTTATTAACAAATTAGGTGAAAACTAAAACTTTTTTTCAGATTGGTATTTTATCATTGCAGATGCAGTATATTTCCCAGGAACTCGAACCTCTTTTTAGAACAGTATCATATAAATGGATACTAATTATCTCAATGAATTTTGAAGCACATTTTCTTTCCAAAAGGGAGGAAAATGTGCATCAAAATTCATTGAGTTAATTAGTATCCATTACCCCCCCATTCTTCCTCTGTTGATATCTGGGTATGTGAAAATCATATTAGTGGGATTTAATTTTGCCAACTGCATCCAAATCAAACAAGTACTCTAGAGATCTTCAACATGGCATATAATTATATGACATGGATGCTGTAAATTTTTTGCATCATGAAAATCCACTATCTTGGGCTAGAATTGAAACCGTAGCCTTGCCTTGGACATACAAGGCCAGCGCAAAATCAAATACATTCCCCCCCTCCTCAGCTGGCGTGATGTGAATATCAAGCTAAAAATTTTAATGAATTTTTGCAGAATTTTAATTTTAATCATTTTGGAAGACTTGCATTTACTATGTTCCTAATTACTGTACTTTTAAAAGTTTTCTTTCTTTTCCATCAAAGTACATATTTAAATCTGAGTATCATTTAGATTTACTGCAATGAAAACCTGAATAATGTACACCAAATTAAAAAAAAAATTATTGTTATTTTTAAAACATTTTTATTGCTTTGTAGGTCTCACCATGTTGATTCCACACATCTTATCCACTCGTTCTCAGTGGAGTGGATGCAAGTTAAGAATTTTTGCTCTTGCTAATAAAAAAGATGAATTAGACAGAGAACAAAGGAAGTAAGTTTATAAAGAGGGCCATTCTATATCGTATTTATTCAACTTTTTTGTTTTACTAATAGATTAAGCTTCTACAAAAATTAAAGACAAAAGTGTGATTTTTTTTTAATTCAATATATTTTTAAGATAAGTATTTTGAATGGAAATCAAGCTATCCAATCTCAATTTATAGAGTTTAATATCTTCTTATTTCCATGATTGCCACTGCAGTCCTGTAATATTATTCTTATGTAATCTGGCATCACTTAATTTTGTTTTCTAGATTGGCAACACCCTGTACAGTCATTGTGTAAACAACAATCATGTAACCTCACTTCTAAATCATTAAAAGCTAAGATCCGTCCATTCAACTTCGTTTACTTTATTTATAGTACAATTTTAATGACTTAGAAATCTGCTTGAATCGTTTCTGTTTTAAATTTGATAATGGAACAATTGCTGAAACCTGAAAGATTTGATATAGATCCTACGTGTTCTAATTCGGAAACAAAATGGCGCCATTGGAAAAAAACTTTTGAAAACTTTTTAGGAGGCATAAAAACCATTATAGAAGAAAATAAACTTCCTTTGCTATGTAATTACATAACCTCAAATGTTTATCAGTTCATTAATGATTGCACAACGTATGCTCAAGCTATTGAGATACTTGATTCCCTTTTTATAAACAAACGTAACGTTATATTCGCTAGACATTGCTTGTCAATGCAAAATCAACAAACTGAAGAAACGGTCAGTGAATATTTACAAATTTTAAATCAATTGAACAAAGACTGTGACTTTACTGATGGGAAGGCTGAATAGTACCGAAAAGAGTATATTAGAGATGCTTTCATACGAGGATTAAAATGTCCTCGTATTCGTCAACGACTCCTCGAAAATACATCGCTGACTCTTGATCAAGCTTTTGAGCAAGCTAGAACACTTGAATCAGCTGAAGTCCATGCAGCTTCTTATATGGGAAGTTCATTCCCTGTACAATCTGCAGCTATGAAAACAGAAGATTTTTCAGAAGAAACCGTTGCAACATCAGCGGCTTCCTCCTCCTCCTTAAGGTTTCAAAAATGCTTCTTTTGTGGAAATGACTTACACTCACGAACCCTTTGTCCAGCTAGAGATGTTACTTGCAGAAACTGTGGGAAAAAGGGACATTACCAGCGAGTGTGCAAATCTAGACCTGGGAGAAACTCTTCAAATGTGGTGGCTTCTTCAAACACACTGGTAGCTATTTCGGGATCTACTCACTGTCTCCAGAAATCAATAATTAAGACATTGGTTAATAATATTCAGCTCAGTGCATTAATCGATACAGGAAGCTCTCTTAGTTTTCTTAACGAAAAACATGTGGCGAAATGTAAATTGAAAGTTGAACCATATTTGGGAAAAATATCCATGGCAAACTCCTCTATAGTGACTGAAACAGAGGGTATTTGTAAAGTTAATTTGAAAATTGAAAACTTCACTTATCAGAACGTGGAACTTTTAGTTATGAAAGATCTTTGTAGTGATGTTTTGATTGGCCATGATATTCTAAACAGACATTCATCAGTAGAAATTGGATTTGATGGTAATAGACCTCCACTAACAATTTGTTCTTTGGCTGTAGCACAAGTACCTCCTGTTTCGTTATTTTCTAACTTGAATCCAGACTGTAGACCTTTGGTTACAAAATTGAGACGTCAGACTGTTGAAGACAATATTTTTATGGCATTGGAAGTTCAGAAACTTCTCCAGGAAGGAGTCATCGAACCAAGTAACTCACCATGGAGGGCTCAAGCCTTTGTCATTAGAGGAGAAAATCATAAGCCCAGAATGGTGGTTGACTACTCTCAGACAATTAATAAATACACTTTGCTGGATGCCTACCCTTTGCCTAAAATAGAAGAGGTAATTTGGAAAATTTCAAAAAATAAAGTTTTTAGCAAAATTGATCTCCAAAGTGCCTACCATCAAATTCCTATCCAGGATAGCGAGAGACATTATACAGCTTTTGAAGCTTGTGGAAAGCTCTACCAGTTTTTGCATGTTCCTTTTGGGGTTACTAATGGAGTAGCTTGTTTTCAAAGAGTCATTGACAAAATTATTGAGGATGAAGGACTCACCCTTACATATCCATTCATTGATGATGTTACTGTGTGCGGAAAAGATCAGAAAGAACATGATGACAACTTAGAGAAGTTCATGACTGTGGCTTAGAAGTATAATTTGACTCTAAATGAAGATAAGTGTACCTACTCAAGTAATTCTGTCCATTTGCTAGGCTACATTATTCAGGATGGTATAATTAAACCGGATCCTGAAAGACTAAAACCTTTGCGAGATATGCCTGTTACGAAAGACTCATCTGCATTGCAGCGTGCTTTAGAAATGTTTGCCCATTATTGCCGATGGATCCCGGGATTTTCTAAGAAAATACGTCCTCTTCTAGGAAAGAAACAGTTTCCTCTTTCTAGAGATGCTGTATTGACTTTTAATTCACTGAAAGATGATGTAGCAAATGCTGCCTTGGCAACAATTGAAGATGACATACCATTTAGAGTGGAAACTGATTCATCTGATTTTGCGATTGGAGCTACCTTGAGCCGAGCTGGACGTCCTGTTGCCTTTTTCTCAAGAACTCCACATGCATCTGTATTGAGACATTCATCCCCAGAAAAAGAAGCATATGCCATTGTGGAATCACTTTGTCATTGGAGACACTTCTTGATGGGAAAGCATTTTGAAGTATTCACTGATCAACAAGCAGTCGCATTTGTATTCAATCAGCGACATGGTAGTAAAATTAAAAATGAAAAGTTAATCCATTGGAGACTTGAACTTGCTAGTTTTAAATTTGCTGATTTTGCTAGTTTTAATTTGCTAGTTTTAGTTTAGCTAGTTTAATTTTGCTAGTTTTAAATTTGCTGCTCGTTATTGCTGATACATTATCATGTATAACTCCCAGAGTCGACTTATACAATCTTCACAACTCGCTTTGTCATCCTAGAGTGACACAAATGCACCATTGGGTTCATTGCAAAAATCTCCCTTTTTCTTTAGAGGATATAAAGAAAGTCACAAACTCCTGTTTAATATGTAATGAATTAAAGCCAAGGTTTGTTAAAAATGTTGGAACACTTGTGAAAGCTACTGCTCCATTTGAAAGGTTGAATCTTGACTTTAAAGGACCTTTACCTAGTGTCTCAAGAAATCACTATATTTTAACAATAGTTGATGAATTCTCTAGATTTCCATTCACGATCCCTTGTAGTGACATTTCTGCAAAAACCGTAATATTGCATTTGAAGAACATTTTCTCTATTTTTGGAATGCCATCATTTATTCATTCTGACAGAGGATCATCTTTCATGTCTCGTGAATTAAAATCATTTTCAACTTCTCAAGGAATTGCAACAAGTCGTACTACTCCCTATAATCCAGCAGGAAATGGACAGGTTGAACGTTATAATGGAATAATCTGGAAAACTATACAACTTGCTTTAAGATCTAATAGTATGAAAACTGAACAATGGGAAGGAGTTATCCAAACAGCTTTGCATTCCATTCGCTCCTTGTTGTGTACAGCAACAAATGCCACTCCTCATGAACGAATGTTTTCTCATCCTCGAAGATCCCATAACGGCTGTTCCATACCTACTTGGCTTACAAAGCCTGGTCCAGTTCTTATGAAAAATCAGATGCGTGCTAACAAATATGAGCCAATTGTTCAAGAAGTGGAATTAATTGAAGCTAATTCTGACTATGCGCATGTAAAACTTGGTGATGGAAGGGAAATAACTGTCTCTATAAGACACTTGGCTCCAAGAGGGGAAACTACCAGATCTGAAGACAACAAGGGTGCAGAGGAAAATGTTCAAGCTTATCCAGATCTGCAGCCAATAAACTCAGACTCAGCCATTACTTTAGAAGACTCGACTGAACAGAACATGAACACAGTAGCGTTGCCTGTGACGAGATGTAGTACGCAACCTCCTGCATACTTGAAGGACTACAACAGGGACTGAAATAACTAGATTAAAATTAAAGGGGGGTAAATGTAATATTATTATGTAATCTGGCATCACTTAATTTTGTTTTCTAGATTGGCAACACCCTGTACAGTCATTGTGTAGACAACAATCATGTAACCTCACTTCTAAGTCATTAAAAGCTAAGTTCCGTCCATTCAACTTCGTTTACTTTATTTATAGTACAAGTCCAAGCTAGCATTTAAAGTGAGCTATCACTTTCTTTTCTGCCAATCTCTTAATTCTACTGCCAGCACTTGGCCATGGTAGCCTAGTGGTCAAGATTACGGACTCCTGGCTAGCATTTCAGGAATTCAAGCCTTGTGCATCTGAAAATCCATTGTGTCGATGCACGTTAAATATGTGGAGGTTCAAACATCCTCCCCTGTGTGAGGTGTGGAAGTTAGGAGAGGGAAGTGCCAGAGCTCAAGTGTCATCTTCGTCACTTGACCATGGTTCCGAATTACGAGGTCCGTTGCCAGTAGCCCTTGTTCAGCTTTATTGTGTGGTGTTAACATCTCTCTTACTGTCTACACATTTTCAATTCAATTTTTATTTGTTCATTAGTGTTTTGAATGAACATAGTTCACTCATTTTCTACACTGGTCCTATACAATTGCAACTTCATTAAGTAATCTGTTGATATTTCCAGATTAATCTAATGTAATATTTTAGTGTGAGGCACTAATTTATGTTACTCGCTTCCTTATATGATCAGAGTCCATAGGATCCTTTGGATTATTTTATTCACCATGTATCATCCTTCTGGAAAATTCATAGCATCATTTTTCATGTATTATCTATTTACCGTGTTATAATTAAAGTATATATTTCGATGTATTTCTTCTTGAATATCTCGTGTACAATTAACTTTCTGGATTTTGAAAATGTATGAGGGAACACATTTTACATTTAACAGGATTCTGCATACCAAGAGCTATTTATAAATGTATGCTTATTCAAATCGGGCTTAGAATAACAATGTCCAAAAAATGTGCCAGAAAAATAAAAGGATCAGAATAGTATTGTTAAAATGTGTTCTGAAATATTACTTTCATGTTTCTGCACAATGTTCTCCCACCTTTTCAAAATGTCATGCACAATTTTCCCAATGTTATAGTGAGTGATTGAGTGAATATTAATGTTGCACTGTTCGGCTGCACGAGGGCTTTTTGCAATTTTGAACAGTGGTCAAGAAACGAAGACGACACTTGAGCTGGCACACCCTCTCCTAACTACCACACCAACAGGAGGACATTTAAGTTCTCTACAGATTCAACGTGCATCACTCCCCTACATGGTGCGTCTCTAGGGGTACTGGGCTCGAACTCATGGCATGCCTGCCACGATCCGACACCTTAATAACTGGGCTACCGCAGCCCTTTCCCAATGTTATAAGTTTTTGCTTTTTCAAAGTGATTACAACTGTATAATAATTCAATTCAACCATGTTTGTTGGGCTTCCAATCTTTCAATTTAAGTTCTTTGATTTTAAGTGGATTTTTTTATTCAAAAGCATGATTGTTTAGAGTGACTGCTGTAGCCAAGTAGTTATAGATAAAGATAGGTGACTGGAGTTTTTTCTGCCATGCTATGTATTCTAGTGTTGTTGCTACTAACGATTTGTCATTTCGAAAAACTGAGGCACGCGTGTTAATCTGTCAAAACCCTAAGAGTTAACTATTGTGGTGTGTGGAGATTTTGAGAGTGAGGTGCCAGAAAGGTCTGTCACCAATTGTCCTCATTTTGCTTCTGAGTGCAATATTAATGAACATTTAATCAGTCAAACAGTGATTATTTATAAATTAGTTTAAATACATTTTTAGATTTATGTTGCAAATCCAAGTATCTTATTATTTGAAATATGTGATTAATTTTTTTTTGTAGTATTCTCACATATTTATACTTTTTTTTATCTTTTGAATTGCTTTCATTGTTTTGTCCCAACCCTGGGGAGTTTTGTTTTCGATAGATTTGTGAAACACAATTTTCTTTCTAATATGATATTAAGTTTAAAAAATTGTTTTAATATACTTATTTATACATATGTTTTTCCCCTTTGTAGTATGGTGGCTTTACTCAATAAATTTAGAATTGATTATTCAGATGTAACAGTTATACCTGACATTGTTAAACCACCTGAAGAATCAAGGTAATGGATTACATCAGATTGTGTTATATTATAATTATTATTTATTTTTCTTTATTTCCCTTTTTTTTAATCAATAAGAATAGATATAAATGTATATTTATATATTTAATTTAGCAAAAAAGAGTTTGAAGCACTGATCACAAAATGGCAAGGTGATGGAAATGATAGCAGATTTTTCATCTCAGAATCTGAACTTTATGCATTAAAAGATAAGGTATAGTGTTATATTTTTAGCATTACTCAAATTGACCAATTAATTGTTAGCATAATTAATATTTATAAGCTATCAAATTTATTTTTAGTGTGAAATAAAAAAAAATTTATGTGTCTGTTCTCTATTCCCAAATCTCCTTCATAAAGTTGCAAAACTTATGGTTTTTATTTCATTTTTGAAAAATTCTCAGTACAGTAATACCTCAAATTACGCTACTCCAAATTATGCAAACCTAAAGTTACATGATTTCAAATTTTGTCAATCCATCATTTGTTTGAGAGCTACCAACTCAGTTTCTCACTCCCCACTTCCTGTTCAGCTAATGTACATGTTCAGACATATCATGCGGAATTGACGCTTAGCCATAATAATTTATTTTGTGTTTTTTATTTCTTACCTATGAAGTGTGTGTTTGTTGTTACATGTTATAATTGTTATATCATGTTTGTTACATGTATTATATCTGCTCAGATTTGAGAGATGACTTTGTCATCCTAATGAAATCATGGACAATCTTCAAATGAAGTTTCACAAATCTCATAATCTGCCATTAGAAATAAAAATAATAAGTTTCACAAAAAACTTTAAAGGACATCTGGAAAAAACTCTGTCCTTTTTTTCTTCATCACTGAAACTCAGGCAGAATTGATTCCAGAGCCTGCTGAAATTAGTAATGTGATAGAAGTTGTCAGTCTTGCCTGTCACATAAATTTAGAATTGAATAGTGATGATGCTCTAGAACTGCTGGATTCTTACAATCAGGAGCTGGAATTTGCTGAGCTCATAGAAATGCATAAGCAGGAGCAAGACATTAAAGAACTTGAGTCTTTAGACTCAGTTCAATCATAAGGTCAAATGACGATTTGGAATTGGACAGCAGATGCTTCAGTTTAATTGGAGAAAGATTACAAATTTTAGAAAATATTAACTCCAATGAGCATATTTTTTTAACAAAACAGGGAATAAAAAAAATATGGGCATGTTACTAGGAAATTTTGTGAGAGAAAAAAAAAGATCTTTGAGTCAACACAGACTATATGAAACCTTCTACATCAAAATATTGGTTTGCGATTTTATGTTTGCGTTAACTTAGTGGTGCAACAGCCCATGAGGGCCAAGGTCTACTGTGCCCAGATCAGTATACATAACCTTAGGCCCTGAGGTGCATGAACAGATGTTCCAATCATGTGGTCAATCTGACACGAAACCCCTAGAGTTAAGTTCCCAGGTAAGTTTGGTACTCATTTATCGACCCACTGAAGGGGTGAAAGGCTGAGTTGACTTTGCCCAGCCCAGGGTTTGAACCTCTGGCCTGTAGTGTGGAAGCACAATACACTACCACTCAGCCACTGGGCTTTATATTTGTGTTATCTAAGGTTTTATTAAACACTTTTTTTATAAATTATTATTTTCTTTTGTCTCTGGTCGCAACTAAAACTAATTAATATGTATTTATATGCAAAATTGTACCCCGACTTATACAAATTCGACTTATGTGGTTTTCTCTCAGTTCCACCTGTTGTGTTAATTCTGGGTATTACTGTACTGAATATTTTTTTTAAAAGTTCCATTAAAGATGTTTGTTACTTTTATTTCCCTCTTTAAATTGTCTGACTTTATACTTTTAATTATGAAAAATTCATTTCAATTTTTACTTTTATATTACTTTTATATTTCATTTAAAAAATTCTTTTTATTATTATTATTACTTTGTTTTTAGTTTTTAACTTAAAACCTTTTTGATAAAACTATCATTGATAAACTTTTATATTTTATGATATTGTTTGTGTGTGAAAAAGCTTTGATTTTTATATTTTTTTTTCTTTTCATTTTGATAATACCAATAGTTATGATAAGTACAAAACATGATCAAATTCACATAAGTACAAAAACTTATTTCTGACACTTTGTTTCACTGGATTTAACTATAGTTATATTGAAAAACTTAAATTTATCTATATTTTATGTTTTGTGTTGACATATCCTTTACCTTAATCTGGTTTTAAGAAAAGAAGAAGAAAAAATTGCTGTTTCTAAGCCAAAAGCATTCATGCTGACATTGCAATCAGTAAAAAGAGTACATCGTGGTTTTTGAATGAATCTATTTTCTTTTTATAAAAGAAAGAAAGAGGAATTATGATTTGATTAATCTTATTACTACTTTAATTTTTATTTATTATAAGTACTTTAAATTTAAAACTTCTGAAAATTTATAAAAATCAGTCATTATTTGAGAAAAGTTTTTAACTTTTTTTTATTTAAAAAAGACAATAATTAATGCGTGTTATAAGAAGTAATTTAATTAAGTAAAGTTGTGATTTTTGATATTTTAAACCGAATTTTTGAAATAGTTGCTTAAATTTATTAAATCTTAACACTTTTTAGATATTCATTTTATGTGAAATTGTTAAATTTTTTGCAATTTTTTGTACTTTAAAATGTTGTAATGTGTATGATATAATTACATCACTATGTTAAGTGCAAATGTGACTTCTCATTAATTGTAATTTTTTCTCCCTTAATTTAAAAACTATCTCTAAGAAAATTCTTTTCAATAATTTTTAGACGAATCGTCATATAAGGCTGTCAGAATTGCTTCACAAGTATTCCAAACACTCCTCACTCATTGCAATGTAAGTTGTTTTTTTTAATTTTGTAATCATTAATTTCTGAAAGATATTTTATTGTTACATTCTGAACTTTTAACTAATTATCAGTTTTCCAAAAATTGTTTTAATCTGCTTAAGTAATAACATTGTTGTTTTTTTTCACTCTGATTCAATTTTTGAAAGTGAATGAAAAATATGCATATTATAACAGCAAATGACTTTCATCTTTGATAATTAAATAACATCTACTAACAAGATAAAAGAGAAACAAACAAAATTTACGTTCAAATAATCCCCTTTAATATATTCTCCATCATAAAATTGATTAAATCAAATCTCAAAGTCTGTATTTTCATCTAACATTAACTTTTTTCCATTTTTGTTCACAAGTTTTGTCTTATGCGCAACTTTTTTCCCTCTATGTTACAAATGGTTTTTAAAAATTTGTTTCAATTAAATCTGATCATTATCATGTATATAGTCTTGTATATTCTTCTTTTTATTTTTTATCATTCATTACAGAAACACTTGTTTTCAAAAAAGTTAATTTAAAAAATAAAATGGGTTTGCAAATATTTTTTTAAAATTAATTCGTTTTTAAAAGACTAAAAGAAAACAATTTTTATTTAAACAAGATTCATTTCTCCTTTCCATTTATCATTCTGCTTATCTATAATTTTTAATGCATTGGTGTAAATCATGTTTATTCAAACTTTATAAATTTGTTAGAATTTTAATTTTTTACAAATTGCTTATGTTGTTGCTAATGCCACCCATCTTATGCAGTCAGATCGAGGCCCACGAAATTCATCATGGCAATGGGCTAGATTGTACACCTGTCATTAGCACCATGCAGGTGACAGTACGATTTGGCTCGTTTCCACCCCAATTTTGAGGAAGAACACCATGGGGGTGGTCAGGGGTCTACCACCTCTCCTCCCCTTCTACCAGCCTCACGAGGACTTGCGGCTCAACACCTATTTAAAGTACCCCCGTGCTGCGAAAGTACAATTGTTTACAAACATCCACGCCTTCTCCAGGATTCAAACCCAGGCCCTACAGCACAGCAGTCAGCATAGCTAACCACTATACTGGATGGGCGACACAAATTGCTTATTATACATACATACATAAATTTATGTATTTTGCAGAAATATTTAAAAAAAATTTTTTTTTTGTATGAAGGTACTTAAATATAGAATATCATTGCCTTTAGCAAGCAATTTTCATTGATAATAATGTGTGAATTCAAAGAATCATAATTTTATTACATGTTAACTAATTTGCTGAGGAACCAACTAAAATTCATCTGTCATTTTCATGCATTTTGTATTTTGAGATTGAAAAATGTTACCTGGAACTCTTGTTTTGAATGAAATTTCTGCAATTTAAACTAATTTTATCTGCTTTTTACTTAATGTTGTATAATTTGATTTTTTTTCATGTAGGACTTTACCAATGCCTAGAAAAAGTGTGTGTTCAGCTGCATTGTACATGGCTTGGCTGGAAACCCTCACCAAAGACATGCCGCCCTTCCTCTTGATAAGGGGAAATCAAACCAGCGTACTTACTTTCTATTCATAGTGTCTTCATTCCAAGGCCATTCTGTCAGAATATTCAATGAGACATTGCTGAACAATTCATGGTGACATATTTTGTAAAAAAAAGAAATGATTACTCTCATAATTATTTCAAGGTTCCACAGTATTTTAGTATGATGTATTTTATTGATTAAAATACAAACTTTCCATTTTTATGATTATTTATTAGTCACATGAGGCTTTGTATGGAAGCAATTTTGCAGTGCAAAATTTTATTGCTTTGTGATGAGTATTATATTTTATTTAAGTAAAATTACTCATTTACTTGTCTTTATAAAACTAGAAAAGAGTTTATTGCATGATTTTTCTTATTGTTGTAAGGACAAGATCACTAGCGAGCTAGTAAGATGTGATCAGGATTTAAATTAGGAAAAGGTAGCATACTTCAATATTTATTCTTCGTGAAACATTCATTGAATTGATTAGGAATATTTTAAACTTAGTCAATTTCCAGTTTTCAAAAAAAAAATTTTTTTTTTTTTTTGTCTTTATTTTATTTGAATTTTTACTTTTAATTCATTTCGTGAAATATTTGTGATGTATAAAATTTCCATTTGTAAATGAAGAATTCAATGTATCAAAATCTACCAAAAAATTACATTTTCATTTTTAAAATGACATTTAAACAATATTGTATCATTGTTTTGGTAATAAAGTGATAGAGAGCATTTAAATAAAAAAAATTAATTATGAAATTTAACCTGTGAAGAGAGAGAGACTTGGTTATAGAAAAAAACATATGGTATTTTTTATATCTCTGTACCAGAGATTTGTATAATGCAATAAGAATCTAAGATAATGTTAATACAAAATTTAATTTGTTGAAAAGAATTCAAGGCCATCAGGTGGAGAACCTGTGCTCATTCAGGTTTATCTTGCCAGTTTTGATAGCAGTTAGTATACTAATGTGAAATCAAGTTTTCAAATATATTGTTATAAATCTTTACATCAGTGGGTTTTTTTTTCACTTCTATTTGTATTAAACACTTATACTTCTACCTTTTTAAACACTTATGCAACTATTTAAAGGATATGTGTAAGAAAGCTTCAAAATTTGAATTGTACTTAAATGCAACTTCATTGATTTTATGTATTAAGATATGAGATAATGTTACAAATTAGATTTTATGACAGAAGTGGTTCTTCATAATTTTAATGTATTCATAATCATAAATAAATTTTTTTTCATGTATAAAAATTTAAAATGATCTTGTACCAACAACATTGTACAAAGTGTATTTATGAAACATTCATGTGTGATTATCTATAAATTTATTCATTGATTGATTTCTATAAGACTAGAGAGAATGGAAACCTGTGATCTAATTCATCTCATCATTGTAAATAATTCCACCCATTCATTTAGTGCATTGATTTCTTAGTGTTCCTGTTACATTCCACGCTGTAATTTTAAGGCGAATTTATACGAGATAGTAAACACCACTGTATGTTTTGCTACACTGTTTGTACCTGTTGTATGAAGAAATAAAGTTTCTTTTTGCTCAGAATTTACTTTCTCTATTATTTCTCTTGACTTGAACTCTGCTGATTCCAATGCAATAATAATCTTTGTGATTTTAGTGCTATGATATTGAATTATCAGTCCAAAGGGGGGTACCAAAATTTTTCAGACATCAACCCCCTTTTAAAATTAAATTTTGTCATAAACCCCTTATATTTTAATCTATAATATAAAACTATGTGGCACAACAGCCCATGAGAGCCAAGACCTACTGTGCCCATCTCAGTTTTCGTGACCTTAGTTGCTGAGGTGCATGAGCAGATGTTCCCCTCAGGTAGTCAGTCTGTCCCCCAGTGTTTAGCTTCCAAACAAGCTTGGTACTCATTTATCAACCTACTGTAAGGATGAAAAGCTGAGCCCAGAGTTGGGGCGTGGAAGCGCAAAATGTTACCACTCAGCCACTCGGTTAATCTATAATATATAGCATATAATATGATCAGAATTCTTATAATTGCATGCAAAAACTTAATTATAGTATTTTAACTAAGAATATGAGCCGAAAATTAGAAGAAGAAAAAATTGGGGATATAAGACTTTTGTTTTTTATACAATGTTATTCTGCTATGCAAATCTATATTATATCTATTTGTATTAAAACAAATATTATTTTCTAACAGTTAAAAATTAAGTAAAATTTTAAAGTGGAAAAAATTGTCATTGCCTCCTTGAATACTATAGAATTTTTCAAAATTTCCATTAACCCCCAAAGGGTTCTACATGGTTATTTTGGGGAACTCTTAGCTAAAGCAACAAATTGTGTATTTCAAAAATAGTACTGAATTTGACATTGAAATAGGTAGATGTAGAATATATTGTAATATTTATTCCTTAAGCCATTAAAGGTGACTGTAAAAAACTCGAATTTACTTTGTCTTCTATAACTTTTTTCTTTATTTCTATAGTTGGTACTATGGTATTTTCAGATCATTATTAGTATAATTTTTTGCTGGTAAGTTTGTTTGCCTATTTGTGTCTGTAGAGACACAAAAGACTAAAATTTAAAACTGAACATACTGTTATCAATCCCAAGTAAGACAAAAATAAACAATGGGAAGTGTTTAAAGTATATTAAAAAGACAATGAAATGTTAGAAAAGAGTGAAGGGCAAATGTAAATATATTAATGAGTAAATGTAAATGTGTAAATTAGTATGAAACATGATTTTGTAACGATCCGGATGAAGTGGCTTTTCTCACATCGTTAGATCGATCCTGTTTATTGAAATGTTTGCATTTTATCAATATTGGTAAAACATGTACGGCTAATGATCACATTTATAATAGCGTTTTTCGTAAAATGTATTATTTTCCAATATCAAAGATCAGTAACAGAAGGTATGGAAAAATTCCCACCTTAACCTGAAAGACTGTGACGTCTTAAGACTTCTTGAGTTCCTATACAAAAGTTTGTGACCATTAAAAGCAGACAATTTATAGCATACATTGCCTATTGAATACTACTACAAATGGCAATATGAAACAAATGGGCATGACTCACAAACCTAGCACTAGCGAAACCCGGCCTAGGCACAAACCTAGCATAGCTATTGAATTGCCGAGGGGGCCCTGACTTTAGAGTGCAATGCATTAGTAAACACTCACTCATTCCCAACTTTTCACTTTATCGACAACAATATGCACTGCTGGCCACCGTAAATGCAACACCAAGACATAGCACAACAAAATTTATTTTGTTGACCAAGTATCAAAGGATTACATTTATAGACGTCTGTCAAGTGGGGTTCCTGCCACAATCAATAGCCGCCATTGTTGGAGATCACCGCTGCCACACGCCTCGGCATTGATTCAAAGACACTTTGGATGATGTTCTTGGGGTACAGCAGACCAAGCAGCTTCCACACGTTGCCAAAGTTGATCTGGTGTGGCAGCTGCGGGTGTAATCTTAGTCAATCGTTGAGCAACCATGGACCACATGTTTTCTATCGGCGAAAGATCCGGATAGCGAGCCGGCCAGAGAAGCAATTCAATCTGGTGATTGACGAAGAACCTTTGGACAATGCGTTCCACGTGTGGTCGCGCATTATCCTGTTGAAATATTGCTATGGCCAAGCCCTGAAGGTAAGGAAAGACAACTGGCCCCAACACCTCGGAGATGTAGCGCTGGCTGTTTAAAGTACCGGCAATGCTACTAGAGGAGTGCGAGGGTGATATCCAATACCGCCCCATACCATAATACCCGGTGCAGGACCAGTGGGGTGGTGCATAACGCAGCTGTTCAGCATCCTCTCTCCACGGTGTCTCCAGACTCAAATCCGACCATCGTGGTGTTGAAGACAGATGCGTGACTCGTCAGTAAACACAACTTCATTCCATTTTGCCGTCCACATCCTTTCATCGCACCTTTGGCGGCGGAGACGTCTGTGGTTCTGCATCAAGGGTAAACCAAGCAATGGACGTCTTGCGGACAGACCACTCTGCTGTAAACGGCGTCGAATGGTACGCGCAGACACTGAATGATACGCTACAGACTCAATGTGCTGTGCTACGGTTCGTGATGTGACTGAGCGATCCGTCACTGCCATGCGCACAATTTGCCTGTCCTCACTTGAAGTGGTGCACTGAGGTGGATGCGATCGACCACGTCGGTCCGTCGTACCCTCCTGCATCCAACGGTCACATATCCTCATTACAGTTGTTTGGTTTCGTCCAACAGGACTACCGATTTTCCTGAAAGATAATCCACAATATCTCGTTAGGTGACTATCCTTCCTCTGTTGAACTCGGATACTTGATCAAAAGCTGATTGCTGTTTTCTACGAGACATAACTGATCGTTTTTTGAAACAACCACAAGAAAAACACAATTGCCGAACTTGAAATCGTCGAAATCTCCAATCCTTAAATAGCGTTTTGAGGTGGCACCACAGGCGCGCGTGATGTGTGTCTGCGCTCAAATTCTAATCATTTGCACATCTCACCTCCGCTAATGCATGTTGTAAATTTCATGTTATTTGCATGCTTCCTTCAGAGTGTTGCATTTACGGTGGCCAGCAGTGTGTTTATCTCCCCCCAACTTTCTAAATCTCTCTGCTGATGCAATACTTGAACACCCCTAAAATACGTCCTTTAAAAAGTAATAAGCCAATTTCCAAAGCTAAAATAAGAATGGAATGAGCGTTGAGCAACTGTCCTATAGCACTGCGCAGATAGCAATAGACTTCATTCATTAAAAAATTTGCAGGACTTACCCATTGGAGAAAAAAATTAACTAAGGTTTACATAAAGCTTGTTTAGATATCTTATTAGAAGTAATATAAATCTCATAATTATGATGCATCATAAAAGAGTTTTAAAAAAGGAATGAAAGATTTTTTTAACCATTTTTCTCCAAATAGGTGAACCATCATTGGCATCGATCAAATAGTAGCAAATCTTATTCCCAGAAAAAACGTGTCAGAAACTAAAATGGTTCATTTTTTTCAGTTACATTTTTGAGACGGAAGAATTACTAAGCCAAATCCCTTTAGAAATAGGGAAAAGAAAAAAATCAGGAAAGTTAATTAATGTCATAATAATATAGAGAGAGGTAGAGTAATTCCAATTTAATGTTCATGATCTTGATTTCTACAAAGTTTGCATTAAATATCACCATTTTGATATTAATTCATTAGCATACATCTATGACTTTTAAAAAAAACATGTAAGCCAAATTCGAAATATAAAGCAACACTGATTATGCAAAAAATGCGTTACTCTTTCCAGAATAAAAATAAAGGTCCTTTATTTTTCTACCACTACTCATTTTAAAAACCGATTTAGGTTTATAAGTATTTAGATTCACCAAATATATAACACTAAAATGGCCAAGTTGTTTCACCCTTGCTCGTACCATTTTCAAAACTGTGATAAAAATAATAATAGCTATTGTTCCAATGCATTACTTGCGTGGAGTATCATTGGCCGAGTCCAAACGCAAAAGAAACGAAAAGATGGCCGTTCTAGTTCATTTCAAAATTTAATTACGAATGAAATTTGACTGAATTCAGATCTTTTTTTATGTTTATATACGCTTTAAAAAGTTTCTTGCTTGCTTGCTATCTTGTAACAGTGACGTCTCGCAGTGTGGTACCTAAACCATCATCCTTTCTCCGCTTTTTTATAGCTACTATTAAATAGTTAAAACCACGAGCTCAAGGTTAGTGATATTTCGGTCTAACCCCGTGTTCGAGTTCTAATTCCTCTAAAAACCTATCAGGTAATCATTCGAGACTCAAAGTCCTTACGTTAGCTTGATGTGAAGGTTTGGAGAGTGGGTTTCCAGAGCAGGAGTCGTCTTCACTTAGCTAATACCCATCATGTTACTTCTAAATGTAAAATTAATAAGCAATCGATTCGATTATTCTGCAATCGATATTTGTTGAATCGTGATTAAATATACAGTCGAACCTCTATATTGTGAATTTTTCTATGTAGCGAACTTTTTCCTGGAACCAAGAACACATTTCATGATTTTCTTCGTAAACCTCTCTATAGCGAAGTGCATTTTCTATTCAACGAACTTTTTCTCTTGTCATTCAATTTTTTTCTCACTATTGTTAAAGTATTTCTGGACATTTCAAGCTATTCTCCCTTTTAACACATTTTATAGTGGTCATAAATTTTGAAATGGTTTTTATTAAGTGCCTAATTTGCCCAGAGCAATATAATTCGGGGCGTTCCAACCAAGAAGTGCAACCTTTGACCCCATTATGCAGTTTACTGTAAACGTCTTCGATATCCCCTTTCATCCTCAGTGGAGTTGTCTCGTGTCCTTGAACTAGTCTCCATTCATTTGTAGTGTTGATCAGTCGTACTGATAACTTTGTTTCTTGTAGCTCGAAAATTTTATAACTTAAGTGCTTTAGCATCAAAGAGATACATTTAATTTTTCAGGAAGTGGATAAAGACTTCAAGAAACTTTCCTTGCAATTTTTCTCTTTTTTTTATAGTTAAGGTATATAAAATAAATATATATTCATTTACAAAACGGTATGAATAATTACTTATTTTAATATATAGAGTTAATGAACTTAAAATATTTGTTTTATGTGTTTTATAAGGTATATTGAAAGGTGAACCTGTATAAAACGAATTTATCATACAACGAACTTTCTTTCTGGATTTAGCGACTTCGTTACATAGAGGTCCGACTATATTTTGTTTCTAAAAATGTTGTAAATGTTTAATAAAATTTTTGAAAAAATGTTGAAAATTATTTTTAGTCGTACATCAGACTTTTATTATTTTAAAAAACGATCTTTAGTTATTTTTGATTTGGAAACGGAGACAAAACTTATTAAGAATATTTTTTATTGCAAAACCTTCATTCAGCTAAAAATTCATTGTACTTTTAGCCAGAGAGAGTGATTGTCTAACCTATAGTTTTAGTAAATAAAAAAAATTCATTCATCATTATTACATAATAAATCCAAAAATTGATTAATCTTTTTATTTATCAACTGATTCGTCTTAAAAGAACCTTTTTAAAAAATTCTCAATGGAGGAAATGTCTAAACAAATACTGTATAAAAAGAAGAGATCATTTCACACAAATAGAAAAACGAATCAAAAAAGAAACTACACGAATATTTCGTAATAAAAACATGTCTTTAAGATGACTTTAAAAACAGACTTTTAAGACATTAGTTATATGAATCTTTAGAAGAAAAAAAAAGTCCATACAAAAGCTATTGTTTTGTTGAATCTTATTTTTACTCCCCAAATTTTTTAGCCTTTTGAGATACATAAGAATCGCAATAAATTCTTCTTATCCATGAATTCTGGATATACTTCTATTTGCATTTGGAATATGGTTCTTTAATTTTATATGCCCCAATTACATAGTTTAAATTAAAAGACATATCAACTGCGGGATAGGTTATTGTAAAATTTTGGAAATATGACGTTTTTTCTACAAACAGAAAATCTTTTAAACTTAGCAAGGTATTTATAGTCGAAATAAAAGATTCATTTCGGTAATTGTTTCCATAAAATCGGAAAAAACGTTCTTCCTGTTTGACATTGAAAAAAAACGCGACAATATAACCTTGATCTAATATACTATATATAATAGTTTATATATATATACACACTGGTGAGCAAAAATTAAGGACGAAGTCGAAAAATTAGCATATCAGCTGAACGAAGAGGCAGAGCGGACAGAAAGACCAATCAGGAGATTAAGTAAGGTGATGTACGGTAGCACATGCGCAGATATGCAGGTAGACGTAATGGGGGAGTGTCTGAGTAGTATAAAGCATGTTGTCGGTGTAAGATCAGTATTTCTGGTAAAGAGATTGCACGCCGTATAGCAGTTAAAATCACACCGAGTTGCTGCCTCAGCGAGAGAAATGGGGAATAATCAATCTGTTAGACGACATCTGGATGCTTTTACCCGAGGTCGAATCATTGGGAAGTCGGAGGGAGTGAGTTAATATTAACGCCGCACTGTTCAGCTACACGAGGGCTTTTGGCGACGGACCACGTAATTTTGAACCATGGTCAAGTGACGTGGAGGACACCTGAGCTGGCACCCCCCTCTCCTAACTACCACACCACACCAACGGGAGGACGCTTCAGCTCTCGACAGATTTAACGTGCATCGCTGCCCTACACGGCGGGTCTTTAGTGGTACTAGGATCGAACTCATGTTGGGAAGTCGGAGGAAGGCCGCAGTGTGACAAGTGTGGCTGCAGAGTTCGGAATTGCTCACAGCATCGTTTCACGACTTTGGAGACAATTTCAAACTACAGGAACAGCTATCCGGGGGTTCAGTAGTAGACGTCCATGAGGAACCACACCCGCAGATGACCGGTACATTGTCTTACAGGCCAGAAGAAACAGGCGGAAGACAGCGGGAGAAATCGCTAGACACAGGCGACTGGACGACCAATATCGCGTTTTACCGTGGCCAGAAGACTGCACGGTGGTGGTCTGTTTGCACGACGCCCTGTACGGTGCGTACCTTTAACGCCTGCCCATCGGAGAGGCGTTCTCTGTGGTGCCGGGAACACCGGAATTGAAGAGACAATGAATGGGGACGAGTACTCTTTACAGATGAGAGCAGAGTCAGTTTGAGTAGCGATTCTCATCGCATACTCATCTGGAGAGAGCGGGGAAGCCGCAATCATCCCTCGAACATCATTGAAAGAGACAGGTATGGAGGTCGCGGTGTTCTCGTTTGGGGAGGCATCATGCTTGGTAGTCGTACAGACCTTCACATCTTCGACGCAGATTCAGTCAACGGGACCCGTTATTGTAACGAGATTCTTCTTCCATATGTGCGTCTTTTTAGAGGCGCTATGGGTCTGCAGTTCCTTTTCATGGACGACAATGTACCATGTCATCGCACAGTAGCTGCCGAACAGCTCTTAGAGAGTGAGGATATTGAACGTATGGATTGGCCGGCACGATCACCGGATCTCAATCCCATCGAGCATGTGTGGGATTTTCTAGGCAGACGCTTGGCAGCTCGTACCTTACCACCAGTAACGATTCGGGAGCTTCGATTGGCGCTGCAAGACGAATGGGCAGCAATGCCTCAACAACTCATTGACACGCTCATTCTCAGCATGGGCAGACGCTGTGAAACCTGCCTAGCAGTCAGGGGAGATCATATCCCCTACTAAAGACCGGATGTTTCTTGTTGGACACCCATCACAGAGATGTTTCGGCCTTCAGTCGCATTGCGCTCCATGCTACTTTTTCAATCAAGCTTCTTTTTATCCCTCTGATTTCTCTTTTAGTAAGTGTTGCTTACATATTACACATGTCCTTATGTATTGGGGATCTTACGGTATTAAATGTGTTGATTTGGAAAGCTTTTATATTGAAAAAACCGTCTCGTCCTTAATTTTTGCACACCAGTGTATATATAATAGTTAATAGGAAACCATAATAGTTTTTTCCACTCTAGCTATATTTCTCTTTTTTGGTTTGTAATGATTCTATGTTTTTGGTTCTTTCTCGGTTTGTTCTTAAGATGTTTTAGGATTTATTAGTTTTCTTTTTAATTTATTTACTGCTATATATATATATATTTGAATCACACAAGAAATTTTTAGATAGTTTTTTTATAAAATCTCTGTGAGTGTTTTAAAAATCACTATTATTTTCTAATAACATTTTTCCGAATTTCTATTTGTACATAAAAAAAACTTATTAAATCCATGAAAGCCCTGACTATATATAATAGATTTAATTTGAATATATCACGGTTTCTTCTTCAGAAGGATTGGTTGTGAATAAACGCGAATGATATCCCAAAGATTTCCCAAGAGAATTAGCAGAAGGAGAGTGAATAGATTCGTCACAAGGCTTTGGATGTATCCTGGGGGTACAGAAGACCATGCGACCTCCACGTATTGCCAAAATTGTCCTGGTGTAGCAACGGATGGCGTATCCCGGGCCAGTCGTTGTGCAATCATGGACAACACGTTTTTGATTGGCGATAGATCGGAAGAATAACCAGGCCAAGGAAGCAATGGAATCTGAAATTATTTTCACGAGTTCTATTTCTGATTCATCAAAAGTTAAAAGAAGAGAAAATGTCTCAATAGAATACATATTGTCTTACACTTCTTTTATAAATATATTACATAAGTGAAAATTAAAAAACTGTTTCTTTCAGTGTAATTTCTTTTTTCAACATTTAAATCAATTACCGATTAGGACTTACGTATTTTTATCGATTGAAAATCTATTAAAAGCAGATGCATGCAAAAAGCGGAATTTAATCGGAAAAATTCAGCAAACCACAAGAGTATTGAAGCTCAATTTAAACAAGATGGTGGATATTCTACCTTCACTCTGGATCAATATTTTACTCTTTAAGAGATTACATCTTGTATAATATGCAAATTAATCAAAAAGCAGAAGCAATTGCAATAAAAATCCTAATTTCATTGATAGTTCAATTCACAAAAATGGAATGCTTGATAAAAAAAAATGCTTTGATCCAAAAAGCTTCAAAATGCCGTGGCATCAGAACTAAGTGGTATTGAATACATTGATGTTAAATCCTTTGAAGTTTGGATGAGGCTTAGAAATTCAATATCTAAGGCAGGATTATTAATACACACAACAGGTATGCTTCTTTGTTTTAAAAATACTTGAAAAAATAGTGTATGTTTGATAAAAGATTGAAAGTCAGGCGCGTACACAAGAGTGGAGGGTTGGGGATTCAACCTCCCCATAGACCAACATATTTTTAATAGTACAATATAGATTACCCCTCAGCTGTTTCGTCTATGAGCTTAAAAGAATATAATCCTGCCCCTCATAAGAGAGATCTGTGTACGTCACTGGATTCAAGCTCCCTTACATCAGATTCAATTATATTTTTCTAGCAATCATCCTGCTTAATGAATGAGATGAAAAGTTAAAAACAATCGAATTCCAAAAGTGTAGACGACGGATGTCAAGCTCGCGGGCCTCATGCGGTACGGCTAGTATATCGGCACACAATAACATTAATAAAATGCATAAATTACTCCCGAAAAAAGATAGTAGCAGAGAAGAAATGTCAAGAGAGTGTTAGGACGTAGCATTAAATTTTTCAAGTTCTTTTATTTAGGTTTATTATAATGTGTTATTCGAAATAATCTTACGTTTCTATGAATATTGATATTTTTTTTTGCGGCTCACCTTGTTTGTTTGGCTCAACTTAGCCTTTTAAATATAACACCTTTGGTGTAGATGGATGGACAAAATCTTTATAAAATACAGTTTTCAAACAAAATTGTCACCCCTTAAACCAGTTTTTTTAAAAAAATTAGGAATTCTTTTCAAGGAGATACGAGACGTGTGTGTGTGTCCTAAAACTAAGTACCGTTTCGTTGCAGTGTGGTAGTTTTATAGTTCAAAACTTGTGCACACGTCTCTTTGGTTGACACAATCCGCCTTTATAGCCGGATTGTGTTGTTTTTACACGAAGCGCTTAAAATTTTCGACAAGCGATCCCTCCCACTGGGAAGTGCATTCTGTGTGTAATCCATTTTTTATTTTTCTATTTATTTTTTCCCGCAAGGAATGTTGTGACTGCAATAGCCTAGTGGTCAAGGTAACAGACTCGTGGCCGACGTGTCATGAATTTGAGCCTAGTACCTCTGAGTGAGTGAGTGAGCGAGTGAATATTAATGTCACACTGTTCAGCTACATGAAGGCTTTTGGCGACGGACCTCGTAATTTTGAACCATACTCAAGTGACGAGGACAACACCTGAGCTGGCATCCTTCTCTCCTAACCTAATTCCCCTGAAGGCCCACCACGTAGGGAAGCGATGCACATTAAATCTGTCGAGAGCTTAAACGTTCTCCCATTGGTGTGGTGTGGTGTGGTAGTTAGGAGAGAGGGTGTCAGATCAGGTGTCATCATAGTCACTTGACCTTGGTTCAAAATGACGAGGTCCATCGCCGAAGGTCCTCGAGTAGCTGAACATTGCGACGTTAATATTCACTCACTCACCCGAAAGGAATGTTAAACCAGTAGAAACTCGCCCTCTGTTTGTAGAGATTTGTGGTGAAAATGTAATGACAGTGATGAAATGGTGAGAAAGTGGGTTCGGCAATTCAATGATGAGCAAATCAATGTTCATGCTGAAGCACGGAGTGGGTTACCTTCTGTTGTCAATAATGGTTTGATTGAAAAGGTGAATGAGAAAATTCGTGAAATAAAAAACAGATGGTTCACAATAAGATTGCTTTGTAATTAATTTCTACAAATTTCAAGAACTGTTCACTGGCGTTATCTTTCTTTAAAGAGGGTATACACAAGTTTGCTTCCCGATAAGAAAAATGATGGTAACTAAGTAGAAAAATAGTTTCCGACATGCCCTTTCACGTAAAAATAAATTTTTCTTAGAAAAAGAATTTTTTATGCTAGTTTCTCCAAAACGGTACTTATTTTCCGAACACGCCTCGTATATAAACAGTGATCATCCTGATATTCCAAAAAAAAGGAAGTAAGAGGGTGAAAATAAAAATCTTAATCTGTTATTTTTAACCGATAAGAGAGAAATGACAATCCCTTGTTTATAATTTTATCGATAAATTTGACTGCTAGAAATGATTTGAACAAACAACCTACTTACTTACTTTCTAAGATTGTCGATATTCTAAATAGACTAATGAAAATTTCTCGATAAGCATCAACTGAAAGACATTGAAATTTTGAATCTATTTAATTCAATTCTTACAATACGGGATACTAAATTTGTGTTGCAAACAAAAAAATAAGTCACAAAACATAATCTTTTCATCGTGAATAAGGGATTGTTTCTTCTTCAACGAAATAAAATCAATGCCCTAATCAAGTACAAGGTTCAAGTACCTTAAGAATACTTGACAGTATCAGAAAACAGATTTTTTGTTAATCTCCTAGTATGTGGAAATTTGCCATATTTTTTGTAATTCTTGATGGAACAGAGATAGAGTTTTTATTTTTAACTAATTATTTCTCAAAGAAAATTTTATTAAATTTGTGTACTTTCTTTTATTATTGTAAAAATAACAGAATAAGTTTACGAAATGAAGTACACTAAAAAGTACTAAAGTGAATATTGCCGAATGATATTCTTAGAAAAGGAAAACATTATTTAATAAATTCAGAGTAAAAAAAAAACTTTTAAAAAACAAGCTTTTATATAAAAGCTTATCAAGTAGTATGGAACAAAATTATTAAATTATAGTATTGTCATTGGTCCTCGACAAGTGTGCAAAACTTCAGCTCAATCGGTTGAAGATATCAGCTTCAAAATTGAGATGCGTGGCCGCGGTAGCCGAGTAGTATAGGTATCGGATCGTGGCTGACCTTGTCACGAGCTCGAGCCCAGTACCACTAAAGACCCGCCGTGAATTGCAGCGATGCACGTTAAATCTGTCGAGAGCTGAAACGTCCTCCCGTTGGTGTGGTGTGGTAGTTAGGAGAGGGGGAGTGCTAGCTCAGGTGTCGTCCACGTCACTTGACCATGGTTCAAAATTACGTAGTCCGTCGCCAAAAGCACTCGTGTAGCTGAGCAGTGCGACGTTAATATTCAAACAATCAATCAAAATTGAGTTGCAAGATTCCACCCGAACAAATTACAATGCAAGTTAAATAAAAGCTTGTAAAAAAAAATAGAAAATATCATTTTTTTTTAAAGAATTGTACCGCATCGTGGCGAAATAAATTATTTTTCTGATTATGTAATTATTTTTTTGTCTCAGTTTGATAGAAAGAGTAAGATGGTTTTTTAAAAAAGGTTGAAAAATCGGAACTTCCTTAAGTTCTCTCAATCAGATAAGCTGCTCGGCAGAATAAAAAACTTACAGGGGTAGAGGGTTTTTAATTAACATCTTTTTAACTAATTGCGATATCGGAATACAAATGATTAAAACATGCATAGCCATCCAAACTAAACGTGTATACAAAATTTCAGCCCAATCGGTTGAAGACATCAACTCTCTCTCTTCAAAATTGAGTTGTAAGATTCCACCCGAACAACTTACATTGCAAGTTAAATAAAAGCTTGTAAAAAACACAACAATCTCAAACATCAGTTTAGGAAATTTTGACTTTAAATGAGAAATAAAATAATTATTTCGATTGAGTGCAGTCAATTATACTAATTAAGTTTCAACTATCCTAAGATATAGCTCTTGATATTTTTACCAAAAATAAAAATTTAAAGATTCACAAATAAGATTGCAATTAAAAGTTTTTACAAAAGTTATATATATATAATAGCAGCAAAGAAATTTTTAAAATAAAATTTCTTTTGTGTTATGCAATAAATCTTTAAGTGTATGTCTAAGAAGACTCATTCGAAAATATGACACTTCACTAGCCTCGTGTTCTTTTTATAAGAAAATCCTGTATTATACACTAAAAAAATGCACCTGGTTACCTAAGATTTTCTTTTTCGTGAACTTTGTATTCTGCCTTTTCTAACGTGCTCAGAAATGTATTGCGGGCAGAGAAAATTCTTAATCAAACTAATAACAATAGAATTCAAAATTCTGAACTTAATTAACTTATCTCTTTATGATATTTATAAGGAATAACTTCAGAAGAAACGCAATCAACAGAACTAAATGGCAGGAAGATTCTAGTGCCCCTTAAAACCTGTCGTGTAATGGTCCTGATACACGTTAAATCTGCTGTAGCTCAAAGTTCTCGTGCTAGCTTAGTGTAGAAGCTTGGAGAGTCGGTTGCAAGCTCAGGCGTCATCCTCGTCACTTGACTGTGGTTTAAAAACACGGGGCATATCACCAATAGTTTTAGTATATTTTTAAAGGGCGACAAGAAAGTAAAACTCAAATCAAAAGCCTGATTGGGAGTCGGCGCATTCACCCGTCCATATAGTTAACCAGATAACGTAATTCATCCAACCAGGTGACTGTTTTCCAATCTTATATGGTCTAATGCCGATGTTCCATGGGCACTATTGGTGATGACGTGCCACATCAACGCAGGAAAGCCAAATGCTTAGACCTTTACGCTGTAGTGCACGCTATATTCTGTGTTGAGGTCCACCGTTTAGGTCACCACTGTTGTACCTGCATGTGATATCGGTCATTGTAACCCAAAGGTGAAAAATACGTAACAGTCTGGAATCAATGCGACTTGGACAAGAAACCACTGGTTGACGATTTGTCATTTCACCATCCAAACACAACTTTCGATAAGTACTCATATGATTGCACGCAAGTATCCCATCAAACCCACCGTTTCTAAAATCCTTACTTCCAAATTACAGAATGATTTGACTGTTATCGAAATTCGATAAATCTAGTGCTTTTCCTACTTTGTCGCTAAACACTTACCGTGGAGATAGAATAGTTGAACGGTTGAATCACCAGGCATTTTATAATCCTGAAGACTCATTCCCGTCACTTAAAATATAAGAGGTCATGACGATTTGGGATTTTCTTCGTTTGGAGGGTGGATTCTGAGTGAGAGCTTCTCTGTTGGACTCAGGGACGTCTTAAGGCATGAGCCAACTGGGCCCGGGGCCTCGTTTCGTTTTCGAATCAGTCTAATTAAGTCTTTATTAAAATCATAATCAGGATAATTTTTTAATGGTCAAATATTATTCCCGCATATATTTTCTGAAAAACAGGAACTTTCAAATCTCATGTCAACTGGCTAAAGGGACAAGTGAGTGAGCGAATATTAACGTCGCACTGTTCAGCTACACGAGGGCGTTTGGGCAACGGACCTCGTAATTTTGAACCATGGTTAAGTGACGAGGACGACATCTAAGCTGACACTCCCTCTCTTAACTACCACACCAACGGTAGGACGTTTGAGCTCTCGACAGATTTAACGTGCATCGCTCCCCTTCACGGCGGGTCTTTAGTGGTACTCGGCACTGACTCATGACATGCCCGCCATGATCCGATACCTTGAACACTGAGCTACCGTAGCTCTGCTTAAGTGGCAAGACTGTATTGTTATGTGATGACCATCGGCCATGTCTAGGCTTAGATCTAATTCTATAAACAATCATCCAACTCATTCAGTCGAAATGTGGCCTTCGGTCGAGCCAGTTTGTGTCTAGGTTTGTGATATTGTGGGTCGTGCACGTTTATTTCAAATTACCGTTTTTATGAGTATTTGACACTGCATGCTATATACTTCCCTACTATAGAGCCTACTTTTTCATAGGAGCCAGGACCTCAAACAAGATTTCTCTGTGGGTCAAAATGTGTTAAGGCGTCCCTGGTTGGACGGTGACTTGGAGTTTAGAGGCGGTCTCTCGAAAATGGGTGGAGATGTGGAGAGCTTGGCATTTGATTAGTAGTTAGTGAGTAGACATCCATATGAAATTGGAGGTGCTGGCTACTCAGAATTTTTAGAGATATATGAAATTGCAAATGTTCTTAGGTAAGCTTGGAAGATTTAGAAATAAAATTGAAATATTAAATTAAAAGATAAAAATTTAGTTTTTTTAATATAGTATTTAGAATGTATTTCGCTAGAAATCCGAAAAGGGGTACTTATATAATTGGGCGTGTAACTACCGTGCAAAATTCTTCCAGGTATTTTAATATTTGAAGTGATATTGTAATCTTCTAAATTAAGCATGTTGATATTATTTGTGTCGGGGGGATACTCAAAAAATTGTATTATAAGTTTTAGATGTGTGGGTATTAGTCGCTTTATGTAAATCAGAATGTATTAAGTGGCTCCAGAGAGAAGACGGTTTATATAGTTTTGAAAATTTACTAAAAAAGGAATCCTAGATTTGGTGGCATAACTATACATTATCAGATAGGGAAAAGGAGGATCTATTGCAGATCCATATCCCTGTGACATGAAGAAACGTGGTGGCATAACTCAAGATCAGACTCGCAAATGAGAAGACTAGACACAGAATGGTTTTATAAAGAAGTACTTTATTTTTCACAAGTTCATTGCTGAATTCTGACTAATTAAGGAACAGATTTTATAAAGTGAGTTCTGGAATTTTTCTCGTGTGAGTAATACATGTGTTTTTTCCAGGTAACATTACTTATTTAATGTAAGAAGATCACTTGAGTTTTGTATTGTTTTTGTGGATATTAGAAGATTTTGCTTCATGTGAATAAACCTGCTGTGGATTTTTCAACATCTATTTTAATTTTCTATTGATTAAAATATCCTTCAAGTAATTTAAGATGTTTTTTTGAGAATAAAAGTAATTGTGTGTTTGCGTTTTTGGATTGCAATAATTAACCACCATTTTTTGTTTCTTCTGCATATATAACAATAATTAGAAAATAATTGAGGATGTAAATGAAATAAATGTTGAATAAAATTGAACCTAGTGGGGATACCTGAGAAACACTTGTTCTGGTATTGCGGGTTGAGAAACGGTTTTTGAAAATATTAAAATGAATAAGCGAATTTGGATAGTTGTTGGTAAAATTAGTTTGTACTGGAGATCATTTACTCAAACTCTTTTAAAGGATTTCTGTATGTATAGGAAGATGGTTCCAGTAGCATGATACCTGTGGATAATTCAAACTTTCTTTCCCCTTCCAATGGGGCTGCGGATTGGTATTTTTACCATTGCAGACCTAGTACATTCCTCAGGAGCTGGTATCCCTTTTTAGTACGGCACCCATATAGGCGATACCAACTACCACAAGTTTTTGACGCCCAGTTTCCTCTCAAGAGGGAAGCACCTGACTTCTGACGATACGAATTTGTTCTAGGAATTTAGTGTTGCCAAAAGCATCTCAGACAAACAGGCACTCAAGGTCTTTTGCAAGCCACATAATCATGTGACATGGCTGATGTCGATTTTCTGCATCATGGAAATCCATTGACGAACCCGCAACCTTAGGTGCAGAAGGCCAGAGACAAAACAACTACGCCACCCAGTCGGTATACTATCCAAACTCTACGTGAGGAAAGACATTGCCTGAAAGCTTTATATATTTTGGCATCAGCCCCGAGAGAGTGGGGGTTCAGTCTCTAGGTGTGTCTCATATCTTACATTTTACGTATACTAGAGCATCACAACACACATTGGTAAATTAAATACAATAATATCTCAACTTACGCGAATCCGCAGTTACGTGATTTTCAAATCTCATCAATTCGTCTTATGTTTGAGAAAGAAAAATTGGTAATATTGGTTACGCGGTTGAAGAAGTTGTCGATCTTACTAGACCAATAAATGTAAAAGTGGATAGTATTGAAGTTCAGGAACTGCTGGATTCCCACAAGCAAGAGCTGACAATTGATGAGCTCATAGAAATGAAAGAGCAAGACATTTAAGAACTTGAGTCTTTAATTCAATCAGAAGATCGAATGACGGCTGGGGATTTGACAGAAGGACTCGGTTTCATTGAAATAGGGTTACAGATATTAGAAAATACAGACTCCGACGATGAATGTACTTTCAACAAAAAAGGTATTAGCTTACTACAAGGAAATTTTGCAGCAGATTTTTTTGAACCAGCAGACTATTTTGTTGGATTTTATGAAACTTTCTACATCAAAATCATTTCGGTTTGTGATTTTATATTTGTGTTATCTAAAATTTTAATAAATATTTTTTTCTAAATTATTTTCTTTCATTTCCGGCTCTTCCTAAAAATAACTTATATGCGAAATTATACCCCTACTTACGCGGTTATCACTCAGTCCCACCTATCGTGTAAGTTCAAAGAATTACTGTAATTATAAAAAAGGTGAAAAAATACGAAATGCGTCTCCCATTTCCCAAACTTTAAGTGGTATGCCCAAATAAAGAACGCGTTTTTTGTCTTGATTCCCTCCACCCTCTTCCCTTTTTTTGCTTAGGTGAAAGTTAACTTTATCAAGGTATAGCAATCGTGGAAAAAATCATCTCCACTTAATAAAAATAAATCCGTTTGTTACTCATGCTCGAATTTGCGCAGTCCCTGTGTGACGTCATTCTGCACAAGAAAGAAAAACAGTCATAGCGCCGGAACCATTGGTGTAACTTACACCTCCACATCCCTTTCACCGCGGGGGCCCAGGGTTCTAGGGGGACAGAAACCTGACTGCCGCCAAGTACCTATCCTTTGTAAAATCCACCTTGGGTCCCAAAATCGGACTTTGCAGGGGAGCCCAAGTGTTCTCCGTTACGTCATTGACCAGAACAGAGTACAAATTGTTAGATACACCGAAGTGAGAAGCATAATTCAGCTCACAAACACACATTGTCGAGTTTAATAATTTCATATAAAATATATTTATTTTTTTCTTTTGTTTCTATCCTTCTTTCTGCGTAAGGCTTATTAGGACTTCATCGAAATTAAATTGAAATTGGCCTTGAAAAATATGAATTCATTTTGAAGCTATTCTGATTCTGCAGTTATGGCTCAACGTTCTAAAGTTACAGAATAATTGTTATTCTGCAATTATAGTACGTATCTTTACCCTTTTCACAATGGGAGTCAATTTTTATTGAAGAGAGGATGATATAATAATTCTGTTCACTCAGCAAGGTTTATTTTTCCATCAAAAGCTATCCATTTTCGCAGTCAAAAATATATATAGTATAATTCAAAGACACACATATATTAAATATATGTTCTTTTTTTTTCATAAAATTTATTTGTCAATTTTTTGTTTTACTTTTTCAAAAATTGTGCAAATTTTATTCCTTAGTAAAAGGAGAGCTTCATATTTTAGAACTTAATCATCTTAATGTAATGTAATTAAAATAGATTTTTCAATTTTGATTAAAAAAAGAAAAGCAAACTTTTTGCTTAGCAAGTCACAAGTTAACAGCAAGTCTTTTTGGAGCATTCGAAAAATTTTGTTTGTAAATATTGACAATGTTTTTATCATTTAGGTCATAGCTTTTAAAACTTTTTAATAAATACTGTGCTATATAATGTTAAATAAAAATTATTTGATTTTTTTGTCAAATTAATAAAATGTATTTTTTTTCCTCTTATTTTTGAAGTGAAATCAAAACCAAAACTTTATAAACCTCTAGCTTTAATTAACTATATTCGTTGCTATGGTAACCGGTTTCGTAACCGTTGCCAGTGAATAAATAGCAGAAGCGCACGTGAAGACATTTACTTCAATCCTTCCTGAAATTACGAAATAAGCAGTTTAGATTTAATCGTAGCTGTCGAAGTCCATGCTTATTTACTATCTTCCTTAAATAAATATTGAGTGACATCTTGATATCTTTATTCATAGCAGAGCTTGATTACTGTTATTATTCTAATATGTAGATGGGAAAGAAATTTGCGAAGTTGAACCTGCGAGTTTTTAAATCTTGAGACAAGTTAAGAAATATTTAAAGAAGTATGTTATGAGATTCAAGTTTCCTTGTTTACTTTATTACACCTATATTTCGGAATTGGAGCGTTAATTTTATGTTATTTTCCTTTGCAATATTTTATTGCAATTCGCTGATATTTTTAGAAAGGGAGATGTTTTTCCTTCAAAAGCAATTGAATTTAAGTTGCTTTTATGAGAGATTTTTCCCTCAAAAGCAGCTGAAATTGTTTTTATATTTGAAGAAACATTTATGCAACAAGAATGGCTTTTTATTTTTCCTTGTAAGAAATGAGTTTGGTTGTTAATTATGTAAATTTACATTTGCAAATAAAGTGTAAAAAGTGACTTTGCAATATTGTTAAAAATTAGAATTTTCATATATTAGAGCTCAGTTGAAGTATTATTGCTTGTTGAAAAAATAATTTTTACTTTTGGGTAAAATTAAATCTATTTTCTTGAAATATTTACATATTAATTTTTTTTTTAAATTGCAATGTTCTAATATTAAATATCTTCCAAAAATATGAATTACAAAATGTACTTTTTAAATTTTATGTATGAACAAAAGTAATAATTTTTTTTATATAACAAACTATGTATATATAAGCTTGCTTTGTGCATGTAATTTTTTTAATTTTAAGTTATATTACACTTTTTTAAAATTAGATTTAATTTATTTTACTCTTAGCAAATGTATTATATTAAATAAAATAAGCTAAATTTATTTCTGAAATCAAAAATAATTTGTATTAAAAGATTTTTTGTAATGCAAGATATTTGTGAAAATATTTTCTTAGAATCTTCTAAACCATTTGATCTAATTTAGTTCATAATCAGTTTAATAGTACATCTTCATTAAAAATTGCATTATTAACTTTTAATGTCATTATTTTAGAAACTAATAAAATAAGATTCTTGATGGATATTCTGTAATTTTTATACTTAAATATATTGTGTGTATTTTCATAATATTTCCTATAAAATGCTATTTCCTTAATTTAGAAATAAATACAATATTGATTGGATAAAAACTAAGATTTTATCCAATAATTGTTTCGTCGATGTTTCCATTTGAAATATCTGTAGTTTTAATGTATCATTTTTAAGACTGACAGGGTTATTGAGCTAACTCTTTTTCGATTTTACAATTTCAGCCAAGAAATAATAAAATAAAAAGGCATCTTTAAGAGTGAATAGTGAAGATTTTGGGAGGCATTATGAGAAATTTTGTTGATATCAGAAACTAATTATAAAGGAATTTCGTGTTTTAATTTTAAAAAGTTGTAACGCACACATTATGTTTAAACATTTTTTAAAAGCCAGCTTGAATGATTAAAAGTTCAAGTTTTAACTCTGTTGATTGAATAAATAAAGTTCTTGATTTAAAGTAATATAAAAATGTAAATAGAATTTGAAAAACTATAGATGTTTAAAACCGGTAATTATCAAATGAGTAATTGCATTGGAAAAAGTCTGTGTTATTCATACTGAACTTAATTTTACATTTATTGAATTGATTCTTATGGAAATTTAAAGTAATGGAAGAAAGGGTGGGAAAAACCCCATTAAAAGCATTTCTATAATTTGAGATTTTTATCATTCAAAATTTGAATTTTTCTGGTTTTGTGTGATTGAAAAGTTTTTTTCCCCCTGTTTTGTTGTATAATAAGATATATTTTAATGGAACCTTTTTTATTTATTTAATTTTTTATCTGAATAGTAGATGTCATAACATAACACTTTTAAAAAATAGTTTTTCCTTTTCAGATTTTATCTGTAAACTTTTAAAAATATTTTTAATAGATTGACTATTTTGAATTCAGTAAAACTGACTTTCTTGTTTTTGTAATTTAAAAAGGTGGGAATTTTTTACCCCTCACTTTTGTTATCTAAAATTTTCAGCAGAAAAAAAGACTTAATTTGTAAATTTTTATATTTATTTGAGCGTTAAGGTACTGATATTTCAATATTTCAAAGCAAAATTTCAAGTTATTATATTTTAAATTGAAATAATTATGATTTGTCAATTTTCTTTTGTTGCTATAATTACTAAGACAATAAGGATGTAGGAAAGTTATTACTTTTGGAATAATTCCAAAAAGTGAAATCTGCATAGACACTAATGTGGCCTTGAACTTTTTGTTACTTTATCAAATTATTCTTCATTCAGTTCTGTACCCAGGCAATATTTATGTTGATTGAAAATGGTTTCTTGTATTTTTTTCCTTTTTTTTTTTTTTCTTTCTTTCTAGTTTAAAGTGATTGAAAACATTTTGATGTTAGCTTAAAATTGAAAAACTCCTTTCGTTCAATGTAATTCATTTTGTGTGTGAAGTATATTTATATTCTTGTAGATTTTACATTATGATGAAATACAATGCATTAAAGCTATTTTTATTAATTTTAATATTATCAAGGATATTTGTTTTAAAATAATTTTTTTTATATAAATAATAATTAATTAGAAAAATGTTAAAAAAACATAGAGGACCTTATCAATTTTTAGTACAAATTTTAAAGAAACTTTTCATAATTCTACAGTTTTAATTCTAAAATTTAAGTTCTTAATGAAATTTATCAATTATATCTATTTTATTTTTTAAAAACAGAAAACTTTACTTATACAGTTCTGATTTACATGAAAGATAACTTTTTATGTTGTGTTTCATATTATTATCTTTGTACATCACATTTTATTTTTTAATCTCATGATTATAAAATTTATTCTAACTTTTAAATTCTCAGATTTTAAAAATTTATTTTGAACGACTTTTGTGTTGTCCACATGTATTTTAAAGAATTATTAAATTTTGAAACAGATAAAAGGAAAAGATGCAGCAATATGTGGTAAGGGCCTCAATAGGCAAGTCTTTTCTGTGGAGAAACCTTGTATATCAACAAATAAGGCAGAATCATGGTACAGCTCAAGAAGTGCACAAGCCTATCAAGAAAATCTTGGTTGCTAATAGAGGTGAAACATTAATTTTTTTAAATTGAAATTTAATATTTTATGTATATTTCCCTTTAAACTGTTTTGTTGCTTTATTTTTCATGTATAACGTTATTAAAACGTTAAACGTTATACGTTAAAACATTATTTGAAGAAAAATTCTAAATCTTTTTTTTTCTTCCTTAATTTATAGAGATACTTCTTTGTTTTGATATTGTATTCATCAATAAAAAAAACTTAAAATTTTTGAATCAAAGATTTTATTTTAAATTTCAAAAATGTAAGATCATTCTTTTAATTTTAAACACAATTAAGAATATAGGATATTTATCAATTATATAAATGGTCAGCTTGGGCTGGTGAATGCTTTTCTGGGTTGTCTACAACAGCAGCCTTGATAATATTATCTGGCTAGGTAGGTACATTCACTATAAACTCAATGATGGAATGGAATTTGGTACATTTCTTACATATTTTATTTCATAGTCACTATAACTAATAAGTACATGACCTAGTTTTTGATGAATTTATTTCTAAATCACCAATTTTTAACTCTTAAAAGCTAAAGAACTTTATAACATAAAATGAAAGTGTTATAAACTTCAGTAAATTTTAAAATAAGAGCTAAAGAAATATGTATTTGTGACATCTTTTGCACAAATTATTAAAATGAACATCTGTAAATTTTTTGAATAATTACATTAAGTGAAAGTTTTAAAATATACACACCTGGCTTTTGACTTCAAAACAATTTTTAGTTCTTTAAAGATAATATTCTTTTTATGTAACAATATTCAACCAGCATTTAATTCATTTATAATAACTGTCAAAATCTTGGAATTCACTGTCTTTATTTCATGGAAATTGGCTTGATAAATAGAATTAGTGGCTTAAGTATTTGAGAATATAACCCTGTATCAGTTAAATGTAATTGTTGTCTTAAAAAATTACTTGATGTATAGATTCATGATCTAAGTAAATCATTTAAAGGATAAGCTTGTATGTAATGTACCTGCATACAATTCAACTTATGCATGTGTATGTTCAGTGACACTTGTATGGATATAATTATGGAGATTAGATTTTAGGTTGAGTTCATTTATGAAATTTTGCGAAGATTATTCACATCCTAAATATTAAATTTGTTCTTTCCATATACTTAAAAAACAATTTTTCACAAAACAAGTATATTGATGTCAAAATTTTGATTTTATTGTTATAATGCATGTTACACATATTTATTATACATGAAGCTATCCATCTGGTATAGTGGTTAGTGGCACTAGCTGTTGGGCGTGGGTTCAAATCCCAGAGAAGGTATGGATGTTTGTAAATGTATAGTGCCTTCACAGCATGGGGGTACTCTAAATAGCTATCGAGAAGCAAGTACTCTTGTGAGGTTGGAGAAAGGGGAAAATAGGGGAAGACCCCTGATCCAGGATATTCTGCCCCAAAGTTGGGATAGAATCAAGCCGAATCCCACTGTCACCTGTATGGTGCTCAAAGCTATAGATAACAGGCTAAATATAGCACTTTGCCGTTATAAATTTCTGTAGGCCTTGATCTCATGTTATTGTTGATCAGGTTGCATAAGTAACAAAAAAAAAAAAAAAAAAAACCACATTATACATAAACATCTTCTACATATGTTGTCTGTATAATTTTTTTTATTATGTACTAACATAGGATTGGTTAATGATGTAAATGGAATTTTAAATCTATTGGTAAAATTAATGGCATTTTAAAATTGTACTAAATTAATCATTTTGTACTTGTAATGAAATGTTACTATGTTTCTAATTTCTTTATTTCAGGAGAAATTGCTATTAGAGTTTTCAGAGCATGTACTGAACTTGGCATACGCTCTGTCGCAGTTTATTCTGAGCAGGATAAAATGCACATGCATCGTCAGAAAGCAGATGAATCGTACTTAATTGGAAAAGGATTGCCTCCTGTTCAGGCTTACCTTAACATTCCTGAAATTATTAAAATTGCTCAAGTACTACTCATTTTAATTTTGTTCTTTCATAATAAAATTTTACTTCATCTATTTATTTGTATCGACAACTATGTAAAAAATAGTTTGGATGAAACTTTTTTTAATTGATTAATATTAATTATCTAGTGAAAAAAATGAATATATACTTATGTATTTCCAATTATTTGGTTAATTAATGAGTACATATTTTGTTGGGAGGAAAAAAAGTTTGGAAGAATTAATATTGTGCACCCGCTATCATTCTTTCATACATAGTAATTAGTGTATTTTTTTAAATATATTTATATAAAGTTTAGCTATTAAAAATTGAACTTGTGAGTGTTAAATAAAATTTTATTGAAATACATAATTTTTTTTCATTTTAAATTGATATTGTATTAATTTTTTAAAATCCAATTTTTTTATTACTAAAGCCTAAATTTTTGTTATTTGACATTTATAATTAATTCATTGGAGTCATTTCTAATTTTGTTGATAAATGTTGATTGTACTAGTCAAATTGGAGGGGAGAGGGAATATATTTTTTACTTCATCTTTCTTTTTTTTTAATTATGTCAATTTTCAAATGTATCTTTTGACTCTTGCATGTCAATTTTTCTTGTATACACCATCAGTATTCTAAATTTTTCGCTTGAATATTTTCAATTTAAGTTTTTTTGGAATGTAAAGAAGAATTTATTTGAATTGTTTCCATTGATTTTACATACTTGTGAGCATATTCTATTCTTTAAGAAATTTTAAAGTATTTTTAGTAATTTTTAAAACTTCTTAAAGCTCTATTATTTTTAAAACAATTATTTTTTGCTAAATATGGTGCTATTATAACGCTCTGTCGCAGTTAAACATTTCTCTGATCATAACATTTCCTTAGTAGTAAAATTTATTATTGCAGGAAAAGTGCAATGTCGGTTTTCTTTGTGCTTGGTTTAAAAAATTTTTTTAGATATTTTTTGATTATTAAAGCAATTGTAATGGTTTCATTGGTTCTAGTAATGTTTTTGATATTTCTATTTCTTTCTACATTATTATATCAAATTTTATCATTAGGAAAACAGTATTGATGCTATTCACCCTGGGTATGGCTTCCTTTCTGAAAGAGCTGATTTTGCTCAAGCTTGTTTGGCAGCTGGTATTAGATTCATTGGTCCATCTCCTGTTGTTATGGAAAAAATGGGAGACAAAGTCTCTGCACGAAAATCAGCTTTGGTAGCTGGTATGTATTTATTGAAAATAATATGAAGCTTCCATTATCTTTCAGAGATCATTCATGTTGTCTAAGACAAATATAAGATCAATTTTACATTAAATTCATGTTGATTGGTTTATGAATTTGATGAGACTGCAACAATAGTTTTCTGAAACTTGGTATAAGCTACTGAAGGGATATGGATTTAATATCTTTTGCAAAATGTGTTATTTATGAAAATCCTATGTATTTTGATTTTAAAGGAGCAAATTTATTTTACTGTTCCATGCAAATTAAGCTCAAATAACAGCAAGACTAGAAAATGTAGTGTGTATTCTTATTCAATTAAATTCACTTATAACTGTGATGTCAAAAATGCTCATAAAAATATTCAATTTTATCTTGCAATGAAGAATGACTTTTTAATCTAACTTCTTTCTACTGTAATTTTGGTAATATTTTAATTTAAACCCATTAGGATCAAACCAATTAGAAACATTAGTAAACATTAAGGAAATTTAAAAGAAGACTTATTCAACAAAATTTAAATTCTTTCATTTAACGGTGATCTAAAAGGCTGCTGGATCTTTTTTTTCTGTAGTTTAGAACTGCAATACTGATGTCAATGCTAAATAATTTATGGAGTTGCAGGAATAGATTGTGATTTTGGCATTACTTCTGAATACAAATAATGTTAACAATTTTGATAACTTTTTTTAAAAAAATTAATTTTTATTTCTTAATGTTATAATACAAAAAATGTTTATATTACACTCAAGGAAATACAAACTAGTTTTAAGTACTTTCTGAGAGTCTAAATGTCAAATGGCTATATTTCTTTAGGATACAGATATTTTTTCCAGACCTTTGGAATATATATAAAATATTACATTGTACAAGACTAGAAAATATATTTACAAATACATATTATGAATAAATTAGCACAGTTTTAAATTTCATTAAAAAAAATTTGTTATAATTCACTTTGTTCATAATCTCAAATAATTTTTTTTTACTATATAAAAACACATGTTTTTTATATTAGCATATTGAGCAATCATTTATTAATATTGAAAAGAAATTTATTTGCTTATATTTTGAAATGGAAGGAGGAAATACTGTTATTTTATTGCCTCTAGATGCAATTAGATTGCATATGAAAATTTAAAATTAAATATTTACACTTATTTATTCTCTTTATTTTTAATCTATATAAAAGTTTTTTTATTTTAAAAACTTTTATTTTTTAGAATTTATAGACTTTTCCTTCAGTTTATTCTGGATGTCAAGCTTTTCTCCCTACCACACTAGCTGAGTTTGTTCTTAAAATGTACAGGTTTTCTATAAGCCTAACATAGTGATTAAATAAACATATCTTTATGCCTGGGCATATACTGCATTTGTTTGAAACAGCTGACCATTTTTGAAAAGTATTTGGCTTAGCTTATACATTAAATTATAGAAAAACAAAATATTGAGTTTCTTTCCAATGTATGGGCAATTTAAGTCTCAGTTCTTCAAAATTGACAGAGTTTCCTACTTGCACTGAATAAAGTAAAGTTCATGTTACAAAATAACTGTCATATTAAACTGTCACATTGGCTTTAAAATTATTGTTGTGTGTGATAATACTTTATATATATATTTTCTAAATAAGTATTAATTTACTTCAATGTCACTTTGAAGTACCCAAAGAGCTACAATTACTGTTATTTGATGCACAACATTTAGTGAGCAAAACTCTATTTAAAAAGTAGTGATCATTATGCTGTAATTTAGTTATTAATTCCACTGTTTGTGTTCAAAAATATAAAAGTGTTAATTATTCTTTGATTTTATTTCTTCTTACACCCTTTTTGCTTATCTTGAAAAGTGATGTTTACTGTACTTCACATTATTTGTCTTTAATGACTATTTCCTTATCTGAATAAAGGTCTAACATAGTTAAGAGGATGCTTATAACAGCTCAAATTTCTGAATCATTACTTAAACATCTTTCATTTTTGCTTTCCCACAGATGTGAAAGTAGTACCTGGTACTGATACCCCCATTACAGATTTGCGAGATGCACAAAACTTTGTTGAGCAGCATGGTCTTCCTATAATATTAAAAGCTGCATATGGTGGCGGTGGCCGTGGAATGCGTGTTGTAAAAAATATGGAAGTAAGTAACTTTTTTAATATTGCAAAGACAGATTGCAGTATACTTATAATTAGATTTCAAGCTTCATAGCTAGAGTGTGTAGAAAGCCAGTTCTAAATTGATTTCTTTTATACTATATCTAAGTTCCTCTGTTATTGTATAGAAATTTCAAGATTTGGACTTCATTCCATGTGTTATCAGCCCATAATTCATAATCATGCAGTCTATCAATAATAAATGACCTCCTGGTTCTCTGAAACACTGGTATTTTAATGTCTTCAAATTTAAATTGGCATGTAGCCTTTGTATGCCTTAAAGATTGAAAGTATTTTAGTTGTGTAATAATTTTACCTATTTGGGGAAAATGAACTTTCTTATAACATAAAATTATAATTGATTTTGTCAAACCAGTCATACAAGCTGTTTTAAAAAAGGTAATATCAATTGAATTGAAAAAATCTTTTTATTTTCATATTTTGTAAGGAAGTCAGCATGCATACTAAGTTTTTCTAAAACAAATTTTCCTGAAAGATAAAAAAAAAAAAAAAAAAAACCTCTAACATTTATGCTGAAGAATATACTTAGTAATACATCTTTATTTTTGATATTTGTCTTTAATCACAACCATGTTGATGAAAGTTGCCCAAGTTGCAGAATAAGTTATAACAGCTCAACATCAGCAGTATCACTATATACAAGTGCTAGTGCAACCATATGTACAATTTCTAGTTCTATATCATTAAACATCACCACCCTTTTATTAGTGTTTTATGTTCTGTGTTTTAATGCATATATTTCTTCTCCTGCTTTGTTTTAGCATTATGTGAATTTTGAGATGATATATTTGTAAAAAAATGAACCTATTGAGTATTAAGGTATAATCTACTCTATTTCTAATTTGCTAATGTAAAGAACATAAAATGCTGGCTACCAGCATTACATATCACAATAGTTTGTGGCCAGTTCATGCAAGTAGTATAAACTATCACAATTGCTGCATGTATTACTTTATCGATCCAAAGACTGGCATTCAAAGGAATCAAAATAAAGAAAATGAGGTTCAATGTTTCAATAAGTTGAAAGAATATAAGGACAAGCAAAGTGGCATAATAAAAACATAAATAATGAATTGTATGTAATTCAGTTTTTATGAAACAAAACTCAAGTATCTAAAGGTAATGGTTATTTCGACTCTGTTTAGTCTATTGCAGTGGTCTTCAAACTTTTTCAACTTCCTAAAACTTCGGTTTTTTCGTGGAACCCCGAGAACTAGAAAGTGTTTTCGTGTGGGGCCTCATTCCATACATATACTTCAAAGAATATATCTCAAAATAATATTTAACGTACATCAACATGTTATAGGCACTTTATGTAAAAGCAATTAAAAGTATTGTATTTATTATTAAAAAATTCTAATCTAATTTTTCTTAATATAATTTACTCATTAATAATAATTTGTGATGAAAGTATCGCCTATCCATGCATTATATTTAGTAACTGGGATATGTGCTTGCTTTTTTTCATGCGATTGAGTTAAGGTCAATTGAGAGTAAATGCAATCGCATTACATATTCTGAGTTTAATTTGTTTTTCTACTTTGTTTATATAGCCACTTCCATTGAGAAATATATTTCACTTAAACACAATGTTCTGAATGGCATTAAAATGTTTATAGTTGTTTGAGAAATTCCATGTATTTTGCATGAATTCGCAACCTGAAATTTAGAAGCTGTTCATGCTTAAATCTAGATTTTAACATCGAATGTGTAGAAATATTGTGTTTCCTCTCCTTCATTATACATGTTTTTTTCTGTAAATGCAAAAAGTGTTCCAGTTAGGTAAAGGTCCAAAAGGTAAAAGTTTTCCCATTAGAAAACTATTTAGTTTTGAAAGACATTGTGCTAACTAACGAATATAAAATTATCTCGTACAACCTGAGATAGTAAACAATAGAATATCCACAATCTAGTAAGAAGTATATATGTAAAGATAAAAATGTTTAATGTTGTTTTATTATATTATAACAAAACTTTAAACAGCAATAAAGTTATTATATATAAATTAAATTTTCGGTTTTAATGAATAGGGGGATGAGCTTGCATTTTGCATACACATTTATTTCTTGATTTTTTTTTTTTTTTTTTGAGACTTATGGAATCTCTGTGTATGCCTTGGGGGAACCCCAGGGTTCCGTGGAACACAGTTTGAAGATCACTGATCTATTGCAATGACATTTTGACATGAAGAGAATAAAACTGTTTTAAAAGTGTAGAAAATTTAAAATTTAAAACAATAAAAATTAAACAAACATTCATGTAGTTAACTTTTTGCTTTGAAATTGTCATTCTCGTATTTAAAAAACCTGTAGATTTTGTCAGTATGGTTGCAATGGATGAGTACTGAAGCTTTTGCATTTAAAAAATGCCTAAAATTTTAGACTAATTTCTTAAATGCTGTAACATATGATATTAAATATATTTTTTACAAAATGTGATAAAAATAAATTTTAAATTTAGAACATTTTATATGTTGAATGTGATTTTAATCTTGTAAATGAAATAGTCTTGCTTTTCTTGATCAGTAATTAAGATTTCTTCTCTGCAAATATTAGGAATTTGAAGAACTCTTTAATCGTGCAGTTTCAGAGGCTACTGCTGCTTTTGGAAATGGTGCTGTTTTTATAGAAAAATTCATAGAAAAACCACGTCATATTGAAGTTCAAATATTAGGTATTACACATATTATTTTTCTAAAAACAAATAGAACTACTTGTATACTATGAATTTGTATATTGATTTTGTTGTATTTTGTTTACTTTTTTCATTTCATTCAGCAATTTTCTTCATTCTGCAAAATATTTTTTTAAACTTATTTGCAACTGTATTAATATAGAAACAAAATTAAAAGTTAAATTTTCTTTAATGAATATAGCAGTTGAAAGAATGTTTTTAAGAGAATAAAATAATAAAAATCAAAGTAATGCTTAAGGTTTTTATAAGTTTTAGTTAAAATATAAAAACAGCAAAAAATATTAGATAATTCATTTAAAAAATCTTGTTTGAAGAATTTCTATGTATGCATTAAATCATCAAATTGTTTATATAGTTATAAAAATAATTCTATTTGTTTAATTGTATGAATATTCTCCTTTTAACTGCTCCCAATTATTTTTATTTAGAATTGTTCTAAATTTTAGGTGATAATTATGGAAATGTTGTTCACTTGTTTGAAAGAGATTGTTCAGTACAAAGAAGACATCAGAAAGTTGTAGAAATTGCCCCAGCTCCTAATTTTAGTCCTACAGTAAGTATCTATTTTTTTAAATGTGAAAAATATCTCGTATTTCTGATTTCTGTATTGTGATAAAGGACTAATCACACTATACAATATAGAAATTTGAAATCATTATTTTAAATTTAAATAAATTTTGTACATATGGCATATTGAAACTACTTATTCCTTAAGTTGTATTTTTTTTTAAAAAAAAATTAAGAGTTAATTACAAGGAATTTATTTTTGATGTTTTGTTGTGATTTGTGATTTAAAAACTTAAGTTAATCAGAAAAAATTTCAATAAAATTCTGATTATTAAAATGTACAAATTCATAATAAAATATAACTTTTAACATCTGTCAATGCTATTTTTTTTTTTTTTTTTGAGATGTTTAAGCAAAAGCATTCTTATTATGAGTTTTTGTATTGTAAGAAATAGCAGAAAGTTAATTTTTAATAATTCTTATTCAAATTATTAGTTAGTGCTTTTTACTATCTCTGAATAATTTTTTACATATAGATGTAAATAATTGATGTTATTCATTTGTCTGGCTTTTTATAAAGTTTATTTAAAGGAGTAAGGCTTATGAATATTTTTGTCTATACATAAAGAAAAGTAATTTTTTTTCTTTCTAGATTAGACACAAAATGACTGATGATGCTATTAGATTAGCAAAATCAGTTGGTTACCAAAATGCTGGAACAGTAGAATTCCTTTTAGATGAAAAAGGAGATCACTATTTCATTGAAGTAAATGCTCGCTTACAGGTTGAGCATACAGTTAGTGAAGAAATTACGGGGTATGAGTTTGATTTTTTTTTCAAACAATTATTATTATCATAACTCATTTTTATTATTTAAAATACCTTATATTCCATCAATGTTAATATCTTACCTTTACTGATTCAAAGTGAACAAGAGATTATATATGAAATGCCAATAATACCTAAAAATGTTGCCATCTAAGTTCTGTTTTGCAGGAAGATAAAGTTCCAGTATATATTTATGTGTGTATAATTTATGTATTTAAAACAATTTTTTATTATTTTATAAATTTTCTGATTAAAATGCTATAAAGTAATATATGGAGTGAAAGCAGTTAATTGGAATAAGTAATATTGTGCTCTGAAATATTCAAATTCAGGTCTTATTGTCAAATTATTTTTAAATTTTTTATGTCTCTTCTATTTGTTTTCTTGGTTATTATTGGTAGATACAGTAAGACCCCGCTTAACGCTGTTTCAATTTAACGCTCTTTTATTTTAATTGTGGGATTCCCTGAAATTGCACACAGCGTTAGGCTTCCCATTATCCAACACAGCTTATCTGTGTTTCTTCTTTCCTGCGGTGTTATAGGAACGTATTTTTATCGTTTCAAACATTTGTTGACGTTATTGTAAGTATAAATTTATATAATATAACGACTGCTATAATGACAAATATTATGATTTTTAGTTGTTATCATGGGTAATAATAAAAAACATGAAAGTAAAACAACTAGAAAAAGCATTTCGCTAGAAACTAAAATGCAAGTGATTAAAAGATTAGATACTGGTGAACGTCAATCACAAATTGGTGCTGCATTGAATTTGGCAACTAAATTTTTGTTTTATTGTTATAAAAAACATAATAAATTTAATGGTAAAATACCTGACCAATTTTCTACCCATCTTCTCCTAATCCCATTATTTACATGGTGAGATCTCGTTTAATGCTGTTTCATATTACACTCTACTCTGATGGAACGTATACCCCACGTTAAGCAGGATCTTACTGTATACAAAATTTGTTAGTAGAATTTGCTTTGAAATACATAAAAGAAACATTGCAAGAGATAATTTTAAATATATATTGAGATAATTGTGTATGTGAACTTGAAGTAATGCATTATAGAATAAATTAATTTGTTATATTTAGCTTAATCATAGCTTCAAAATTGACTGCAAGAGCCTAATGAAGCTGAAATGCTTCAGATTGTATTCTTTCTTTTACTGTAATTAGCAGTTTTATTATTGATATTTTAACTATTCCTCTTTTTTAATTGTCAAGAACATTATTATCAGGTTAGTGTTTAGAGGCCACATTTAGAGTGCAACATTATCAGAAAGTGATCATGCTTTGGTTTGTGTAATGTAGTTGAATCTGACTGGAGCATGTACTGTATTTTCCTGTATATAATCTGCGGATTATGTGTTTAAAAAGTTTCAAATTTAGTTGTGCATATTATACGCCGCCGTGGATTATCTGAGGTAAAACATTCTCCATCAGAAAAGCTAACAATAAAGTTTTGAAAGAAATGCCGCTTATGTTTTATAAAATAAATAATAGATGGCGTTTTCATGACTCGGATGACGTATATTAGCCATAACTAGTTTTTGTCCAATTACATTCAAAAACGAATTCGATTCCTCTGAAGGAAAAAACAGTTACGAGTCCCTGGCGCCATTTCCAATTTTCTCTTGACTAGAGCTATTATGTCCTTTGAAAGTTTTCATCATGTTGAAGCGAAAGCAATAAGTTACACTGCAAACTTCAAGTTAAAAGTTATAGAGAAAGCTACCGAAGTCGGGAAGCTGCAAGGTTTTTCAATGTTGACAAATTGAATATTCATTTGTGGAGAAAAAACAAGACCAAAACTTCGAAAATTGTGATCGATGTTAAAGAGCCGATAGTCGTGGAAAACTTCACTGGCCAGAATTAGAGGAAGAAATAAATAAATGGATTTTAAAAGAAAGAGACAATGGAAAAGCAGTCTTGATCTTAATTTTTTGCTGTTAACTTGCTAAATTAAAAAAGTTTTTTTCCGCATGTAATGTTTTGTTTAACAATTTAAAACATAGATGGCAGTAGCAAAGAATTTTTTGTTTTATTGAGATTATCAAAAAAATATTATCATATATATTTAAAGAGAAGTTTCATAATTTTTTTTTTCTGTAAAATTTCTTGCTTCTATTTTTAATTATATTGTATATTTTTTTATCTTATATGACACTCATTATCGGCAGCTTATATTTTTGGATTATTCGCCATAAAAACTGTTTCCATAAAAAATGTTTATTTTTTTTACTCGAATAAAAGGCTTTGTGGATAATGCGCCACTGTGGATTATATACAGGAAAATACAGTATGTTTTTTACTACTTATTAAAATAAAGGAGTTTTTTGTTTAGATCATAAATGCATGTTTATTGATAAATTAATGCATTTTACCCAATAAAGCCAAACAACTCTTCATTCCTAGACTTTTAAATTGATTTTTTTTAGTCATTTTGCTGTAAATTAATTGTAAATCTAAATGTTCAACATTTTATCTTTAGAATTGATTTAGTTCAATCACAAATTAAGTTGGCTGAGGGCCACAGTTTACCTGAATTGCAAATGTCTCAAGACCATATTCATATGAAAGGTTGTGCCATTCAGTGTCGAGTTACTACTGAAGATCCTGCAAAGAATTTTCAACCGGATACTGGGCGTATTGAAGTTTGTTACCTGCTTTAATTTTCATTGTTTTTTAATACTGTGCAATTTCTAAAAAATGTGGCCTTTTTTTGTTCTGTATATTTCCAATTATAAGCTGAGAGTGAGTTTTTTTGTTTTAAAATTTATTCAATATTTGTAATCTACATATAAGCTAAATTGAAAGAAATTCTTGTAATTTTTTAACCTTGCTATCATGGGTAAAATATTACCTTGGGATAAAATGAGTGGAATACTTTCCAATTACTGTAAAGTAAAAATGCTAGATGTCTTTGGTAACTCTATGTGATGCTCGCACATTTCATTTATGTTTTTTCTCTTATATTTTTTTCTCTTGTCTTATTTCCTACTCCATTTTTTTTTTTTTTTTTTGTTTGGGAAAGTGAGTAGGAAGAGAAATTTTTGTGTGGCTCATTTCAAATAACTGCCCTGGAGGGAAAATTTCACCACTTGATGTTCAGACATCCCTAAAAATGAATGAGAATTTTGAAACCTATTTGGAAACTCTTGGATTTTGACACCAAAAGGCTGCATTAAAAATAGCTAAAAAGTTTTTTTAAAAAAAATGCTTCTACATGGCTAATGGGAATAGTGTAAAGAAAAGTTTTTGGATGAGATTAGTGGATCTATATATGTATGTATATGTATATATATATATATATATATATATATATATATATATATATATATATATGTGTGTGTGCGTAATGTTTCAAGTCAACATCAAGCTTTTGTAAAAAAAAAGTTTTATCCAGCGAGCAATCGATATGTCTTTCACTGAGAGAGAAAGGATACCAAGTGAAGATTTTTAATTGGGCCAAATACTTATGTCCAGAACTGTTAAATAACTTTTGTTGGTTTATAATTTTGATTTGAAAGTTGGGGGGGGGTGAGGGGGAATATGGAAGTTATAAAAAAAAAAATGAGCTGGGATTAAGGTGACTGCCTTCCTTGAAAATGTTGTTTTTCGTCTACGTAAGGCGTTTTTTTTATTTTAAAATCTTATAATTTGAACATTTTTCTTTTCCCTTTACGCGAAATAGAAATAAAGTTATAGTGATTTTAAAAAAACATCACTTTATACAAAAGGCGGTAAGATAAAACTTTAAATACGTTTTTCTCAAAATTTTGTTTTTGAAAGAAACTCTTTACCAGATACACAATATCTTAAGAACCAAACCAGATAATGTTTTGAAATTTTGTGGGAATATTCAGTATACTGTTTTTCATAAAGTGGACCGTAAGTGTTGTTGTAGGTTAAATATTTTTTCATTTAGGGTAGTTTTTATAATGAAAAAACTTAATAATATGAAAATTTTGATATTTTTTTTATGTATAACTGTCGGTAATTTTTTTTTGTATTTTAATATTTCTCTTAGATTTTGGTTCATTTTGAAGAGCACTTTTATATGTATTGGATTGGAGGGAAAGTTCTGTTGTATTTTAAATGGGCAGGGGATTTTTGTTGTTAATAACAAAAACATCTGGCTAGTGAGTCATTCGGATTTTTTTTTTGTTTCTTTAGCTTCTGTATAATATAAAAGGAGTCCTTTTTTACAGTTTATCATTGACTTGTAATATTTAAAATGAAAAACATGTCAGTAGATAAAGTGTATTTACGACACTGCATTTTGTATGAATTCCAAAAAGGAAGCAACGCATCGGTTTCATGTGAAAACTTATGTGCAGTATTTGGAAAAGATATTGTAAATGTTCGTACTTGTCAAAGATGGTTTAGCAAATTTCGTTCCGGGGATCTGAGCCTCCAAGAAAGTGATTCATCTGGGCGACCATCCAAGATCGATAATGATGTTTTGTGATCCATGTTGGAAAATCCACATTTAATTCCAGAAGAGTTTGGCATTCATCATACAACTGTTGGAGATCACATTAAGTCTCTTGGGTTTGTGTTAAAGCGAAGTGTTTGGGTTCCACATGAATTAACGGAAAAGAATTTGTCTGATTGTGTAAGAATGTGTTAGACACAATGTGGAGCCGTTTTTGGACAAGCTGATTACTGCAGATGAAAAGTGGATTCTTTATGAGAATATTAAGAGAAAAAAATCATACTGTAAACCAGGAGCATCAACAGCAACAGTTCCAAAACCAAGTATCCATCAACGAAAAGTACTGCTTTGTTTGTGATGCGACAGGAAAGGTCCAGTGTACTAGAGTTGCTGAAACAGGGGAAAACCATCAACGCGGATCTGTACTGCAATCACTGGATAAATTGAATGCAGCTATAAAAGAAAAAATACCAGCTTTAGCGTCCAGAAAAGGAATAGTGTTCCACCACGATAATGCTCGACCGCATACTGCAATGGTGACACCACAAAAACTGAATACGTTAGGATGAGAAGTCCTTGGTCACCCACTGTATTCACCTGACATTGCCCCATCTGATTATTACCTGTTCAGATCTCTATAAAATTATCTAACAGGAAAAAAAATGCAAGTCTTTTGAAAGTGTTTCAAAGGCAGTTGCTGACTATTTTAACTCAAAGCACGAGAACTTCTACAAAATAGGAATTTATATGTTACCTGAAAGATGGCAACAAGTTGTAACAAATAATGGAGGATATATAATTGATTAATATTAAACACATATTTTTATAAATGCATTCAAATATTTTCTTTAAAATACGACAGTACTTTCCCTCCAACCCGATATGTTGTGTAAAAAGAAAATTATGATAATTGTATTGGAATTTTTTTTATACAGTGTTACGTATTTTAGTAAAAATTTGGTAAAATGTCCTTGAAAGCAACCAATTTTTCTAAAAGTACAATATTTATTTAAAATTTTTTATGTATTTACATATTTTTTATTTTTTTCCTAAAAACACTCAGTTTGTTTCAAAAATTTGTTTTTATAAAAAAAAAATGGGTCAGAAGGTGGCAGTCATCTTAAAAATGTTTTGTTTGGAATATCTGTTCTGTGAGAAATAATTGGATGCTTAATTTAAGACTTAGAGATGTTATGGAAAATCAAAGTTAAGTGGTAAATAGGGGTTTTGTTTTAGATCTAATTTAATTGTCCTTACATATATATAAGCCAATCCCTGTATTTTAACTTTAAAAAAAAAGTTTCTAAAACTCTTGGCTTTTGCATGGAAATATATGGTTATTCACAAATAAAATATCTTGTCTTATTTTAAGAAATTTTTCCTTTACTTAAAACCTCTATTACATGAAATAACCGAAATTCTTGTTTTTATCCTTAGGTATTTCGTAGTGGGGAAGGCTTTGGTATACGTTTAGATGGAGCATCTGCTTTTGCAGGAGCTGTCATATCACCTTATTATGATTCTTTGTTAGTCAAAGTCATTGCTCATGCTTCTGATCTAACTGCAACTGCTTCCAAGATGAATAGAGCTTTACGGGAGTTTCGTATTAGAGGAGTTAAAGTAATTTATTTTAATTAATTTGAACTGATCACTTGTAATCATTTGATATTCTTTTAGATTTTTTTTTTTTTTTTTACTTTGAGGATCTCAATTTAAAAATAATTTGAAAATTATTTCTATAATGGCTTTCTTCTAAATTCTCTTGAAGAAAAAATTTTTCCCTGAAAAAATAAGTAATTTTACAGTTAAGGTCTTTTATGTACTATTGGAATTAAAAATTTATATTTGCTGTCGGGTATTTTTGTGCAGTAAATTTACTTTTAAAGTATATTATTTTTGAAAACATTAATTTATATAGTAATTTGTGATATTAAAAAGTAATTCTTTCATGTCACACTGAATTTTTTTTTTATTAACATTTTTGCTATTGTGAGTTTTTTTTTTTTTTTTGAGTTAAAATATGAATAATTTGATTATTTCAGACCAATATTCCATTTTTACTGAATGTTTTGGAAAATCCAAAATTCTTAAGTGGAACCATTGACACAAATTTCATTGATGAAAATCCTCTCCTGTTTCAATTTGAAGCAACTCAAAACAGAGCCCAAAAATTGCTTCGATATATAGGAGAAGTCATGGTAAATGGTCCTACAACACCACTTTCAACAAACCTGAAACCATCTGACTTGGACCCTCATGTTCCAGAAATACCTGCAGGTTTCTTTGTTGCTTGATGCTTTTGTTTTTCTTTCAAAATATGAGCTGATTTTATTTTGTAAATTAAGGAATTTTCTGTTGATAATTAATTCTATTGAGGTTTTTTTCAGAAATTGCTGTAATATTTAGTAATGTCTTTTTTAAAAAAATATAATGCAGAATTTTAATAATTAAATAATAGCCTTAACTCCTTAACTGATGCAGGTGTATGTATATATATACCTCACTCAGTCAGTGCTTTAACTTCTCCTTCTATGTATATACACTTTTCTGAATCTATAAAACTATTTTGCAGTCTTTGGAATCCAGTACAATGACCTTTACAGTATTTGTAAAGGATTTACTTATTTCAGAGAAGGATTTACTTATTTATGCCTTTTCTTTTCCCCCCAGTATACCTCCTAACTACCATCTGTATGAAAAATTATGGCACTGAGAGCCAATTGGGCTACTTTTTCTCAGCAGATAAGAGGTTAATTGAAATATATGATTATGTAATGCCACGTTATTCTGTTATGTTTGCTTTAATACTTATAGTAAATTGATAGCAAATACATAATTTTATTCATACTAAAGATGTATCTTATATTATTTATTTTTTAAACTTTACGATTGATATTGTAAAAATACTTTCAACATGGTAATTGCTTAGTGCTATAATTTCTAAATTAACAGGTTGCTTTTTATTTCAAAAACTTTTTTTATAACTCATCCAGTTTTAAAAGTTAAATTATACCTTATTAAATATAG